>JAQSEB010000105.1:0-600000 GCA_030063045.1 Pratylenchus scribneri | reverse complement strand
TAAATTCAACGGTAAATTTCATTCAGGCTCCAAGAAATAAGTAAAATAAATTCAGGAATAAAAATATTTTGAAATTTTTTGAAAAATTCTAAAACGAACCTGAGTGCATTTCTCTTTGGTATTTATTTATTTTTTAGAAAAAATCGATAAAATAAATTCAACGGTAAATTTCATTCAGGCTCCAAGAAATAAGTAAAATAAATTCAGGAATAAAAATATTTTGAAATTTTTTGAAAAATTCTAAAACGAACCTGAGTGCATTTCTCTTTGGTATTTATTTATTTTTTAGAAAAAATCGATAAAATAAATTCAACGGTAAATTTCATTCAGGCTCCAAGAAATAAGTAAAATAAATTCAGGAATAAAAATATTTTGAAATTTTTTGAAAAATTCTAAAACGAACCTGAGTGCATTTCTCTTTGATATTTATTTATTTTTTAGAAAAAATCGATAAAATAAATTCAACGGTAAATTTCATTCAGGCCCCAAGAAATAAGTAAAATAAATTCAGGAATAAAAATATTTTGAAATTTTTTGAAAAATTCTAATACGAACCTGAGTGCATTTCTCTTTGATATTTATTTATTTTTTAGAAAAAATCGATAAAATAAATTCAACGGTAAATTTCATTCAGGCTCCAAGAAATAAGTAAAATAAATTCAGGAATAAAAATATTTTTAAATTTTTTGAAAAATTCTAAAACGAACCTGAGTGCATTTCTCTTTGATATTTATTTATTTTTTAGAAAAAATCGATAAAATAAATTCAACGGTAAATTTCATTCAGGCTCCAAGAAATAAGTAAAATAAATTCAGGAATAAAAATATTTTGAAATTTTTTGAAAAATTCTAATACGAACCTGAGTGCATTTCTCTTTGATATTTATTTATTTTTTAGAAAAAATCGATAAAATAAATTCAACGGTAAATTTCATTCAGGCTCCAAGAAATAAGTAAAATAAATTCAGGAATAAAAATATTTTGAAATTTTTTGAAAAATTCTAAAACGAACCTGAGTGCATTTCTCTTTGGTATTTATTTATTTTTTAGAAAAAATCGATAAAATAAATTCAACGGTAAATTTCATTCAGGCTCCAAGAAATAAGTAAAATAAATTCAGGAATAAAAATATTTTGAAATTTTTTGAAAAATTCTAAAACGAACCTGAGTGCATTTCTCTTTGATATTTATTTATTTTTTAGAAAAAATCGATAAAATAAATTCAACGGTAAATTTCATTCAGGCTCCAAGAAATAAGTAAAATAAATTCAGGAATAAAAATATTTTGAAATTTTTTGAAAAATTCTAAAACGAACCTTAGTGCATTTCTCTTTGGTATTTATTTATTTTTTAGAAAAAATCGATAAAATAAATTCAACGGTAAATTTCATTCAGGCTCCAAGAAATAAGTAAAATAAATTCAGGAATAAAAATATTTTGAAATTTTTTGAAAAATTCTAAAACGAACCTGAGTGCATTTCTCTTTGATATTTATTTATTTTTTAGAAAAAATCGATAAAATAAATTCAACGGTAAATTTTATTCAGGCTCCAAGAAATAAGTAAAATGAATTCAGGAATAAAAATATTTATTAAAATTAGAAAAAAAAATTTCACAATTTTCTTAAAATTTTTAGTTAAAATTGAAAAATTTTTGAATTTTTTGAAAAATTCTAAAACGAACCTGAGTGCATTTCTCTTTGATATTTATTTATTTTTTAGAAAAAATCGATAAAATAAATTCAACGGTAAATTTTATTCAGGCTCCAAGAAATAAGTAAAATGAATTCAGGAATAAAAATATTTATTAAAATTAGAAAAAAAAATTTCACAATTTTCTTAAAATTTTTAGTTAAAATTGAAAAATTTTTGAATTTTTTGAAAAATTCTAAAACGAACCTGAGTGCATTTCTCTTTGATATTTATTTATTTTTTAGAAAAAATCGATAAAATAAATTCAACGGTAAATTTCATTCAGGCTCCAAGAAATAAGTAAAATAAATTCAGGAATAAAAATATTTTGAAATTTTTTGAAAAATTCTAAAACGAACCTGAGTGCATTTCTCTTTGATATTTATTTATTTTTTAGAAAAAATCGATAAAATAAATTCAACGGTAAATTTCATTCAGGCTCCAAGAAATAAGTAAAATAAATTCAGGAATAAAAATATTTTGAAATTTTTTGAAAAATTCTAAAACGAACCTGAGTGCATTTCTCTTTGATATTTATTTATTTTTTAGAAAAAATCGATAAAATAAATTCAACGGTAAATTTCATTCAGGCTCCAAGAAATAAGTAAAATAAATTCAGGAATAAAAATATTTTGAAATTTTTTGAAAAATTCTAAAACGAACCTGAGTGCATTTCTCTTTGGTATTTATTTATTTTTTAGAAAAAATCGATAAAATAAATTCAACGGTAAATTTCATTCAGGCTCCAAGAAATAAGTAAAATAAATTCAGGAATAAAAATATTTTGAAATTTTTTGAAAAATTCTAAAACGAACCTGAGTGCATTTCTCTTTGATATTTATTTATTTTTTAGAAAAAATCGATAAAATAAATTCAACGGTAAATTTCATTCAGGCTCCAAGAAATAAGTAAAATAAATTCAGGAATAAAAATATTTTGAAATTTTTTGAAAAATTCTAAAACGAACCTGAGTGCATTTCTCTTTGATATTTATTTATTTTTTAGAAAAAATCGATAAAATAAATTCAACGGTAAATTTCATTCAGGCTCCAAGAAATAAGTAAAATAAATTCAGGAATAAAAATATTTTGAAATTTTTTGAAAAATTCTAAAACGAACCTTAGTGCATTTCTCTTTGATATTTATTTATTTTTTAGAAAAAATCGATAAAATAAATTCAACGGTAAATTTTATTCAGGCTCCAAGAAATAAGTAAAATGAATTCAGGAATAAAAATATTTATTAAAATTAGAAAAAAAATTTCACAATTTTCTTAAAATTTTTAGTTAAAATTGAAAAATTTTTGAATTTTTTGAAAAATTCTAAAACGAACCTGAGTGCATTTCTCTTTGATATTTATTTATTTTTTAGAAAAAATCGATAAAATAAATTCAACGGTAAATTTCATTCAGGCTCCAAGAAATAAGTAAAATAAATTCAGGAATAAAAATATTTTGAAATTTTTTGAAAAATTCTAAAACGAACCTGAGTGCATTTCTCTTTGGTATTTATTTATTTTTTAGAAAAAATCGATAAAATAAATTCAACGGTAAATTTCATTCAGGCTCCAAGAAATAAGTAAAATAAATTCAGGAATAAAAATATTTTGAAATTTTTTGAAAAATTCTAAAACGAACCTGAGTGCATTTCTCTTTGATATTTATTTATTTTTTAGAAAAAATCGATAAAATAAATTCAACGGTAAATTTCATTCAGGCTCCAAGAAATAAGTAAAATAAATTCAGGAATAAAAATATTTTGAAATTTTTTGAAAAATTCTAAAACGAACCTGAGTGCATTTCTCTTTGATATTTATTTATTTTTTAGAAAAAATCGATAAAATAAATTCAACGGTAAATTTCATTCAGGCTCCAAGAAATAAGTAAAATAAATTCAGGAATAAAAATATTTTGAAATTTTTTGAAAAATTCTAAAACGAACCTGAGTGCATTTCTCTTTGGTATTTATTTATTTTTTAGAAAAAATCGATAAAATAAATTCAACGGTAAATTTCATTCAGGCTCCAAGAAATAAGTAAAATAAATTCAGGAATAAAAATATTTTGAAATTTTTTGAAAAATTCTAAAACGAACCTGAGTGCATTTCTCTTTGATATTTATTTATTTTGTAGAAAAAATCGAAAATAAATTCAACGGTAAATTTCATTCAGGCTCCAAGAAATAAGTAAAATAAATTCAGGAATAAAAATATTTTGAAATTTTTTGAAAAATTCTAAAACGAACCTGAGTGCATTTCTCTTTGATATTTATTTATTTTTTAGAAAAAATCGATAAAATAAATTCAACGGTAAATTTCATTCAGGCTCCAAGAAATAAGTAAAATAAATTCAGGAATAAAAATATTTTGAAATTTTTTGAAAAATTCTAAAACGAACCTGAGTGCATTTCTCTTTGATATTTATTTATTTTTTAGAAAAAATCGATAAAATAAATTCAACGGTAAATTTTATTCAGGCTCCAAGAAATAAGTAAAATGAATTCAGGAATAAAAATATTTATTAAAATTAGAAAAAAAAATTTCACAATTTTCTTAAAATTTTTAGTTAAAATTGAAAAATTTTTGAATTTTTTGAAAAATTCTAAAACGAACCTGAGTGCATTTCTCTTTGATATTTATTTATTTTTTAGAAAAAATCGATAAAATAAATTCAACGGTAAATTTCATTCAGGCTCCAAGAAATAAGTAAAATAAATTCAGGAATAAAAATATTTTGAAATTTTTTGAAAAATTCTAAAACGAACCTGAGTGCATTTCTCTTTGGTATTTATTTATTTTTTAGAAAAAATCGATAAAATAAATTCAACGGTAAATTTCATTCAGGCTCCAAGAAATAAGTAAAATGAATTCAGGAATAAAAATATTTTGAAATTTTTTGAAAAATTCTAAAACGAACCTGAGTGCATTTCTCTTTGATATTTATTTATTTTTTAGAAAAAATCGATAAAATAAATTCAACGGTAAATTTCATTCAGGCTCCAAGAAATAAGTAAAATAAATTCAGGAATAAAAATATTTTGAAATTTTTTGAAAAATTCTAAAACGAACCTGAGTGCATTTCTCTTTGATATTTATTTATTTTTTAGAAAAAATCGATAAAATAAATTCAACGGTAAATTTCATTCAGGCTCCAAGAAATAAGTAAAATGAATTCAGTAATATAAATATTTAGAAATTTTTTGAAAAATTCTAAAACGAACCTGAGTGCATTTCTCTTTGATATTTATTTATTTTTTAGAAAAAATCGATAAAATAAATTCAACGGTAAATTTCATTCAGGCTCCAAGAAATAAGTAAAATGAATTCAGTAATATAAATATTTTGAAATTTTTTGAAAAATTCTAAAACGAACCTGAGTGCATTTCTCTTTGATATTTATTTATTTTTTAGAAAAAATCGATAAAATAAATTCAACGGTAAATTTCATTCAGGCTCCAAGAAATAAGTAAAATGAATTCAGGAATAAAAATATTTTGAAATTTTTTGAAAAATTCTAAAACGAACCTGAGTGCATTTCTCTTTGATATTTATTTATTTTTTAGAAAAAATCGATAAAATAAATTCAACGGTAAATTTCATTCAGGCTCCAAGAAATAAGTAAAATGAATTCAGTAATATAAATATTTTGAAATTTTTTGAAAAATTCTAAAACGAACCTGAGTGCATTTCTCTTTGGTATTTATTTATTTTTTAGAAAAAATCGATAAAATAAATTCAACGGTAAATTTCATTCAGGCTCCAAGAAATAATTAAAATGAATTCAGGAATAAAAATATTTATTAAAATTAGAAAAAAAATTTCACAATTTTCTTAAAATTTTTAGTTAAAATTGAAAAATTTTTGAATTTTTTGAAAAATTCTAAAACGAACCTGAGTGCATTTCTCTTTGATATTTATTTATTTTTTAGAAAAAATCGATAAAATAAATTCAACGGTAAATTTCATTCAGGCTCCAAGAAATAATTAAAATGAATTCAGGAATAAAAATATTTATTAAAATTAGAAAAAAAATTTCACAATTTTCTTAAAATTTTTAGTTAAAATTGAAAAATTTTTGAATTTTTTGAAAAATTCTAAAACGAACCTGAGTGAGTGCATTTCTCTTTGATATTTATTTATTTTTTAGAAAAAATCGATAAAATAAATTCAACGGTAAATTTCATTCAGGCTCCAAGAAATAATTAAAATGAATTCAGGAATAAAAATATTTATTAAAATTAGAAAAAAAATTTCACAATTTTCTTAAAATTTTTAGTTAAAATTGAAAAATTTTTGAATTTTTTGAAAAATTCTAAAACGAACCTGAGTGCATTTCTCTTTGATATTTATTTATTTTTTAGAAAAAATCGATAAAATAAATTCAACGGTAAATTTCATTCAGGCTCCAAGAAATAATTAAAATGAATTCAGGAATAAAAATATTTATTAAAATTAGAAAAAAAATTTCACAATTTTCTTAAAATTTTTAGTTAAAATTGAAAAATTTTTGAATTTTTTGAAAAATTCTAAAACGAACCTGAGTGCATTTCTCTTTGATATTTATTTATTTTTTAGAAAAAATCGATAAAATAAATTCAACGGTAAATTTCATTCAGGCTCCAAGAAATAATTAAAATGAATTCAGGAATAAAAATATTTATTAAAATTAGAAAAAAAATTTCACAATTTTCTTAAAATTTTTAGTTAAAATTGAAAAATTTTTGAATTTTTTGAAAAATTCTAAAACGAACCTGAGTGCATTTCTCTTTGATATTTATTTATTTTTTAGAAAAAATCGATAAAATAAATTCAACGGTAAATTTCATTCAGGCTCCAAGAAATAATTAAAATGAATTCAGGAATAAAAATATTTATTAAAATTAGAAAAAAAATTTCACAATTTTCTTAAAATTTTTAGTTAAAATTGAAAAATTTTTGAATTTTTTGAAAAATTCTAAAACGAACCTGAGTGAGTGCATTTCTCTTTGATATTTATTTATTTTTTAGAAAAAATCGATAAAATAAATTCAACGGTAAATTTCATTCAGGCTCCAAGAAATAATTAAAATGAATTCAGGAATAAAAATATTTATTAAAATTAGAAAAAAAATTTCACAATTTTCTTAAAATTTTTAGTTAAAATTGAAAAATTTTTGAATTTTTTGAAAAATTCTAAAACGAACCTGAGTGAGTGCATTTCTCTTTGATATTTATTTATTTTTTAGAAAAAATCGATAAAATAAATTCAACGGTAAATTTCATTCAGGCTCCAAGAAATAATTAAAATGAATTCAGGAATAAAAATATTTATTAAAATTAGAAAAAAAATTTCACAATTTTCTTAAAATTTTTAGTTAAAATTGAAAAATTTTTGAATTTTTTGAAAAATTCTAAAACGAACCTGAGTGCATTTCTCTTTGATATTTATTTATTTTTTAGAAAAAATCGATAAAATAAATTCAACGGTAAATTTCATTCAGGCTCCAAGAAATAATTAAAATGAATTCAGGAATAAAAATATTTATTAAAATTAGAAAAAAAATTTCACAATTTTCTTAAAATTTTTAGTTAAAATTGAAAAATTTTTGAATTTTTTGAAAAATTCTAAAACGAACCTGAGTGCATTTCTCTTTGATATTTATTTATTTTTTAGAAAAAATCGATAAAATAAATTCAACGGTAAATTTCATTCAGGCTCCAAGAAATAAGTAAAATAAATTCAGTAATATAAATATATTGAAATTTTTTGAAAAATTCTAAAACGAACCTGAGTGCATTTCTCTTTGATATTTATTTATTTTTTAGAAAAAATCGATAAAATAAATTCAACGGTAAATTTCATTCAGGCTCCAAGAAATAATTAAAATGAATTCAGGAATAAAAATATTTATTAAAATTAGAAAAAAAATTTCACAATTTTCTTAAAATTTTTAGTTAAAATTGAAAAATTTTTGAATTTTTTGAAAAATTCTAAAACGAACCTGAGTGAGTGCATTTCTCTTTGATATTTATTTATTTTTTAGAAAAAATCGATAAAATAAATTCAACGGTAAATTTCATTCAGGCTCCAAGAAATAATTAAAATGAATTCAGGAATAAAAATATTTATTAAAATTAGAAAAAAAATTTCACAATTTTCTTAAAATTTTTAGTTAAAATTGAAAAATTTTTGAATTTTTTGAAAAATTCTAAAACGAACCTGAGTGCATTTCTCTTTGATATTTATTTATTTTTTAGAAAAAATCGATAAAATAAATTCAACGGTAAATTTCATTCAGGCTCCAAGAAATAATTAAAATGAATTCAGGAATAAAAATATTTATTAAAATTAGAAAAAAAATTTCACAATTTTCTTAAAATTTTTAGTTAAAATTGAAAAATTTTTGAATTTTTTGAAAAATTCTAAAACGAACCTGAGTGAGTGCATTTCTCTTTGATATTTATTTATTTTTTAGAAAAAATCGATAAAATAAATTCAACGGTAAATTTCATTCAGGCTCCAAGAAATAATTAAAATGAATTCAGGAATAAAAATATTTATTAAAATTAGAAAAAAAATTTCACAATTTTCTTAAAATTTTTAGTTAAAATTGAAAAATTTTTGAATTTTTTGAAAAATTCTAAAACGAACCTGAGTGAGTGCATTTCTCTTTGATATTTATTTATTTTTTAGAAAAAATCGATAAAATAAATTCAACGGTAAATTTCATTCAGGCTCCAAGAAATAATTAAAATGAATTCAGGAATAAAAATATTTATTAAAATTAGAAAAAAAATTTCACAATTTTCTTAAAATTTTTAGTTAAAATTGAAAAATTTTTGAATTTTTTGAAAAATTCTAAAACGAACCTGAGTGAGTGCATTTCTCTTTGATATTTATTTATTTTTTAGAAAAAATCGATAAAATAAATTCAACGGTAAATTTCATTCAGGCTCCAAGAAATAATTAAAATGAATTCAGGAATAAAAATATTTTGAAATTTTTTGAAAAATTCTAAAACGAACCTGAGTGCATTTCTCTTTGATATTTATTTATTTTTTAGAAAAAATCGATAAAATAAATTCAACGGTAAATTTCATTCAGGCTCCAAGAAATAATTAAAATGAATTCAGGAATAAAAATATTTTGAAATTTTTTGAAAAATTCTAAAACGAACCTGAGTGCATTTCTCTTTGATATTTATTTATTTTTTAGAAAAAATCGATAAAATAAATTCAACGGTAAATTTCATTCAGGCTCCAAGAAATAAGTAAAATGAATTCAGGAATAAAAATATTTATTAAAATTAGAAAAAAAAATTTCACAATTTTCTTAAAATTTTTAGTTAAAATTGAAAAATTTTTGAATTTTTTGAAAAATTCTAAAACGAACCTGAGTGAGTGCATTTCTCTTTGATATTTATTTATTTTTTAGAAAAAATCGATAAAATAAATTCAACGGTAAATTTCATTCAGGCTCCAAGAAATAATTAAAATGAATTCAGGAATAAAAATATTTATTAAAATTAGAAAAAAAAATTTCACAATTTTCTTAAAATTTTTAGTTAAAATTGAAAAATTTTTGAATTTTTTGAAAAATTCTAAAACGAACCTGAGTGAGTGCATTTCTCTTTGATATTTATTTATTTTTTAGAAAAAATCGATAAAATAAATTCAACGGTAAATTTCATTCAGGCTCCAAGAAATAAGTAAAATGAATTCAGGAATAAAAATATTTATTAAAATTAGAAAAAAAAATTTCACAATTTTCTTAAAATTTTTAGTTAAAATTGAAAAATTTTTGAATTTTTTGAAAAATTCTAAAACGAACCTGAGTGCATTTCTCTTTGATATTTATTTATTTTTTAGAAAAAATCGATAAAATAAATTCAACGGTAAATTTCATTCAGGCTCCAAGAAATAAGTAAAATGAATTCAGGAATAAAAATATTTTGAAATTTTTTGAAAAATTCTAAAACGAACCTGAGTGCATTTCTCTTTGATATTTATTTATTTTTTAGAAAAAATCGATAAAATAAATTCAACGGTAAATTTCATTCAGGCTCCAAGAAATAAGTAAAATGAATTCAGGAATAAAAATATTTTGAAATTTTTTGAAAAATTCTAAAACGAACCTGAGTGCATTTCTCTTTGATATTTATTTATTTTTTAGAAAAAATCGATAAAATAAATTCAACGGTAAATTTCATTCAGGCTCCAAGAAATAATTAAAATGAATTCAGGAATAAAAATATTTTGAAATTTTTTGAAAAATTCTAAAACGAACCTGAGTGCATTTCTCTTTGATATTTATTTATTTTTTAGAAAAAATCGATAAAATAAATTCAACGGTAAATTTCATTCAGGCTCCAAGAAATAATTAAAATGAATTCAGGAATAAAAATATTTTGAAATTTTTTGAAAAATTCTAAAACGAACCTGAGTGCATTTCTCTTTGATATTTATTTATTTTTTAGAAAAAATCGATAAAATAAATTCAACGGTAAATTTCATTCAGGCTCCAAGAAATAATTAAAATGAATTCAGGAATAAAAATATTTTGAAATTTTTTGAAAAATTCTAAAACGAACCTGAGTGCATTTCTCTTTGATATTTATTTATTTTTTAGAAAAAATCGATAAAATAAATTCAACGGTAAATTTCATTCAGGCTCCAAGAAATAATTAAAATGAATTCAGGAATAAAAATATTTTGAAATTTTTTGAAAAATTCTAAAACGAACCTGAGTGCATTTCTCTTTGATATTTATTTATTTTTTAGAAAAAATCGATAAAATAAATTCAACGGTAAATTTCATTCAGGCTCCAAGAAATAATTAAAATGAATTCAGGAATAAAAATATTTTGAAATTTTTTGAAAAATTCTAAAACGAACCTGAGTGCATTTCTCTTTGATATTTATTTATTTTTTAGAAAAAATCGATAAAATAAATTCAACGGTAAATTTCATTCAGGCTCCAAGAAATAATTAAAATGAATTCAGGAATAAAAATATTTTGAAATTTTTTGAAAAATTCTAAAACGAACCTGAGTGCATTTCTCTTTGATATTTATTTATTTTTTAGAAAAAATCGATAAAATAAATTCAACGGTAAATTTCATTCAGGCTCCAAGAAATAATTAAAATGAATTCAGGAATAAAAATATTTTGAAATTTTTTGAAAAATTCTAAAACGAACCTGAGTGCATTTCTCTTTGATATTTATTTATTTTTTAGAAAAAATCGATAAAATAAATTCAACGGTAAATTTCATTCAGGCTCCAAGAAATAAGTAAAATGAATTCAGGAATAAAAATATTTATTAAAATTAGAAAAAAAAATTTCACAATTTTCTTAAAATTTTTAGTTAAAATTGAAAAATTTTTGAATTTTTTGAAAAATTCTAAAACGAACCTGAGTGAGTGCATTTCTCTTTGATATTTATTTATTTTTTAGAAAAAATCGATAAAATAAATTCAACGGTAAATTTCATTCAGGCTCCAAGAAATAATTAAAATGAATTCAGGAATAAAAATATTTATTAAAATTAGAAAAAAAAATTTCACAATTTTCTTAAAATTTTTAGTTAAAATTGAAAAATTTTTGAATTTTTTGAAAAATTCTAAAACGAACCTGAGTGAGTGCATTTCTCTTTGATATTTATTTATTTTTTAGAAAAAATCGATAAAATAAATTCAACGGTAAATTTCATTCAGGCTCCAAGAAATAAGTAAAATGAATTCAGGAATAAAAATATTTATTAAAATTAGAAAAAAAAATTTCACAATTTTCTTAAAATTTTTAGTTAAAATTGAAAAATTTTTGAATTTTTTGAAAAATTCTAAAACGAACCTGAGTGCATTTCTCTTTGGTATTTATTTATTTTTTAGAAAAAATCGATAAAATAAATTCAACGGTAAATTTCATTCAGGCTCCAAGAAATAATTAAAATGAATTCAGGAATAAAAATATTTTGAAATTTTTTGAAAAATTCTAAAACGAACCTGAGTGCATTTCTCTTTGATATTTATTTATTTTTTAGAAAAAATCGATAAAATAAATTCAACGGTAAATTTCATTCAGGCTCCAAGAAATAATTAAAATGAATTCAGGAATAAAAATATTTTGAAATTTTTTGAAAAATTCTAAAACGAACCTGAGTGCATTTCTCTTTGATATTTATTTATTTTTTAGAAAAAATCGATAAAATAAATTCAACGGTAAATTTCATTCAGGCTCCAAGAAATAATTAAAATGAATTCAGGAATAAAAATATTTTGAAATTTTTTGAAAAATTCTAAAACGAACCTGAGTGCATTTCTCTTTGATATTTATTTATTTTTTAGAAAAAATCGATAAAATAAATTCAACGGTAAATTTCATTCAGGCTCCAAGAAATAATTAAAATGAATTCAGGAATAAAAATATTTTGAAATTTTTTGAAAAATTCTAAAACGAACCTGAGTGCATTTCTCTTTGATATTTATTTATTTTTTAGAAAAAATCGATAAAATAAATTCAACGGTAAATTTCATTCAGGCTCCAAGAAATAATTAAAATGAATTCAGGAATAAAAATATTTATTAAAATTAGAAAAAAAAATTTCACAATTTTCTTAAAATTTTTAGTTAAAATTGAAAAATTTTTGAATTTTTTGAAAAATTCTAAAACGAACCTGAGTGACTGCATTTCTCTTTGATATTTATTTATTTTTTAGAAAAAATCGATAAAATAAATTCAACGGTAAATTTCATTCAGGCTCCAAGAAATAAGTAAAATGAATTCAGGAATAAAAATATTTATTAAAATTAGAAAAAAAAATTTCACAATTTTCTTAAAATTTTTAGTTAAAATTGAAAAATTTTTGAATTTTTTGAAAAATTCTAAAACGAACCTGAGTGCATTTCTCTTTGGTATTTATTTATTTTTTAGAAAAAATCGATAAAATAAATTCAACGGTAAATTTCATTCAGGCTCCAAGAAATAATTAAAATGAATTCAGGAATAAAAATATTTTGAAATTTTTTGAAAAATTCTAAAACGAACCTGAGTGCATTTCTCTTTGATATTTATTTATTTTTTAGAAAAAATCGATAAAATAAATTCAACGGTAAATTTCATTCAGGCTCCAAGAAATAATTAAAATGAATTCAGGAATAAAAATATTTTGAAATTTTTTGAAAAATTCTAAAACGAACCTGAGTGCATTTCTCTTTGATATTTATTTATTTTTTAGAAAAAATCGATAAAATAAATTCAACGGTAAATTTCATTCAGGCTCCAAGAAATAATTAAAATGAATTCAGGAATAAAAATATTTTGAAATTTTTTGAAAAATTCTAAAACGAACCTGAGTGCATTTCTCTTTGATATTTATTTATTTTTTAGAAAAAATCGATAAAATAAATTCAACGGTAAATTTCATTCAGGCTCCAAGAAATAATTAAAATGAATTCAGGAATAAAAATATTTTGAAATTTTTTGAAAAATTCTAAAACGAACCTGAGTGCATTTCTCTTTGATATTTATTTATTTTTTAGAAAAAATCGATAAAATAAATTCAACGGTAAATTTCATTCAGGCTCCAAGAAATAATTAAAATGAATTCAGGAATAAAAATATTTTGAAATTTTTTGAAAAATTCTAAAACGAACCTGAGTGCATTTCTCTTTGATATTTATTTATTTTTTAGAAAAAATCGATAAAATAAATTCAACGGTAAATTTCATTCAGGCTCCAAGAAATAATTAAAATGAATTCAGGAAAAAAAATATTTTGAAATTTTTTGAAAAATTCTAAAACGAACCTGAGTGCATTTCTCTTTGATATTTATTTATTTTTTAGAAAAAATCGATAAAATAAATTCAACGGTAAATTTCATTCAGGCTCCAAGAAATAATTAAAATGAATTCAGGAATAAAAATATTTTGAAATTTTTTGAAAAATTCTAAAACGAACCTGAGTGCATTTCTCTTTGATATTTATTTATTTTTTAGAAAAAATCGATAAAATAAATTCAACGGTAAATTTCATTCAGGCTCCAAGAAATAATTAAAATGAATTCAGGAATAAAAATATTTTGAAATTTTTTGAAAAATTCTAAAACGAACCTGAGTGCATTTCTCTTTGATATTTATTTATTTTTTAGAAAAAATCGATAAAATAAATTCAACGGTAAATTTCATTCAGGCTCCAAGAAATAATTAAAATGAATTCAGGAATAAAAATATTTTGAAATTTTTTGAAAAATTCTAAAACGAACCTGAGTGCATTTCTCTTTGATATTTATTTATTTTTTAGAAAAAATCGATAAAATAAATTCAACGGTAAATTTCATTCAGGCTCCAAGAAATAAGTAAAATGAATTCAGGAATAAAAATATTTTGAAATTTTTTGAAAAATTCTAAAACGAACCTGAGTGGAAAAATTCTAAAACGAACCTGAGTGCATTTCTCTTTGGTATTTATTTATTTTTTAGAAAAAATCGATAAAATAAATTCAACGGTAAATTTCATTCAGGCTCCAAGAAATAATTAAAATGAATTCAGGAATAAAAATATTTATTAAAATTAGAAAAAAAAATTTCACAATTTTCTTAAAATTTTTAGTTAAAATTGAAAAATTTTTGAATTTTTTGAAAAATTCTAAAACGAACCTGAGTGAGTGCATTTCTCTTTGATATTTATTTATTTTTTAGAAAAAATCGATAAAATAAATTCAACGGTAAATTTCATTCAGGCTCCAAGAAATAATTAAAATGAATTCAGGAATAAAAATATTTATTAAAATTAGAAAAAAAAATTTCACAATTTTCTTAAAATTTTTAGTTAAAATTGAAAAATTTTTGAATTTTTTGAAAAATTCTAAAACGAACCTGAGTGAGTGCATTTCTCTTTGATATTTATTTATTTTTTAGAAAAAATCGATAAAATAAATTCAACGGTAAATTTCATTCAGGCTCCAAGAAATAAGTAAAATGAATTCAGGAATAAAAATATTTATTAAAATTAGAAAAAAAAATTTCACAATTTTCTTAAAATTTTTAGTTAAAATTGAAAAATTTTTGAATTTTTTGAAAAATTCTAAAACGAACCTGAGTGCATTTCTCTTTGGTATTTATTTATTTTTTAGAAAAAATCGATAAAATAAATTCAACGGTAAATTTCATTCAGGCTCCAAGAAATAATTAAAATGAATTCAGGAATAAAAATATTTTGAAATTTTTTGAAAAATTCTAAAACGAACCTGAGTGCATTTCTCTTTGATATTTATTTATTTTTTAGAAAAAATCGATAAAATAAATTCAACGGTAAATTTCATTCAGGCTCCAAGAAATAATTAAAATGAATTCAGGAATAAAAATATTTTGAAATTTTTTGAAAAATTCTAAAACGAACCTGAGTGCATTTCTCTTTGATATTTATTTATTTTTTAGAAAAAATCGATAAAATAAATTCAACGGTAAATTTCATTCAGGCTCCAAGAAATAATTAAAATGAATTCAGGAATAAAAATATTTTGAAATTTTTTGAAAAATTCTAAAACGAACCTGAGTGCATTTCTCTTTGATATTTATTTATTTTTTAGAAAAAATCGATAAAATAAATTCAACGGTAAATTTCATTCAGGCTCCAAGAAATAATTAAAATGAATTCAGGAATAAAAATATTTTGAAATTTTTTGAAAAATTCTAAAACGAACCTGAGTGCATTTCTCTTTGATATTTATTTATTTTTTAGAAAAAATCGATAAAATAAATTCAACGGTAAATTTCATTCAGGCTCCAAGAAATAATTAAAATGAATTCAGGAATAAAAATATTTTGAAATTTTTTGAAAAATTCTAAAACGAACCTGAGTGCATTTCTCTTTGATATTTATTTATTTTTTAGAAAAAATCGATAAAATAAATTCAACGGTAAATTTCATTCAGGCTCCAAGAAATAATTAAAATGAATTCAGGAATAAAAATATTTTGAAATTTTTTGAAAAATTCTAAAACGAACCTGAGTGCATTTCTCTTTGATATTTATTTATTTTTTAGAAAAAATCGATAAAATAAATTCAACGGTAAATTTCATTCAGGCTCCAAGAAATAATTAAAATGAATTCAGGAATAAAAATATTTTGAAATTTTTTGAAAAATTCTAAAACGAACCTGAGTGCATTTCTCTTTGATATTTATTTATTTTTTAGAAAAAATCGATAAAATAAATTCAACGGTAAATTTCATTCAGGCTCCAAGAAATAAGTAAAATGAATTCAGGAATAAAAATATTTTGAAATTTTTTGAAAAATTCTAAAACGAACCTGAGTGCATTTCTCTTTGGTATTTATTTATTTTTTAGAAAAAATCGATAAAATAAATTCAACGGTAAATTTCATTCAGGCTCCAAGAAATAAGTAAAATGAATTCAGGAATAAAAATATTTTGAAATTTTTTGAAAAATTCTAAAACGAACCTGAGTGCATTTCTCTTTGGTATTTATTTATTTTTTAGAAAAAATCGATAAAATAAATTCAACGGTAAATTTCATTCAGGCTCCAAGAAATAAGTAAAATGAATTCAGGAATAAAAATATTTTGAAATTTTTTGAAAAATTCTAAAACGAACCTGAGTGCATTTCTCTTTGGTATTTATTTATTTTTTAGAAAAAATCGATAAAATAAATTCAACGGTAAATTTCATTCAGGCTCCAAGAAATAATTAAAATGAATTCAGGAATAAAAATATTTATTAAAATTAGAAAAAAAATTTCACAATTTTCTTAAAATTTTTAGTTAAAATTGAAAAATTTTTGAATTTTTTGAAAAATTCTAAAACGAACCTGAGTGCATTTCTCTTTGGTATTTATTTATTTTTTAGAAAAAATCGATAAAATAAATTCAACGGTAAATTTCATTCAGGCTCCAAGAAATAAGTAAAATGAATTCAGGAATAAAAATATTTTGAAATTTTTTGAAAAATTCTAAAACGAACCTGAGTGCATTTCTCTTTGGTATTTATTTATTTTTTAGAAAAAATCGATAAAATAAATTCAACGGTAAATTTCATTCAGGCTCCAAGAAATAAGTAAAATGAATTCAGGAATAAAAATATTTTGAAATTTTTTGAAAAATTCTAAAACGAACCTGAGTGCATTTCTCTTTGGTATTTATTTATTTTTTAGAAAAAATCGATAAAATAAATTCAACGGTAAATTTCATTCAGGCTCCAAGAAATAAGTAAAATGAATTCAGGAATAAAAATATTTTGAAATTTTTTGAAAAATTCTAAAACGAACCTGAGTGCATTTCTCTTTGGTATTTATTTATTTTTTAGAAAAAATCGATAAAATAAATTCAACGGTAAATTTCATTCAGGCTCCAAGAAATAAGTAAAATGAATTCAGGAATAAAAATATTTTGAAATTTTTTGAAAAATTCTAAAACGAACCTGAGTGCATTTCTCTTTGGTATTTATTTATTTTTTAGAAAAAATCGATAAAATAAATTCAACGGTAAATTTCATTCAGGCTCCAAGAAATAAGTAAAATGAATTCAGGAATAAAAATATTTTGAAATTTTTTGAAAAATTCTAAAACGAACCTGAGTGCATTTCTCTTTGGTATTTATTTATTTTTTAGAAAAAATCGATAAAATAAATTCAACGGTAAATTTCATTCAGGCTCCAAGAAATAAGTAAAATGAATTCAGGAATAAAAATATTTTGAAATTTTTTGAAAAATTCTAAAACGAACCTGAGTGCATTTCTCTTTGGTATTTATTTATTTTTTAGAAAAAATCGATAAAATAAATTCAACGGTAAATTTTATTCAGGCTCCAAGAAATAAGTAAAATAAATTCAGGAATAAAAATATTTTGAAATTTTTTGAAAAATTCTAAAACGAACCTGAGTGCATTTCTCTTTGATATTTATTTATTTTTTAGAAAAAATCGATAAAATAAATTCAACGGTAAATTTTATTCAGGCTCCAAGAAATAAGTAAAATAAATTCAGGAATAAAAATATTTTGAAATTTTTTGAAAAATTCTAAAACGAACCTGAGTGCATTTCTCTTTGATATTTATTTATTTTTTAGAAAAAATCGATAAAATAAATTCAACGGTAAATTTCATTCAGGCTCCAAGAAATAATTAAAATGAATTCAGGAATAAAAATATTTATTAAAATTAGAAAAAAAATTTCACAATTTTCTTAAAATTTTTAGTTAAAATTGAAAAATTTTTGAATTTTTTGAAAAATTCTAAAACGAACCTGAGTGCATTTCTCTTTGATATTTATTTATTTTTTAGAAAAAATCGATAAAATAAATTCAACGGTAAATTTCATTCAGGCTCCAAGAAATAAGTAAAATGAATTCAGGAATAAAAATATTTTGAAATTTTTTGAAAAATTCTAAAACGAACCTGAGTGCATTTCTCTTTGGTATTTATTTATTTTTTAGAAAAAATCGATAAAATAAATTCAACGGTAAATTTCATTCAGGCTCCAAGAAATAAGTAAAATGAATTCAGGAAAAAAAATATTTTGAAATTTTTTGAAAAATTCTAAAACGAACCTGAGTGCATTTCTCTTTGGTATTTATTTATTTTTTAGAAAAAATCGATAAAATAAATTCAACGGTAAATTTCATTCAGGCTCCAAGAAATAATTAAAATGAATTCAGGAATAAAAATATTTTGAAATTTTTTGAAAAATTCTAAAACGAACCTGAGTGCATTTCTCTTTGGTATTTATTTATTTTTTAGAAAAAATCGATAAAATAAATTCAACGGTAAATTTCATTCAGGCTCCAAGAAATAATTAAAATGAATTCAGGAATAAAAATATTTTGAAATTTTTTGAAAAATTCTAAAACGAACCTGAGTGCATTTCTCTTTGGTATTTATTTATTTTTTAGAAAAAATCGATAAAATAAATTCAACGGTAAATTTCATTCAGGCTCCAAGAAATAATTAAAATGAATTCAGGAATAAAAATATTTTGAAATTTTTTGAAAACGAACCTGAGTGCATTTCTCTTTGGTATTTATTTATTTTTTAGAAAAAATCGATAAAATAAATTCAACGGTAAATTTCATTCAGGCTCCAAGAAATAATTAAAATGAATTCAGGAATAAAAATATTTTGAAATTTTTTGAAAAATTCTAAAACGAACCTGAGTGCATTTCTCTTTGGTATTTATTTATTTTTTAGAAAAAATCGATAAAATAAATTCAACGGTAAATTTTATTCAGGCTCCAAGAAATAAGTAAAATAAATTCAGGAATAAAAATATTTTGAAATTTTTGAAAAATTCTAAAACGAACCTGAGTGCATTTCTCTTTGATATTTATTTATTTTTTAGAAAAAATCGATAAAATAAATTCAACGGTAAATTTTATTCAGGCTCCAAGAAATAAGTAAAATAAATTCAGGAATAAAAATATTTTGAAATTTTTTGAAAAATTCTAAAACGAACCTGAGTGCATTTCTCTTTGATATTTATTTATTTTTTAGAAAAAATCGATAAAATAAATTCAACGGTAAATTTCATTCAGGCTCCAAGAAATAATTAAAATGAATTCAGGAATAAAAATATTTATTAAAATTAGAAAAAAAATTTCACAATTTTCTTAAAATTTTTAGTTAAAATTGAAAAATTTTTGAATTTTTTGAAAAATTCTAAAACGAACCTGAGTGCATTTCTCTTTGATATTTATTTATTTTTTAGAAAAAATCGATAAAATAAATTCAACGGTAAATTTCATTCAGGCTCCAAGAAATAAGTAAAATGAATTCAGGAATAAAAATATTTTGAAATTTTTTGAAAAATTCTAAAACGAACCTGAGTGCATTTCTCTTTGGTATTTATTTATTTTTTAGAAAAAATCGATAAAATAAATTCAACGGTAAATTTCATTCAGGCTCCAAGAAATAAGTAAAATGAATTCAGGAAAAAAAATATTTTGAAATTTTTTGAAAAATTCTAAAACGAACCTGAGTGCATTTCTCTTTGGTATTTATTTATTTTTTAGAAAAAATCGATAAAATAAATTCAACGGTAAATTTCATCAGGCTCCAAGAAATAATTAAAATGAATTCAGGAATAAAAATATTTTGAAATTTTTTGAAAAATTCTAAAACGAACCTGAGTGCATTTCTCTTTGGTATTTATTTATTTTTTAGAAAAAATCGATAAAATAAATTCAACGGTAAATTTCATTCAGGCTCCAAGAAATAATTAAAATGAATTCAGGAATAAAAATATTTTGAAATTTTTTGAAAAATTCTAAAACGAACCTGAGTGCATTTCTCTTTGGTATTTATTTATTTTTTAGAAAAAATCGATAAAATAAATTCAACGGTAAATTTCATTCAGGCTCCAAGAAATAATTAAAATGAATTCAGGAATAAAAATATTTTGAAATTTTTTGAAAAATTCTAAAACGAACCTGAGTGCATTTCTCTTTGGTATTTATTTATTTTTTAGAAAAAATCGATAAAATAAATTCAACGGTAAATTTCATTCAGGCTCCAAGAAATAATTAAAATGAATTCAGGAATAAAAATATTTATTAAAATTAGAAAAAAAATTTCACAATTTTCTTAAAATTTTTAGTTAAAATTGAAAAATTTTTGAATTTTTTGAAAAATTCTAAAACGAACCTGAGTGCATTTCTCTTTGATATTTATTTATTTTGTAGAAAAAATCGATAAAATAAATTCAACGGTAAATTTCATTCAGGCTCCAAGAAATAAGTAAAATAAATTCAGGAATAAAAATATTTTGAAATTTTTTGAAAAATTCTAAAACGAACCTGAGTGCATTTCTCTTTGATATTTATTTATTTTTTAGAAAAAATCGATAAAATAAATTCAACGGTAAATTTCATTCAGGCTCCAAGAAATAAGTAAAATAAATTCAGGAATAAAAATATTTTGAAATTTTTTGAAAAATTCTAAAACGAACCTGAGTGCATTTCTCTTTGATATTTATTTATTTTTTAGAAAAAATCGATAAAATAAATTCAACGGTAAATTTTATTCAGGCTCCAAGAAATAAGTAAAATGAATTCAGGAATAAAAATATTTATTAAAATTAGAAAAAAAAATTTCACAATTTTCTTAAAATTTTTAGTTAAAATTGAAAAATTTTTGAATTTTTTGAAAAATTCTAAAACGAACCTGAGTGCATTTCTCTTTGATATTTATTTATTTTTTAGAAAAAATCGATAAAATAAATTCAACGGTAAATTTCATTCAGGCTCCAAGAAATAAGTAAAATAAATTCAGGAATAAAAATATTTTGAAATTTTTTGAAAAATTCTAAAACGAACCTGAGTGCATTTCTCTTTGGTATTTATTTATTTTTTAGAAAAAATCGATAAAATAAATTCAACGGTAAATTTCATTCAGGCTCCAAGAAATAAGTAAAATGAATTCAGTAATATAAATATTTTGAAATTTTTTGAAAAATTCTAAAACGAACCTGAGTGCATTTCTCTTTGATATTTATTTATTTTTTAGAAAAAATCGATAAAATAAATTCAACGGTAAATTTCATTCAGGCTCCAAGAAATAAGTAAAATGAATTCAGGAATAAAAATATTTTGAAATTTTTTGAAAAATTCTAAAACGAACCTGAGTGCATTTCTCTTTGGTATTTATTTATTTTTTAGAAAAAATCGATAAAATAAATTCAACGGTAAATTTCATTCAGGCTCCAAGAAATAAGTAAAATGAATTCAGTAATATAAATATTTTGAAATTTTTTGAAAAATTCTAAAACGAACCTGAGTGCATTTCTCTTTGATATTTATTTATTTTTTAGAAAAAATCGATTAAATAAATTCAACAGTAAATTTCATTCAGGCTCCAAGAAATAAGTAAAATGAATTCAGTAATATAAATATTTTGAAATTTTTTGAAAAATTCTAAAACGAACCTGAGTGCATTTCTCTTTGATATTTATTTATTTTTTAGAAAAAATCGATAAAATAAATTCAACGGTAAATTTCATTCAGGCTCCAAGAAATAAGTAAAATGAATTCAGGAATAAAAATATTTTGAAATTTTTTGAAAAATTCTAAAACGAACCTGAGTGCATTTCTCTTTGGTATTTATTTATTTTTTAGAAAAAATCGATAAAATAAATTCAA
This sequence comes from Pratylenchus scribneri, assembly GCA_030063045.1. Lineage (NCBI taxonomy): Eukaryota > Metazoa > Nematoda > Chromadorea > Rhabditida > Pratylenchidae > Pratylenchus > Pratylenchus scribneri. The sequence goes on along the minus strand of JAQSEB010000105.1, from coordinate 578,191 downwards.
CGGTAAATTTCATTCAGGCTCCAAGAAATAAGTAAAATGAATTCAGTAATATAAATATTTTGAAATTTTTTGAAAAATTCTAAAACGAACCTGAGTGCATTTCTCTTTGATATTTATTTATTTTTTAGAAAAAATCGATAAAATAAATTCAACGGTAAATTTCATTCAGGCTCCAAGAAATAAGTAAAATGAATTCAGTAATATAAATATTTTGAAATTTTTTGAAAAATTCTAAAACGAACCTGAGTGCATTTCTCTTTGATATTTATTTATTTTTTAGAAAAAATCGATAAAATAAATTCAACGGTAAATTTCATTCAGGCTCCAAGAAATAAGTAAAATGAATTCAGGAATAAAAATATTTTGAAATTTTTTGAAAAATTCTAAAACGAACCTGAGTGCATTTCTCTTTGATATTTATTTATTTTTTAGAAAAAATCGATAAAATAAATTCAACGGTAAATTTCATTCAGGCTCCAAGAAATAAGTAAAATGAATTCAGTAATATAAATATTTTGAAATTTTTTGAAAAATTCTAAAACGAACCTGAGTGCATTTCTCTTTGGTATTTATTTATTTTTTAGAAAAAATCGATAAAATAAATTCAACGGTAAATTTCATTCAGGCTCCAAGAAATAATTAAAATGAATTCAGGAATAAAAATATTTATTAAAATTAGAAAAAAAATTTCACAATTTTCTTAAAATTTTTAGTTAAAATTGAAAAATTTTTGAATTTTTTGAAAAATTCTAAAACGAACCTGAGCGCATTTCTCTTTGATATTTATTTATTTTTTAGAAAAAATCGATAAAATAAATTCAACGGTAAATTTCATTCAGGCTCCAAGAAATAATTAAAATGAATTCAGGAATAAAAATATTTATTAAAATTAGAAAAAAAATTTCACAATTTTCTTAAAATTTTTAGTTAAAATTGAAAAATTTTTGAATTTTTTGAAAAATTCTAAAACGAACCTGAGTGAGTGCATTTCTCTTTGATATTTATTTATTTTTTAGAAAAAATCGATAAAATAAATTCAACGGTAAATTTCATTCAGGCTCCAAGAAATAATTAAAATGAATTCAGGAATAAAAATATTTATTAAAATTAGAAAAAAAATTTCACAATTTTCTTAAAATTTTTAGTTAAAATTGAAAAATTTTTGAATTTTTTGAAAAATTCTAAAACGAACCTGAGTGCATTTCTCTTTGATATTTATTTATTTTTTAGAAAAAATCGATAAAATAAATTCAACGGTAAATTTCATTCAGGCTCCAAGAAATAAGTAAAATAAATTCAGTAATATAAATATATTGAAATTTTTTGAAAAATTCTAAAACGAACCTGAGTGCATTTCTCTTTGATATTTATTTATTTTTTAGAAAAAATCGATAAAATAAATTCAACGGTAAATTTCATTCAGGCTCCAAGAAATAATTAAAATGAATTCAGGAATAAAAATATTTATTAAAATTAGAAAAAAAATTTCACAATTTTCTTAAAATTTTTAGTTAAAATTGAAAAATTTTTGAATTTTTTGAAAAATTCTAAAACGAACCTGAGTGAGTGCATTTCTCTTTGATATTTATTTATTTTTTAGAAAAAATCGATAAAATAAATTCAACGGTAAATTTCATTCAGGCTCCAAGAAATAATTAAAATGAATTCAGGAATAAAAATATTTATTAAAATTAGAAAAAAAATTTCACAATTTTCTTAAAATTTTTAGTTAAAATTGAAAAATTTTTGAATTTTTTGAAAAATTCTAAAACGAACCTGAGTGCATTTCTCTTTGATATTTATTTATTTTTTAGAAAAAATCGATAAAATAAATTCAACGGTAAATTTCATTCAGGCTCCAAGAAATAATTAAAATGAATTCAGGAATAAAAATATTTATTAAAATTAGAAAAAAAATTTCACAATTTTCTTAAAATTTTTAGTTAAAATTGAAAAATTTTTGAATTTTTTGAAAAATTCTAAAACGAACCTGAGTGCATTTCTCTTTGATATTTATTTATTTTTTAGAAAAAATCGATAAAATAAATTCAACGGTAAATTTCATTCAGGCTCCAAGAAATAATTAAAATGAATTCAGGAATAAAAATATTTATTAAAATTAGAAAAAAAATTTCACAATTTTCTTAAAATTTTTAGTTAAAATTGAAAAATTTTTGAATTTTTTGAAAAATTCTAAAACGAACCTGAGTGCATTTCTCTTTGATATTTATTTATTTTTTAGAAAAAATCGATAAAATAAATTCAACGGTAAATTTCATTCAGGCTCCAAGAAATAATTAAAATGAATTCAGGAATAAAAATATTTATTAAAATTAGAAAAAAAATTTCACAATTTTCTTAAAATTTTTAGTTAAAATTGAAAAATTTTTGAATTTTTTGAAAAATTCTAAAACGAACCTGAGTGCATTTCTCTTTGATATTTATTTATTTTTTAGAAAAAATCGATAAAATAAATTCAACGGTAAATTTCATTCAGGCTCCAAGAAATAATTAAAATGAATTCAGGAATAAAAATATTTATTAAAATTAGAAAAAAAATTTCACAATTTTCTTAAAATTTTTAGTTAAAATTGAAAAATTTTTGAATTTTTTGAAAAATTCTAAAACGAACCTGAGTGAGTGCATTTCTCTTTGATATTTATTTATTTTTTAGAAAAAATCGATAAAATAAATTCAACGGTAAATTTCATTCAGGCTCCAAGAAATAATTAAAATGAATTCAGGAATAAAAATATTTATTAAAATTAGAAAAAAAATTTCACAATTTTCTTAAAATTTTTAGTTAAAATTGAAAAATTTTTGAATTTTTTGAAAAATTCTAAAACGAACCTGAGTGAGTGCATTTCTCTTTGATATTTATTTATTTTTTAGAAAAAATCGATAAAATAAATTCAACGGTAAATTTCATTCAGGCTCCAAGAAATAAGTAAAATGAATTCAGGAATAAAAATATTTTGAAATTTTTTGAAAAATTCTAAAACGAACCTGAGTGCATTTCTCTTTGATATTTATTTATTTTTTAGAAAAAATCGATAAAATAAATTCAACGGTAAATTTCATTCAGGCTCCAAGAAATAATTAAAATGAATTCAGGAATAAAAATATTTTGAAATTTTTTGAAAAATTCTAAAACGAACCTGAGTGCATTTCTCTTTGATATTTATTTATTTTTTAGAAAAAATCGATAAAATAAATTCAACGGTAAATTTCATTCAGGCTCCAAGAAATAAGTAAAATGAATTCAGGAATAAAAATATTTATTAAAATTAGAAAAAAAAATTTCACAATTTTCTTAAAATTTTTAGTTAAAATTGAAAAATTTTTGAATTTTTTGAAAAATTCTAAAACGAACCTGAGTGAGTGCATTTCTCTTTGATATTTATTTATTTTTTAGAAAAAATCGATAAAATAAATTCAACGGTAAATTTCATTCAGGCTCCAAGAAATAAGTAAAATGAATTCAGGAATAAAAATATTTATTAAAATTAGAAAAAAAAATTTCACAATTTTCTTAAAATTTTTAGTTAAAATTGAAAAATTTTTGAATTTTTTGAAAAATTCTAAAACGAACCTGAGTGCATTTCTCTTTGATATTTATTTATTTTTTAGAAAAAATCGATAAAATAAATTCAACGGTAAATTTCATTCAGGCTCCAAGAAATAATTAAAATGAATTCAGGAATAAAAATATTTATTAAAATTAGAAAAAAAATTTCACAATTTTCTTAAAATTTTTAGTTAAAATTGAAAAATTTTTGAATTTTTTGAAAAATTCTAAAACGAACCTGAGTGAGTGCATTTCTCTTTGATATTTATTTATTTTTTAGAAAAAATCGATAAAATAAATTCAACGGTAAATTTCATTCAGGCTCCAAGAAATAATTAAAATGAATTCAGGAATAAAAATATTTTGAAATTTTTTGAAAAATTCTAAAACGAACCTGAGTGCATTTCTCTTTGATATTTATTTATTTTTTAGAAAAAATCGATAAAATAAATTCAACGGTAAATTTCATTCAGGCTCCAAGAAATAATTAAAATGAATTCAGGAATAAAAATATTTTGAAATTTTTTGAAAAATTCTAAAACGAACCTGAGTGCATTTCTCTTTGATATTTATTTATTTTTTAGAAAAAATCGATAAAATAAATTCAACGGTAAATTTCATTCAGGCTCCAAGAAATAATTAAAATGAATTCAGGAATAAAAATATTTTGAAATTTTTTGAAAAATTCTAAAACGAACCTGAGTGCATTTCTCTTTGATATTTATTTATTTTTTAGAAAAAATCGATAAAATAAATTCAACGGTAAATTTCATTCAGGCTCCAAGAAATAATTAAAATGAATTCAGGAATAAAAATATTTTGAAATTTTTTGAAAAATTCTAAAACGAACCTGAGTGCATTTCTCTTTGATATTTATTTATTTTTTAGAAAAAATCGATAAAATAAATTCAACGGTAAATTTCATTCAGGCTCCAAGAAATAAGTAAAATGAATTCAGGAATAAAAATATTTATTAAAATTAGAAAAAAAAATTTCACAATTTTCTTAAAATTTTTAGTTAAAATTGAAAAATTTTTGAATTTTTTGAAAAATTCTAAAACGAACCTGAGTGAGTGCATTTCTCTTTGATATTTATTTATTTTTTAGAAAAAATCGATAAAATAAATTCAACGGTAAATTTCATTCAGGCTCCAAGAAATAAGTAAAATGAATTCAGGAATAAAAATATTTATTAAAATTAGAAAAAAAAATTTCACAATTTTCTTAAAATTTTTAGTTAAAATTGAAAAATTTTTGAATTTTTTGAAAAATTCTAAAACGAACCTGAGTGCATTTCTCTTTGGTATTTATTTATTTTTTAGAAAAAATCGATAAAATAAATTCAACGGTAAATTTCATTCAGGCTCCAAGAAATAAGTAAAATGAATTCAGGAATAAAAATATTTATTAAAATTAGAAAAAAAAATTTCACAATTTTCTTAAAATTTTTAGTTAAAATTGAAAAATTTTTGAATTTTTTGAAAAATTCTAAAACGAACCTGAGTGCATTTCTCTTTGGTATTTATTTATTTTTTAGAAAAAATCGATAAAATAAATTCAACGGTAAATTTCATTCAGGCTCCAAGAAATAAGTAAAATGAATTCAGGAATAAAAATATTTATTAAAATTAGAAAAAAAAATTTCACAATTTTCTTAAAATTTTTAGTTAAAATTGAAAAATTTTTGAATTTTTTGAAAAATTCTAAAACGAACCTGAGTGCATTTCTCTTTGGTATTTATTTATTTTTTAGAAAAAATCGATAAAATAAATTCAACGGTAAATTTCATTCAGGCTCCAAGAAATAATTAAAATGAATTCAGGAATAAAAATATTTTGAAATTTTTTGAAAAATTCTAAAACGAACCTGAGTGCATTTCTCTTTGATATTTATTTATTTTTTAGAAAAAATCGATAAAATAAATTCAACGGTAAATTTCATTCAGGCTCCAAGAAATAATTAAAATGAATTCAGGAATAAAAATATTTTGAAATTTTTTGAAAAATTCTAAAACGAACCTGAGTGCATTTCTCTTTGATATTTATTTATTTTTTAGAAAAAATCGATAAAATAAATTCAACGGTAAATTTCATTCAGGCTCCAAGAAATAATTAAAATGAATTCAGGAATAAAAATATTTTGAAATTTTTTGAAAAATTCTAAAACGAACCTGAGTGCATTTCTCTTTGATATTTATTTATTTTTTAGAAAAAATCGATAAAATAAATTCAACGGTAAATTTCATTCAGGCTCCAAGAAATAATTAAAATGAATTCAGGAATAAAAATATTTTGAAATTTTTTGAAAAATTCTAAAACGAACCTGAGTGCATTTCTCTTTGATATTTATTTATTTTTTAGAAAAAATCGATAAAATAAATTCAACGGTAAATTTCATTCAGGCTCCAAGAAATAATTAAAATGAATTCAGGAATAAAAATATTTTGAAATTTTTTGAAAAATTCTAAAACGAACCTGAGTGCATTTCTCTTTGATATTTATTTATTTTTTAGAAAAAATCGATAAAATAAATTCAACGGTAAATTTCATTCAGGCTCCAAGAAATAATTAAAATGAATTCAGGAATAAAAATATTTTGAAATTTTTTGAAAAATTCTAAAACGAACCTGAGTGCATTTCTCTTTGATATTTATTTATTTTTTAGAAAAAATCGATAAAATAAATTCAACGGTAAATTTCATTCAGGCTCCAAGAAATAATTAAAATGAATTCAGGAATAAAAATATTTTGAAATTTTTTGAAAAATTCTAAAACGAACCTGAGTGCATTTCTCTTTGATATTTATTTATTTTTTAGAAAAAATCGATAAAATAAATTCAACGGTAAATTTCATTCAGGCTCCAAGAAATAATTAAAATGAATTCAGGAATAAAAATATTTTGAAATTTTTTGAAAAATTCTAAAACGAACCTGAGTGCATTTCTCTTTGATATTTATTTATTTTTTAGAAAAAATCGATAAAATAAATTCAACGGTAAATTTCATTCAGGCTCCAAGAAATAATTAAAATGAATTCAGGAATAAAAATATTTTGAAATTTTTTGAAAAATTCTAAAACGAACCTGAGTGCATTTCTCTTTGATATTTATTTATTTTTTAGAAAAAATCGATAAAATAAATTCAACGGTAAATTTCATTCAGGCTCCAAGAAATAAGTAAAATGAATTCAGGAATAAAAATATTTATTAAAATTAGAAAAAAAAATTTCACAATTTTCTTAAAATTTTTAGTTAAAATTGAAAAATTTTTGAATTTTTTGAAAAATTCTAAAACGAACCTGAGTGAGTGCATTTCTCTTTGATATTTATTTATTTTTTAGAAAAAATCGATAAAATAAATTCAACGGTAAATTTCATTCAGGCTCCAAGAAATAATTAAAATGAATTCAGGAATAAAAATATTTATTAAAATTAGAAAAAAAAATTTCACAATTTTCTTAAAATTTTTAGTTAAAATTGAAAAATTTTTGAATTTTTTGAAAAATTCTAAAACGAACCTGAGTGAGTGCATTTCTCTTTGATATTTATTTATTTTTTAGAAAAAATCGATAAAATAAATTCAACGGTAAATTTCATTCAGGCTCCAAGAAATAATTAAAATGAATTCAGGAATAAAAATATTTTGAAATTTTTTGAAAAATTCTAAAACGAACCTGAGTGCATTTCTCTTTGATATTTATTTATTTTTTAGAAAAAATCGATAAAATAAATTCAACGGTAAATTTCATTCAGGCTCCAAGAAATAATTAAAATGAATTCAGGAATAAAAATATTTTGAAATTTTTTGAAAAATTCTAAAACGAACCTGAGTGCATTTCTCTTTGATATTTATTTATTTTTTAGAAAAAATCGATAAAATAAATTCAACGGTAAATTTCATTCAGGCTCCAAGAAATAATTAAAATGAATTCAGGAATAAAAATATTTTGAAATTTTTTGAAAAATTCTAAAACGAACCTGAGTGCATTTCTCTTTGATATTTATTTATTTTTTAGAAAAAATCGATAAAATAAATTCAACGGTAAATTTCATTCAGGCTCCAAGAAATAATTAAAATGAATTCAGGAATAAAAATATTTTGAAATTTTTTGAAAAATTCTAAAACGAACCTGAGTGCATTTCTCTTTGATATTTATTTATTTTTTAGAAAAAATCGATAAAATAAATTCAACGGTAAATTTCATTCAGGCTCCAAGAAATAATTAAAATGAATTCAGGAATAAAAATATTTTGAAATTTTTTGAAAAATTCTAAAACGAACCTGAGTGCATTTCTCTTTGATATTTATTTATTTTTTAGAAAAAATCGATAAAATAAATTCAACGGTAAATTTCATTCAGGCTCCAAGAAATAATTAAAATGAATTCAGGAATAAAAATATTTTGAAATTTTTTGAAAAATTCTAAAACGAACCTGAGTGCATTTCTCTTTGATATTTATTTATTTTTTAGAAAAAATCGATAAAATAAATTCAACGGTAAATTTCATTCAGGCTCCAAGAAATAATTAAAATGAATTCAGGAATAAAAATATTTTGAAATTTTTTGAAAAATTCTAAAACGAACCTGAGTGCATTTCTCTTTGATATTTATTTATTTTTTAGAAAAAATCGATAAAATAAATTCAACGGTAAATTTCATTCAGGCTCCAAGAAATAATTAAAATGAATTCAGGAATAAAAATATTTTGAAATTTTTTGAAAAATTCTAAAACGAACCTGAGTGCATTTCTCTTTGATATTTATTTATTTTTTAGAAAAAATCGATAAAATAAATTCAACGGTAAATTTCATTCAGGCTCCAAGAAATAAGTAAAATGAATTCAGGAATAAAAATATTTATTAAAATTAGAAAAAAAATTTCACAATTTTCTTAAAATTTTTAGTTAAAATTGAAAAATTTTTGAATTTTTTGAAAAATTCTAAAACGAACCTGAGTGAGTGCATTTCTCTTTGATATTTATTTATTTTTTAGAAAAAATCGATAAAATAAATTCAACGGTAAATTTCATTCAGGCTCCAAGAAATAATTAAAATGAATTCAGGAATAAAAATATTTATTAAAATTAGAAAAAAAATTTCACAATTTTCTTAAAATTTTTAGTTAAAATTGAAAAATTTTTGAATTTTTTGAAAAATTCTAAAACGAACCTGAGTGAGTGCATTTCTCTTTGATATTTATTTATTTTTTAGAAAAAATCGATAAAATAAATTCAACGGTAAATTTCATTCAGGCTCCAAGAAATAAGTAAAATGAATTCAGGAATAAAAATATTTATTAAAATTAGAAAAAAAAATTTCACAATTTTCTTAAAATTTTTAGTTAAAATTGAAAAATTTTTGAATTTTTTGAAAAATTCTAAAACGAACCTGAGTGACTGCATTTCTCTTTGATATTTATTTATTTTTTAGAAAAAATCGATAAAATAAATTCAACGGTAAATTTCATTCAGGCTCCAAGAAATAAGTAAAATGAATTCAGTAATAAAAATATTTTGAAATTTTTTGAAAAATTCTAAAACGAACCTGAGTGAGTGCATTTCTCTTTGATATTTATTTATTTTTTAGAAAAAATCGATAAAATAAATTCAACGGTAAATTTCATTCAGGCTCCAAGAAATAAGTAAAATGAATTCAGTAATAAAAATATTTTGAAATTTTTTGAAAAATTCTAAAACGAACCTGAGTGAGTGCATTTCTCTTTGATATTTATTTATTTTTTAGAAAAAATCGATAAAATAAATTCAACGGTAAATTTCATTCAGGCTCCAAGAAATAAGTAAAATAAATTCAGGAATAAAAATATTTATTAAAATTAGAAACAAATTTTTCACAATTTTTTTAATATTTTTTGTTATTTTATATTTAAGTATCAACAATCACAAATTATCCAAATCGACTTAATCTCAATGCTAATTTCTTTTTATACACTATTAAAAATAATATATATTTTATTTTTTATATCTCTATCTAGTAAATATAAAAAATTAACAATTTGAAACAAATTTATATTTATAGTAATTCTTTTATAATTGAAATAAATCGATGTGTTCGATTATTTTTTAAATCATAACATTCAAAATCTTCCTTGTTGTCTTCTAATTGGAGCCAATTTTTGTGGATTAATTGGTGTAATTTTTCTTCTCATCAATAAAGTGTCCCGATATGGTTTGTTGACAATAATGGTGATCAGCGGATTTAAAATTGGCATCCAACTTAGTGGAAGGCCCATGACCATTTGAATTGCCATTAATATCTCCAATGCTCCATTTCCATCAGAAAGGTGATCGTCAGCCAAAAACATTGGTCCCAGTTGAAATAATTGGAAAATGATTGATATTAGAAGGGGCAAAATTGCCTGAAATATTTGGAAAATTGATATAGAAATATTAGTAATATTTTTTGAATAATTCATCGCTTGATTAATCAAAATGATGTACCAATATAATGAGAGTTTTGGTCAATTGTTTGTTCAACAATTTTAAGCTGGGATTCAGCACAGAATGAAAGGCGAGGAATCGAATCATTTTCCAACCACAGAAAATAATAATGGCATAAAAAATACAAATAAAAAGTGCATTGGCCAATGCAAAATATATTCGCATTCCTTCCTGAAAATGAATATCGTGCTTTAAAAATTGAAGTGAACAGAATGTTCCCAGAGAAAAATCACTTCTACCATCCAAATAATTTTACCTTGAAATAAAGGTTCCTCCTTATTGGTGATTATTGATTAGGATTAGGATTACTGTTATCGTGATAGAAGATTGCCTATCTCAAAGTGATCCTAATTCTATGCCTGCGGATGAGTGATGACCCATGGGGAATATTGTTATTTTTCCCAATAGACCCGAAAATATCTACTGTATGTGCAGATAACCGAAAATTGACATTATTTTGTTGAAATTCATGAATTTACAAAATCAATCTTTAAAATTTTTGATTGATTTTAAACCTTCATTTCCATTATACAAAATTGTGAATTTGCATTTAATAAAAGTGCTTTAATGCCATCGAATTGACGATCATTTCTGGTTGAAGGAATGTCAGGTAATCGGGTATAAATTAAGTTGAAAAATGTGGTCAATAAAAGACAGCTCAAAAATACCATAAAAAGCATCAAAAAATGGCGGCATTGTCCAATTGTAAAATTACTTAAAATACAATAATATTAATTGAGAATATATTCACCGATTCAATTGAAAATATCTTTGGATGAATTGAATGGCAATGGCAAAGGAATCAAATAATTGGAAAGTGAACCAAACCAAATGGAAATTGCATATTGAATTGAAGCCAAAAGCAGTTTTGAATGATTCCATCAAATAACCATAATAAATTGCAACACCCAAACCGTCATTATGAATGACCATCTGTGGAATTTATGGCATTTGAAAAAGGGAGATTAAATTAGGGTGATTATTTCTTTGGGTAATTATTGATTACTTGGCCATAATTCTGACTAAGAGAATTTTGTGGATTGACCAATATCTAATCAGAAGTCTTCAAATTAGTAAGACCTTTGAATTACTCTTTGTGGAGTATTTTGATATCGAAATTGATTAATTTTAATTAATTAATTAATTAATAGGCCAGAAGTTATAGTCAAAGACGAAAAATGTCGGATTTTAGCCTATTTTGACACTTTTTTGGCCAAATTATAATTTAGGTATTAATGGACTTAGGAACAGAAGGGAAAATGATAATGAGGAGAGTCGATAATCCTGTCTATTAAAGTGCCAATCAAAGGGAATCAGATATCAGACCCTACATACTTATCCTTAAATCCCGCCTAAAATCATCATTTTCCCTTGTGTCACCCCAACTCCATTACTATTAGTGTAATTTCTATAAAATTCACAGTTTTATATCCAATTAATTATGTAGCAATATCAAATTGACAAACTTAAACTAGTATTCATTAAAAATTGTATATAATTCTTGTTTCTTAAATTTCTACAATAATTTCGAATAAATTCCATTCTCTGCAAAATTTAACTAAATCATAATCCATTTTTTGAATAAATTGCATGAAGGATTCCAATTTCATTCTGACCGGTTGTCCCACAATTTGGATTGTCAACAATAAAATGTCCACAAAGCATGTCTGAAGGAGAATTCGACTATGCGTCAACATTTCCTTTGGAGTTGCAAAAATGATGAGTAAAATCAAACAGAAATTTATGAAAAATCCAATTGGAGGGGAAAGTCGAGAATTCCAATAAAAAATTGCATTTAATAAATTTTGGTATTGCATTTTTAAAACCGAATTGTTAATTGATGGTCTAACTTTACATTACCATATTGGTATTTTTTTATTGGTCAAATAAAATGTCAAATTCAGCTGGCGCAAATTAAACAATAATAAATACAATAAAAAATAATCTATGCCTTTTTTTGCAATTTGGAAGAGAAATAGATTCCAATTAAGAGGATTTGATTTTTGCCTTATTTCAAAATACATTTTTAATAATAGTAATATTAATTTATCCATAAAACCATTGAATTAATTCAAAAGTTTTGTATTGGAAAATTAGCATTTTTAAGAGATTTAGCTTCCCATAATAAGGAAAATTTAATTTTTTGATTCTAATTATTTCTAATTATTTGTAATTGGCCTTGGTTCCTCCTTGACATTTTCTTGAAAAAAGTCGGCATTATATTACCAAGATGGTAAGATATGACAAAATGGATGTTATATTCGTATTCTAGGGCCATGAAAACACCCAGAAACCAATTTTTGAAAAATAAAAAAAAATTTTGGGACGCAATTCCGAAGGATTACTATAAAGTGAATGGGTTTGGGTTGTTTCTTGTTTGGCTATGGCCAGAAATGGAGCCCGAGGACGGGGGGGGGGGGGGCAAGTTGGGGAGAAAGGGATATAATATACCGCCACAGATCATTGATCTTTGATGATATTCTTATCAAATGCCCTTTCTATATTCTATGGCCCCAATTTCATACCATCAGTGATCATGATCATTGTTCCACTTCCTCTTCCTCTTTACTACTTTCTACCCAATCCCTGGCCAAATAAGAAATAACCCATTCTCTCTAGCCAAAAATATAACCACTTTGATGCATTCACCTTCTCTCTTCCCCCACAAGTAGAGCTATTTCTTCTACCATCGGTAATTCCCATTGTCCTGGGGAATTTCAGGACAAAATAATTAATTTTATTATTAATCTATCTTAATCTTTAACATTTTACCTAAATCTATTTTTTCACTTTGGATAATGCGCAAAATTTTCAGGTTCGCAAAATTCGACTTCGGATAAATATCACCGGTATGCCCTATTTTATTTTTGTGTTTTGTTTATTTGTACATATAATTAGAATGGGAATTTGTGAGAGGAGGAGGAGGGCAATACAAACATCCATTTCCGTCACAAGATTTTTCGGCATTTGTTGACCCAATTGCCCATATATAAATTTTCAGAAAATTATCAAATGCTTCCATTTATTAGCTAAAGAAGCCCTCATTTAATATTTCCCATTTTAAAGCTAATATTATAAACTTTTAAATTAATTTTATAAATATTAAATTGATAAACTCAAAATTAAAGGATATTTTAATTTCAGAAAGGCAAATTCTCATTCGCAACCAAAAATGCATCAACATTTTTTAAATTTTTTCCTTCTTCTTTCCCTCATTTCCGTGCCAGCTTTTTGTTTTGTCCACTCTGATATTGAAAATGGGAAAATGTGGAAGGAAATATTTCATATGGTGTATGGAGAAAATGGCCATGAAATTAAGGGTGTAATAAAATTATTTGAGCCAGTTTGTGGAGGTGAATATGTGCCAAATTCTGATGAGGAATTATTCACCCAAATGGAAAAAATGCAACCATTTTTATGGAAATTTACCATTGGAATCAGCAAAATCACATTGCTTTCTAATCATTATCAGCAGGTCTTTTCTTGAGATATTTATTTTTATTTCCAAGGAAGTATTTAATTAGAAAATTAACCAACAAGAGTGCTAGAAAACAAAAGCCTCCTCTCTATATACATCTTTTTAGAATTTTGACTAATTTTTCCCAAGACTATTTTTTCCTAATTTTTCTTCTTCAGGTGCTTTTTCCTTTATGGAGTCATTTTCGTTAATATTTTAAGATAGAGCATACTCTGCAAAAAACGACAAAAAAATGAGATTTCGCAATTATTAACCCATTTATTATAAGCACTATATTGTTGCTTATAGTGACAATCCCTATAAAACTAAAATATTATAAATAAAATATTTTTTAATAATTTAATAATTTTTTTTAAATCCTAAATGCCTAAAAAAGTGGAAAATTATCTAACATTTCTATGATATTTATATAAATTTAAGGTTCAAACTTAAAATAATTAGACAAAAAAAAATATAATAAATTTAGACATCTCAAAAAATGGAGGATAGAAAAATGGCCAATAATCAAATGGCCATATTCAATCATAAAAATAACACAGATGAAGAAAAGATTCAAGGAATTTTGGAAAAATTAAGCCATTTGAAAAAGGATAAGGACCAAATGGCATTATTGCAAAAAATAATGGGGAAAATGGTAGAAGTTAAAACAATGACAATGTTGAACCAAAAAGAAAAATTGATGAAATTATTTCATGAATTACAAGGTGATTTTAATAAAAATTTTTTTATTTTTTTTTGTAATTTTCGAAAATCAATTTTTCCTTTAAGTTGATTTGAAAGCCATTCTGGATCTGAATAAAGAAAATGTCAAACATTTAAAATCAATTGTGCCCCTAAATATGGACATTTTATCGATTATTAAAAATGGTGCAGAATTAATCATCCTGGAATTAAATGGAGGAAATGAATGCAAAAATGTGGACAAAGAAAAGGCAAAACACAACCAAGAGAATACTTTTCGATTACTTTATTTAATTACAAAATTGAAGGAAAATGACTTTATGCAAATACCGGCAGGGCGAAAAGGTATTCATTCCGAAAATTACAATTCCAATTCCAACCATTATTAAAAGATCGTCGTCGCCGGCGTCGAAAGCGCCAATACTCACTTATAATCATTATTCTGATTGCTCTTGCTTTTGTCGGTGCAATCGGTCTTGGATGCTTCTATTTGAACAAAATTGAATGGTTTAAAGAAGATTCTGGTGTAGGTGGAGGCGAAAATAATGCTTGAGAGGAAACGAATTTGAATATGTCAACGAATTTGTTATGGTGATTGGAATTGGCATACGGAAATGAAAATTGATGAGAAGAATTGATTTTAATTTTTTCGAGGTTATTCAGCTTCTTTTATAATTTTCATCAGACATTTTCTTTTATTTCGGGCAAATATGATCACTTTCATCATTGTTTTTTCGGCTTCAATATTTTGTGGCAATTTATCAATTTTATATTTTATTATTTTATAAAATATGATTTTAGTATAAAACTATTTAGTAAAATTGTGTACCGAATTGTTAATTGATGGTCTAACATTACTGTTTTTTATTAGGCAAATAAAATATAAAATTTATTGGAATAAATCAGCTGTCACAAATTAGACAATAATAAATACAATAAAAGTAGACCATTTTTATTATACAATTTCGAAGAAAAATAAATGCCAATTATAGGAATTCGATTTTTTCCTAATTTCCTAATACATTTTAATAATAAAAAGTAATCAAATAATAAAATTGGAAATTATATAATTTATTTAGCCAAAAAATCAGTGAATTTACACAAAATTTTCTGCTGAAAAAAAACTAGCATTTTGTGGCCATTGCCCATAGGGAAGTGTTATTTAAGTTTATGGTCGTATAATATTAACAAAATTTGGAATAAGTTGTTTGAATGCCAATTTCTCATCCATTTTCGCATTATTTTGTCTTTCAATTACATCAAAATTTCAAGTTATTTTCCTGATTTGTGAATTTATTTGTACTTGATTTGCTTTCAGGGCGACCATATTTTTAAAAGAATTCACTGTTGTTTGGCTTAGGACAATCAATTTGCACAATGATTTGCGCAAAATGCGTCGATATTCTTTCAAAATGAGCATTGTCGCAATTGGGTAGACCACCGAAGGCCAGCTTTGGATAAAGACTATTGAAAGCCATTGGGGCCTTAAATAATTGAATAATTGTGTCATAATGGATTAGTGTCTTCTTTACCTGGCCAATCCAATAGTATTATAAATTAGGGTGAGGCCAATTGGCACCAAATAAAGTGCCATCGGAATGGCTGCTTGAATGAGGAGAATTAGGCCTATTTGTCTATTGATTTCCCTGAATTGGGATTGTTCTATCATCAAAGTTTGGCGACTTTTCTTCCAAATTAAAAGAATGGCAAGGAGAATGATTGAATATGTGACCAAATTTGTGACCATCAAAGTGACCGTAACGATCAAGAGGAAAATGGAATTCTAACAAAATAAATAAAATAAATTCAAAATATTCATTTCACCTGCTGAATGGAAAAAACGACAGTTTGATCAACGATGGACCCCGTTGGCAAATTCATTGAGCCATCCATGCACAATCCCCAGTGGATTAGCAAAACAATTGAAAGGGAAATTCCCGCTGGAATTGAAAGCAAAAAGACATAATCGCGTGTGGACAATTCCTTATTACTGAAAAATAACTTTAAATTATGGACATTCAACAATTTTTTAAGATATTTAATAAAAGATAAAAGTAACCTCTTTCTTTAGTACATCTTAATATCAAAATGATTGATCAAAATTAGGTAATTGCCCAGAAAGTTGTCAAAAACGAAACCTGATTTTGGGCCTCGTGTCTTTTTCGGTCAAAACTTTTGTAAATATCTTTCAATTTTACAAAATTTTTTTCAAAAACTCATTCTAACTCATTCTAATCAAGTAAAGATCTAAAAAGATGTTATTAAATTCACTAAATTTTAAGCAAATATCCACAATAAAAATTGATTTTGATTCGGATACTTATCTGTTTTATGTTTTAAATTTGTATTTATAAAATTTAACTGAGGAATCAAGATTAATGAGGTCTAATAAAATCCAATAATTCTATGAAAGTGAAAAACAACTTACCGGCAAATAAGCAGCCACCGAAAAATGAATTGAACGGCCACGCTATTTTTTGTGAATTCTTGCCAAAATGAATAGAAATAATATAGAAGAATGGCAATAGGCTGCGGAGCCCGAGAGAATGGGCCATCGAGAACATAGAAAACATTTTGGCCATCGGCCATTGCAACCTATTGATGAGTGAAATTCATAAATTAAATCAGAATAATTTGCGCAAACTGGATGAATGAGGGCAAAATTGAGGGGAGCAATCAAATCGAAAATGGCAGTTTGGAGGAGAACACAACTGGAATTAGAATGAAATGGAAGGAAAAACGGCTTAAATTGTGCCAATATAATGACCCCAAAAATGGACCTCCAAATGCGCAATCCCTGCTGATTTGTTCGGCAAATGATCAACCAAATTAGAAGTAAATTTGCAGGCCATCCAATCAGCAAACAAAGACCCGAATTTAATTGATGGAAATAATTATTGGTGATGGTGAAAGAGGAATTGGTGGAATTGGCAGACAATGATGATGACATTATTCTATTATATCGGGGAAAATTAGTAGATTTAATGTATATTTCCTTTTTAGGAATGGGTATATGAAAATAATTTTAAGGAAGCACGATAATTAATTAGCTAAAAATTAATTTTATCAGAGAGAGAGAGAGAGTACCAGTGAAAAATGACAAACTTTCATACATTGCTTGTAGTAGTGCTAGGTCATGTCCCAATAGTGCAAATGTGGTCTTTTCTACAATACTTTAAATGTGGACATGTCCACAAATAGTGAAAATGTAAATTTCTATTTTAATCTTAAATAATGGATACTGATTGTTCTGATTTTAATCCAGCATTTTTTGATTTTTTGTTTAAATATTTTGCATAATTGTGGACATGACCACATTTGCACCGTCCTTTTCTAAGATTAACCCGGACGGCTGGTTGTTAATTGAATTTACCAATTTATTTGGAACAAAATGGAATATGATTTCCTTCAAGAAATACCCCAAAAATAGATTTAAATAATGATTCACCTTTTTTTTTGTCAAATAAATTTAAAAACGAAAATAAAATTGTCTTTGAAATAAAAATTTACTAATTATTCTGATGATGGGAGGAAATTATGGCATTCCAGCAAAGTTTTCTCCAAAAATAAGGGAGAGACAAAATTTCAAAAAAATTGAAATTTGTTTGTGCACTTCGTGTTGGTGTGCGAGGGCGTATTCTCTATTATTAAATGGCATGGATTTTTTGTATTTTTTGACTTCAATCGGCACGAACATGAACCTCTCGTTGTGTGGGCTGTACGACATTTACGGACGCGACAATTGCGAATGAAATGGTCTGGCGCCTATGGTGATAGAGCTGCTTTGGTACAGTTTATATCATTTTATTAAGCATAAAAAAATTAGCTACAAAATTATATCAAATGCATTGGCCAATATTGAATATTCATTCAATTATGATCCGACCAGAAACACAATTTTAATTAAATCAGGTTTTTGGCCATAATTCGGTGAATAATCAACATAGGCCAATGTATTTGATAATATTTTGTAGCTATTTTTATGCTTAATAAAATGTTCTAAACCACGTTAAAACAGCTTTACCACCAACAACACCAGACAGCTTCATCCGCAATTGTCACTTCCGCAAAAGACCTAACAGAAATTCTATAGCATTGAGTCGACAGAGTTAATTTTTTTTTGTATTTTTCCATTGTGAACATATGTAAATATTTCGTTCGTGTTCGGGTTCATACTAAAATATTAATTCGAAATTTTTGTGCACGATATGCACTTTTTGGGATGTTCAGAATGAAGAGCATTATTCACTTTTAGTCGAACATAGAACATAAAGCACTCTCATTGTTAACAAGGCTTTATTTACAAATTAATCAATGATAATGTTTATATAAAAAACTGGAATATTATTGAATAGTTCGTTCATTTGGCCCTTCAGAATTCCCCCTTCCCAATATTCAAAACCAATCCCAAAATTCCAATTTCCATTTCAAAAACTTTTATTCATCCAAACATTTTTTTTGGCATCTATTTTTGGCCACCCTTTTTCCACTTTTTTACCTTCATTCTTGATCCAAAAAATTCACCAGCATTTCAACTTTTTCGCCAAGAAACTTTTTAATAAATTCTATGATTATTTGGTTAAATATAATAAATTCAATAGAATTTGGAATAAACAAACTGAAAATTTGATGTGATAATTTTTTTTCATTTTGTGTTATGATATTTGAATTTTTTGATGCAGAAACTATTAAATAAATGTTTTGAGAAAAGTTTAAGAGATTTTGGAATAATTTTAATTTTAATTAAACATTCTTCTTCAATGTTTACCTACGGGCAGAAGGGAATGAGAATAATTTCGATCTCCTTAATTCGGATCCAAATTAGCGGAATACAGCCAAAATATCATCATAGATAATATATCCCTTTTTTCTGATGAATTATTATTTAAACTGCTTCCTTTTTTCTAAATTGATCAACAAACATAAAAAACACAAATGATCATTGGAAAAATGTAGTTTGCTATTGTATATACAAAAGTGCAATGCATCCATCCGAAATTCAAAACAACAACAGGAAATATCCACCATCCATCCTCTGGAGATATTCGATCATTTAGGGAAATTGAGGAAATAAATCTTGGCCCCACTGTACTTCTTGAGGGGAATTTGTGACGAGAGGGATTTGGTTATTGCATTGCGGCCATGAATATCATATGATAGTGGAAGGTGGCCACGGAAATGATGATGGAAGAGGGAAGGAGGAAACCAAAATTGGCCATATTTTTGGGTATTGAAGGGAGAATGGGTTCTTTGGCTGGGAATAGAGCCCAGAGGATGGAGAAAAGGGAAAAAACAAGCCGAGGAGAATGGGTATGGAAAATGGACTAAACCGCTGTTAATCAATGATGGTATGAACTATGAAATTAGGGCCGAAGGAAAAGTGCATTTAATCAGGAAGTATTTGCTTGCTAGTCGGATTCCATATTCCTCATTCCGCCAAATTACGTGATTTTTTACGGTCCAAGATTATGAAAATATCTGCGGTGTTCACACATTCTGCTGCCCTATTTTATTTCTGGGTTTTTGTTTGCTTGTTTATAGCTTAATCTAATTAATTTCCTTTTTTCCCTATAATTAGAAATGGGAATTTGTGGGAACAGAAGGGCAATGCAAAATACAAACATTCATTTCCGCCAAAAGATTTCGGCATTTTGTTGATCCAAATGCGCATATTTAATTTCGGAAAATGATCTCTGCTGATCCATTCATTTATTAACTAAAAAATTAATCATTTAATATTCTCCTTTTTATGTCATTTTTCCCTTTAAAATTAATTTTATAAATATTATTAAATTGATAAACTCATAAATCATAATTATAAATTAAATAATTTCTTAATTTAAGAAAAGTGAATTCTCATTCCAAACAAAAATGTATCAACGGTTTTTAAATATTTTCTTTCTTCTTTCCCTCATTTCTATGCCAACTTTTTGTGGAAAATTTGGCGATGAAAACATTTGGAAAACATTTTATGAACAATATGGCCATCATATTAAAATGATTGATGGACATTTATTTGAGCCGGTTTGTGGAGGTGGACATGTGCCTAATTCGAATTTGGAATTATTCACTCAAATGGCACATAAGCAAACATATTTATGGAAATTGATTATTGGAAACATCAAAATGCCATTGCATTCTAATAATCGATATCAACAACACCAGGTCTGGGTCTACAACATAATATATTGTTTTAAATAATTAAATATAAAGGCCATTTTATATTAATATTATGGGAATATATTTAATTAAAAAATAGCCGTAAATAAAATAAAATGTTTTGATTTATTTTCGGCTTATATAATCAATCCCTCTAGATTTTTTCATTCGAATTGGAAAAAAAACCTAATAGAAAATTATTTTTGAGTAATTTCAGTCAGCTGATATTTTTAAGTCTAATATTTGAAATAAATAAAAATAAATTTAGACATCTCACAAATTAGAGGAAAACAAAATGGCTAATCATCAAATGAACAAATTCAATCATAAAACCGATGAAGAAAATATTCAAAATATTTTGGAAAAATTAAGCATCGATAATGGCCAAATGGAATCATTGCACAAAATAATGGGGGAAATGGAAAATGCCAAAAAAATGTTGAACCAAAAAGAAAAATTGATGAAATTATTTCATAATTTACAAGGTGATATTAATAATATGTTACAAAAAAAAATAAAAATTTTAGATTTTATTATCCATTTTTGTAATTTTTGAATACTAATTTTTTCTTTAAGTCGATTTGAAAACCATTTTGGATAAAGAAAATGACCAACATTCACTTCCACCCCTAAAAATGGACATTTTATCGATTATTAAAAATGGAGCGGAATTAATCATTGTACAATTTAATGGAGGAAATGAATGCAAAAATGTGGACAAAGAAAAGGCAAAACACAATCAAGAGAATACTTTTCGATTGCTTTATTTAATTACAAAATTGAAGGAAAATGACTTTATGCAAATACCGGCAGGGCGAAAAGGTATTCATTCCGAAAATTATAACTCCAACCATTATGTAAAAGATCGTCGTCGCCGGCGTCGAAAGCGCCAATACTCACTTATAATAATCGCAGTGATTGCTCTTGCATTTGTCGGTGCAATCGGTCTTGGATGCTTCTATTTGAACAAAATTAAATGCTGTAATGAAGATTCTGGTGAAGGTGGAGGCGAAAATAATGCTTGAGAGGAAAATGGTTGATGGGAATTTTGGCATCGGAAATTATATTGAGAATGTGAATTTAATTTTTTTCGGGAATATTGTTTGCTTCTTTTATATAATTTCCAATTCCAAACATTTTTTCTTTATTTCGGACAAATTTAATTATATCTCTTGTGCCTGTTTTTCGGTTTCAATATTTTGTGTTATCAATTTTATATTCTCTTATTTTATAAAATATGATTTTAGTATAAAGCTATTTAGAAAAAATTTTTAAAATTATTCAAAAAAATTATTACAATTTAATTGACATACTCTTGAGGGCGGCCATAATTATTCAATTCTTTCAAATTTTATCCAAGATGAGAATAATTTAAAAATGTAAACAAATTAAATTCCCAGATTTTTCACAATGAATAAAATAAATTGTTTGATTCCTCAATTCCATTCCACCATTCATCCCTCAGTCAACATCAATTACCTTCGATTGGTAAGATTAAATAAAGTTGCGTAGATGCAAATCAAAATCAGTAAATATGCGGATAATTGTTCATATGCAGCGGAGCCCAAAAATGTTTGAAAAATTTGAAGTGCAAAATAGAGGACGGTGAAGAGGGTAGCTTAAATTGAAAATAATAATAAATAAATTAAATAATTTTAAATATCACATAAATAAACTCACTCATTCCCAAAAATCCATCAGCGGCATCATTTTGACGTTTCTTTCGTCGTCCAAGTCGATTCCGTCCATTTTTGGATATTCCCAATGGATCAAATACCAAAGTTTGATTATGCTTTTTTAAGACTTCTGCCACCAAATTTTCTTCATTTTCAATGAATTTCAACGCAATTATTATAATTAATTCGATTATTTCTTTGTTCGATATTTGCTCAAATTTTTAAATGCCTTTTTCCTTTAAAAATTCCTCCAAAAATATTTTAATATTCCCAAATTTTGCCTCTTTTACTGTTTCAATTTCAGCCAAAATTTCTCGCTCCTCATTTAATTCTGCATCCACCAAATTTGGTTCAATTTTTCCATTTTCCTCTAATTCTTCCAATTCATTTCTCAAATTTTTCAAATTCTTTTTCCACTCATTTTTTAATTCTTTTGATACTGAAAATTTTTGTAAATATTTTCTAAGGCTTTCATTGAGTTTTATTTTTTCATTTTCATTTAATTCATTTTCGCACAATTTCTTCAATAAATTCGAAATTTCTACCAAAATTGCGTTGCTTTCTTTGGACATTTTTGGTTGATAATTTTCCACAAATTTACACATTAATTCATTTGTTTTCTCTTTTTGAAGAAAACCATCAACAATAATTCCAAAGCAAATTAAAATTAATGAAAAATTCAGCCAAAAATACATTTTGAATTAAAGTTGGAAGGAATTTTTATTTCTAGAGGAAAATCAGTCGATAAAAGCAGGAATTTTGGTTTGAAGAATGAAAATGAATTCCATTACCTCCATTCCTTTCCTTCCATCTATGGCCATTGGAATAATGCCGAGGGGGTAATGGTCTTTTTTTCCTTTAAATGATCAATCATTATTCGCATAAATAAGAATATTTGCGCACGTCTTTGCGGTTTACCCTTGGTTTTTTACGGATTAATTAAATTATATTTAGGCTGGGCGAGAACAAAAAAGACGAATTTATTTCTGATATAATAAAATTATAAATAAATCATTCATTTTTTAAAAGGTGAAATTTCGTCTCCAAGGTTGAGTTATATAAATTTTCGTATCAAATTCGGCTTCATCCATCCTTGGATAGTCCGCACGTGAAAGTGAAACCAATTTTTGATCTGAACATTTGGCACTTCTTCTCCGCAAAATTCGGTGTCGTCTTTGGCTAAATTGGCCAAAATGTTTTTATTTTAATTCAAATTCCCCTTCCTTCACTTATGCATTTCGGAATAGATGAAATGTTCCAGCACCTCTTCCGTCCGTTCATTTTCCTCCCTATAAATCCATTCCAGAATGCCATCTCCGTGTTGGGCCCGATTTGCTGCCGCCCGTGCATCATAATGGTGAAAATCATAATCGTAATGATGATATTCCATATGGATGCAAAATGTGCAAGACTCATTAGCGGCCATAAATTTCTTTAAAAATTTAACAAAATTTTTGCTTATATTGTTTTTATTTTTATTATTATTTAAATTGAATCATAATTATGGAATTGTGCCCAAAATCATTGAAAAATTTGCTAATCAATAATAGTAAATGTTGTCACAACTTCATTAATTTTAAATTAATTTAAATAAAAATTAAAAATTATTAGATAGTCTGCAATTTAATTTGATAATGTAATCAAATCAACAAAGTAGTTTAATCCTTGATAATTATAACACCTCTATATTTAATAAAGTTATGAATAACTTTGTCTAGGGTTAAAAATCGGATATAAGATTTATAAATTAAATTTTTTTTAATGTATTTGAGTCTAAAAATATCGATTTTTCAGCATAAATATATTGGGCAAATTCAATTACATACCTTCTTGATAGCTTCATATAATTGATCATTAAAATCTCCGCCTTGACTTTTCTGATAATCTATTGGTATTAGATGTGAATTATCCGAGAACAGCATCCGAATTTTTGAGTCATTTTGATTATGCAACCAAATCATCATATTGCCTATGGCCAATTTGGCACAATGGGCCACATTTTGATGTTGCGATTCATCCCAATGGGAACGTCCCTAATTTGAATGACAATTTATTAAAAATATAATTAATAAAAAAATTTGCCCTAAATAAATACATCAAAAATTAATGGCCATTCATTATTAAAAATAATATAAAATTATTAACAGAATATGAAAGGCAAATGATGTCAGAATGAAGAAGCCTGGTGGCCAATAATTCATAATATTGTGGCCATGATTCGGAATAGGCCACAGCCAAGGAAGAACATTTCTGTGAATTTAAAAAATAGAAGTAAATAAAAAGAGTAAATTTTAATTTAATAAAATTTTAAAAAATAAAAATTATTTCTTACATTTGCTTTTAAGAAATTTCAATTCAAACCCGAAATATGCTGATCAATTCGCCCAATCTTTTTAATGAATGCTTTTCCAAAAATTCTCGATAATCATTCATATCCAAGAGACATTTTCTGCCGACAAATAATCTTTTTGAGCAGTGCAAAAATTTGAACGATTCAGAATTTTTGCCTACAAAATCCTGGATGATAATATTGCCAAAACCCAAAATGTTGGTTGGAGGTGAAATCTCAGGTAGAGGAACTTTTTGGCAACATTTACTAAATAATAGATACAATTTATAAAATTATGGTTAAATTTCTAATTAAATTATTTAATGATCAAATTCATCAAATTAGACCTAATATTCTACTCTTTAATTTTATTTTTGGAGATATTATATTTAAAAAATAATTTTAAAAATATTTAGTTCATCTTCATCCACAAATTAAGCGTTTTGATATGGGTTAATGTTTATTATATCCATTACCGTATCTGCTCTTTATTCCATAATATTATTCAAAAATTCCCCAAATTTTAGATAGGTTGAAAAATAATTCCCCGTGGTGAATTAAAAGAGGGTGTATGCGGTATTTTCTGATATTTGATTAAATTATTTCTTATTCTTGTGAAAGAAACACAAATTTTACAAATTTTATGAATCTGTGAAAGAAAGTGCAAAAAAAAAGATTTATTTTTTAAGTTATATAAAAATATTTTAAATTAATTTAATATTTTAAAATCCCATAGATTACCTTCCCCAATGGTAAGCATTGTAATCGCAAGTTCCCCCATAGTAATTACTTCCTTCACATGCCGGTGTCCATTTGAATGGAATGTGATAAAGAAATTTACAATTTTTGAATTCTGAACGTAAATAGATGGCAGGAATAATTCGGGGATTGTCTACAAAATTTGCATTAATTCAATATTAGAAAAATTAATTTTACATTTGTACAAATATTTCTTTGCTACAAGGAAAAATAGACGATTGACTAAACTAAAATTTTGGCACAATTGAAGATCCCCAAGGCAAAATGGGAAAATATCCAAAAGGCAATCAGCGGAAATTGGAATTTGTCTGAAAAATAAGAAAAATAAAATTTTAAAATTGCATAATTAATTTTTTAAATTATAATATTTTGCAAATAATTTTGCCATTGGTTCAGAACCAATTTAATTTTAAAAATTAATTATTAAATTAATTTTTAATTTTTAATTTTATCAATTATTTTTAAGAATAATTTTGGCAATGGGACTTACTTTTTATCCCGTTTTCTTTTACCCATTCAATTTGTATATAAATAAATTAATAAAATCTAAAAAAATATATAAAATTAATAAATTTAATAAATAAAATCAAAAAATTTCTCCAATAAAAATTTATTTTACAATAAACCAAAAAGATTTATTAATTATTATTATTATGAAGTAATTTTTATTATAAAATTTTTTGAAAGAATAAATTGGTGGAAATGAATGGAAAATGAGAGCCGGGAATGAGAATTCCATAGTTATCTATATCTACATATAATAAAATATAAATAAATCACAATTTATGATGAAAATTGGCAATTATAGGTGTGTGTTAAAAGAATTCGAATAAAGGAAATTTTAATGATGCTAGGCGAGGTTAAATATTCCTTATTTATGATGAAAGAGGCTTTGATGATATCATTTCAGTTCAAAAACACCAATCGTACATTTTATTTACTTTCGTAATAATAGATTGAGGCAGCTGTAAATAGCAAAAGGGGCTGGCTGCTACCCCGAGAGCAACAGGGACTCCACTCCTCAATATTATATTGATTTTTATTTTCCTTCTTTTGGACAAAAAAATGCTAAATTATTTATTAAATAAAATATTGACCAAACTTTAAAAAAAATATCCATATATTTTCCTCACGGTGTTAATTTAATTAGTTATGGCAATTTATTTTGAAAATTAATTAAAAGGCTACAAAATAATATTAAAATTATTTAATTTATTAACAATTTATTTTGTCCAATTCATTTTGAATTATTTTTAATAATGTTGAATTCTGCCAAAATTGATCCTCATCAATTGGTTTACATTCGACTCCATTTTTGATAAATCCAGACGGACATTTTGCAACTTTAATTCAATTAATTTTGAATATAATTAATTTAATACAATATACCACAGCGGCCAAAAAGGAGAATGTTATTCCCCTGACAAATGCATCTTCCATGTACCACCTCATTTTCTCCATTTATTGTTGAATTCAATTGTGTAATATTTGTGTCGGCGGCAAAACTGAAATTCAGGCAAAACTGAAATTGCCTAGGCAAAACTGAAATTTTTCAGTTTTGCCGGGAAGTCAGGCAAAACTGAAATTGCCTAGGCAAAACTGAATAAATTTCAGTTTTACCTGAAAGTTAGGCAAAACTGAAAATATCTACACCCAAATTAAACCAATCTCTACATTTTGGTCTAGATTAAATTTTTAATTGGAAATTCGAAGAAAATGGTTACTAATTTAATTTTTTAATTTGAAATCGAAGAAAATACTTATTAATTATTAATGAAAAATATTTTTTGCAGAAAAAAGTGAAAAATAATAAGGGGATTAAGGTGGATATAGGGGGATTAAGCCCCGAAATAGTTGGGAAATCGCCCAGAAGGCCAATGGAATGTAGGAGAAATTAGCCGAAGATGCTGAGAATGCGTAGGATATAGCCGGATATAGGGGGATTAAGCCGAAAAAGTCTAATTAGGGGCTAGGGATTAGGATTATGGGTTCGGAGCATAGGATTCTAGCGAAGCCGGAAGCATAACAGCCTAGACCAGGACTCACGCCCATCTTTTTCGGGTCTTATTCCTATTTAATCCTCCTATATCCACCTTAAACCCCCTATATCCAGCTATAACTTGCGCAGTCTCAGGGCCTTTTGCCAACTTCCACGACTTTCCACTGACCCGCCGGACCATTTCCCATCAATTTGGGGTCTTAATCCGGCTTAATCTTTCCATATCAGCCTTAATCCCCCTATATTCGGCTATATCCTCCGCATTCTCAACACCTTCGGCTAACTTCTTCTACATTCCACTGACCTTTCGGGCTATTTCCCATCTATTTCGGTGCTTAATCCTCCTTAATCCCCCTATATCCATCTTAATCCCTAATTATTTTGAAATTGTAGTGATTTGGTAGAAATTGGTTGTAGATATTTCAGTTTTGCCTAACTTTCAGGTAAAATTGAAATTTATTCAGTTTTGCCTAGGAAATTTCAGTTTTACCTGACTTCCCGGCAAAACTGAAAAATTTCAGTTTTGCCTAGGCAATTTCAGTTTTGCCTGAATTTCAGTTTTGCCGCCGACATTTGCACATTTTGTGTTTGGACATCGTGACTGGCATTCCAAATCATCAATGCATCCATTTTCACCGGGCCACTTGCGACTATGGAAATGAAGAATAATAATATTTAATGCCAACATTTTTTTTAGAAAAATCAGTCAATCATTATCATTAAAGCAAAATATTTTGTATAAATAAAAAATAAAGGCATGCATAGGTTAAACGAATAATGATGAATGATCCATTATTTGGCCATATTTTATGACCTTAAAATTTTGTTTTTTTCCAAATCATTTTTAAAACAAAAAAATTCATATCTTTAAATAAATGTAAAAATATTCATATGATTGTAATTAGAATTATTTTCTTACCGTTTGCATTTTCCTTGAATGCATTTTTCGTTGGGCAAGCATGTTTTATCAGCATCGAATTGATGTTTATTCGATCCTAATTCCAATAATTCTTCATCTTTTAAACCATTCGCATTTAAACAATTTCGATCTTTCGATGAAGCATCTTCCGAATATATCTTAAATTTAATTATTCAATTAAAGTTATAATTTTTAAATTAAATAATTTTAAAAATTTATATTTCAATAAAATTAATAAAAAATTTAATTAAACTGACAGGATTAAACCAAAGTGGTGGCTTTTGAATTGAATCTGCCTTTATATTATTTGGCTGTTGATTATCAACTCGATTTCCCTCCAAAGCCACCCCAAAAATTGCCATCTTTTTCGGACCGATCAAATGCATTCGGCATCGGGCACCAAATTCATCACATCCCAATCTGGCAATTTTCAATTGTTTCTCATTTGATTCAACGCATTTTGCCCCATTTGATTGAGCTCCATTGGCGCAAACACAAATATTCCGTATGCATCGGGCCAAATTTGCAGCTGCGCCCTGACATTCTGTGGAACGGCGGCAACGCATTCCAGGTTGATAGAATGAGACGGCAACATCTTAATTAATAATTTTGATAAAATATTTATTTAATATTCCCTCACTTGGTGCACAACAAATTCCATTATTACAATTGGCCCCTTGTGGACAAATTCCAGTGGAACATTGGCAAACTGGATATTGATTTAAAGGGCAAATTGTTGGACGAGGATTAGTAACAAATTGGCAACATCCTCCTGAATGAATTTGGAATTATTTATAAATTTAGTATTAATAAAATTTTACATTATATATCTTTTAAAATTTATTTTAAATAATTATAGAATAATTCATTAAACCCACCCATTGGGATACAGCCAAAACCAGCCGGGCAATCGGCATTTCGAACACATGCTCGAAGTGCCCTACCGCCAAAAGGGCACAATGGAAGTGGTAAAGGGCAACAACCATTTGTGCCTAAAATGTATTGAAAAATCACATTATTGATTTATTTTTAATACCATCACAAAAATAGCCAATTGGGCAAGCATTATTTGGGCCACATAAACTCATTGGAATTGCCCCAAGGGAACATTTTGGTGCTGGGATGGGCAAAATTGACGCAGACAAAATTGCAGCAGGTTGAATTGGAATAATTGGGCCATCAGGTGATGGAGGACAACACAATCCATTAAAACATGAATATCCATTTGGGCAACCAAATCGAGAACATCTGGAGAAAATGGAAATTTGGAATAATATAAATTTAATAAATTAAAGTCACCTTCCAAATGCCAAATTTCTCGCCGGACACATTGGCAATGGACAACATCCACCTCCAACGCATTCAAAACCAATTTGGCATCCACCTGAAAAGGCGGAAGGCATTGCTTCACAAAATGCGGTGGCCAATCCAGCAGAAGGGCCTGGACAAGTTGGCAATGGACAGCAAAATGCATTATAACACATTGAGCCAGTGGCACAACCCATTGGTTCTGAATAAATTTGAATGATAATTTGTTTACTCAAAATAATGAAAAAAATTCATAAATATAAATAATAATTTAGATACCTGAACATCTGCCCAATGGCACAATTCCCATTGGACAAGCGGCCGCAGGAAAAGGACAGCATCCTCCATTGAAGCACTCAAATCCAGGGGAACATCCCGAATTTGGTCCAATTCCACAAAATGATGTGGCAAAAACGCCGGGATGGCAAATTGGCAATGAACAACAAAGTCCTTCAATGCATAATGAGCCAACTTAAAATTAATAAACATTAAATTTTTGATTGAAAGTTGCATTTGCCTGGACAAGCCTTTCGACTATAGCAACGAGCCAATGCCTGTTGGCCAGTATGGCAATATGGAATTGGACAGCAACCACCATTGGAACATTCAAAACCATTTGGACATTGCTAATAATTAGGGAATGGATTTTTATTTTGACTTATTTTTTGTATATTTGATGAGAAAAGCATATAAAATATATTTCGAACACTTTTTTTCATGTTTTTGACATATATTTTTGTACTATTTTTATACGATTTTGGCCCATTTTTCGTGTAAAATTTCATAAGAAAAAGCAGTTAAAAAACCAAAATTCACCTGTTTCGAGATTCCTTTAATTGGCTATAATTGCATAAAAAGATTATTTTCATTTATTTTGCGATTTTTGCGAATTAAAAATCCACTCCTTATCCTTACTAATAATAAAGAAGAGAGAGAATTTAATAATGGAAATTATTAAATTTGGCAAGAAAAAAATAATTAATTCAGTAAAAAATAAGTATTCTTTCAAAAAATTGACATTTTTGGGGCCATAAATATGATCAATCATACCCCATTGTAAAATCAATACTGCCTCTAGCTCAAAATGTATTTATGACCTTGAAAATCATCTATCAAATTAATTATTTTTGGTGCCAAATTAATATTATCTCATAAAATATTTTGTAAAATTCTAATTTAAAACTGACCGCTGCTCCAATGCAAGCCATTCTTGCCGGTACTCCATTTGGGCATACTATTGTGGGCATCGTCATCATTCTGCTGGCCATTATTGGAATGGAAGGAACAACGGGAAGTGGGACAATTGCTGGGGATTGGCAACAAATTCCTTGGAAACAATTTGCGCCAATTGCAAAACACGGACTATTTTGAAGAATTGGCGATATGGCCGGAATTGCTGCCGGCATTGGATGACAAAATGAAATTGGCAATAAATCGGGAGGACATTCCATTGGGCAACAATAACCCTGGCAAACAAATTTATTTTATATTTTATTTATTATATTTATTCATTTATTATTTTTATTTAATTTATTATTTTTTATTTTATATATCGTTTTTTACTCGATAACATCCAAATCCATTGGAACATCTTCCACTACATCTTGGTCCTAATCGGCTTCCATCCGGACATCGGAAATGAGGCACAATTTCCGTATGTAAATGTTCAATGGAATCTGTGGCTTCCGAAGATGAAAGATCAATTTGAAGTTTATTCGTATGCGGACAACAACCGCCCAATCGAGGGACACAATATAAATTCTGTGGGAATTATAATTTAATAAAGTAAACTTGCCTCTAGGCAATTTGGACATTCCCCTTGGGGCATAATATTCTCTGTGCCCGGACAAAGCAATGATCCAATTTGGTCATAATCATCATCGTCAAAATCATCATTGTCCGATTCAATCACATCCAAATATTCCCAATTTGAGTGCCAATGTGGACAACAACCAATATCAGGCTGGCAGAGGAATTCTTTTTGCAAAAATATTATAAGAGCAAATTGAAATTACTGTATCCGAATATTTCTCATCAAATCAATTTTTCATTCAAATTTTAAATATTTTGATATTGATTCGGTATAAGATTGAAACATTGTTTAAGATATTGACCAATATACAAAATTTGAATGCGAAAATTTATAAAATTAAATTAAAAATTTACTGGCAGGGCAGCCGAGAGAACATGGACCAGACGGAAGGACACTACTTCCAAAACATACTTAATAAAAAATATAATTATTAAAATTATCCAATTTCCCAAATATTTATACCAATTTTATAATTTTGAATCATTTGAACAGCAGTGGATTGATGTAATATTTCTTCTTTATTCCAATTTCCATTCAATTGAATGCAACAATGATTCTATTTTAATTCAATAAATAATGTAATTATATTAATATATTAGGACATTACTTTATTGCAAAAAGTGTCACGTCCTGGGCAAATGGCACCCTCAGAGCAATGTCCTTCAATTGGTAAATTATTTTCTGGGCAAATTTCCTCATCCAATTTAAATGTTGAATTCATGCTTTTTTGGCTCATTTGAAGGACACAAAGTTGTAAAGCATTATTAAATACTGAAGAGAGAGGACATTCTCGACGAATCCATTTCCCACATGGCCAACTGATACGAAAGGCCAATAAAAATATTAAAAATTATTTTTCGGATTACCCTAATTTATTTGGTTGACATTGCAAAAAATGATGAGGACTGTTTAAATCGGCTTGAAATGAAGAACCAAGCCATGAACACACTTTTCCAATCTCCAATTTTGGAAATGAACCATTTTTTAATAGTTCATCTGAATTTTGAATAAATAAATTAAAATATATTAAAATTAAATTGACCATTATGGCATTGTGGATAACATCCATTCAGCAATTGTTTTCCTCCATTTTGCCTAATATTAAAATGCAATGATGGCATCCTCATTTTGGTCATTTCCCCATTGGCATTTGCCATTTTAATTTCACAATTTGTTTCATTTATTCCAATTTTTTCCTCGCATTTTTGTTGCATTGCATCAAAATGAAGTCCTTTTTTACATTGACCAAGGTCCCAAATTCCCAATTGAAAATTTTTAAGGCCAAATCCAACTTTTTCCTTTGAACTAAATGGTCTGAAATAATTCAAAAAATAGAACACAATTTAATTTGAAATTATTACGTGCATTCCAAAAAGGCACTTGACTCGATTATTTGCCGTTTTGTTCCATTTTTATTAATAAAATGCAAATTTTCTGTGTCAGTTTCATTTCCAACTTCACTAATTGCACTCCGTTTTGGTTCCAACAACATACATAGTCGACCAATCAGCGCAGCATTTGCCTAATAAAAATTAATAAATATATTCGGAGTCTACTTCATTTTGCTTACATCCGAAACCAATTCATAAATTCCATTTCCACTTTCATCATCATTGTATTCTTCCTCTTGAAGTTCAATCAATGTTTCATCAATATTTTTTCGATTTTTTCCATTCATATTTGAGTCCAATTGATGCATTTCTATGCCTTCATTTCCATCAAATTGTTCATTTTCATTTGATTTAAATTCATCAATAATTGTGCGCAAAAACATTGAAGGCGATTCTTCGTTTTTTGATTCAAAAGCAATTGTGGCCATCAATGTGGATGGCTGATTTTGGTATTTTTGAGGCAAATCCGTAGATTTTCTTGTTTTGTTACGATTACAGGCACAATCTACGGGCTTATTTAAGTTTTGCAGCAGAAAATTCAGAAAAAGAAGAAAATGGCGAAATCCTTAAATTTTATTTTATAATTTACTTAAAATATTTTTAATTTAATATTAAAAAAAATTAAATTTACGTGAATTTTTAATTGACAAGGCCATTTATTTATGCAGTAAATTAAAAAAAATTAAATTTTAAATTTTCTGGGAAGTGAATATGTAAAATGCGCACTAATAAATAACTAGGCCCATTCATTTCATTTTACTATTCCCTTTCTCAAAGAAATGTATGAGAGAATATATTTGATTAACCCAAATTTTCGAATTCGCGTGATCAATTTTACCTCTTCATATGTTCTCCTCCAAATTGGGCTGAAAGGAAATTCGCAGGGGATCCAAATTCCTTGAACTTTAATGAAGGCTTTCTTACAATTAAATAATTTAAATTTCCTAATTATAAATGGAATATATTCAATTTATGTATTTATTATAATTTTATAAGGAAGAACCATTTTATTAACTATGCACGGGTCTTTCAGCAGTCAAACTTTTTATTTATTAATAAATATTTTCAAAATAATTTATTAACATAACTCTCTCAAAAATATATTCATCATCTTTTCAATCAATCAATCAGTTAAGTTTCATCTTCAGTGTTCCACATTTTCATTAATTATTGCACCATTGAATGCTTTGCAAATCCAATCTGCTTTTTGGCATAGTCAAATGCAACGCAGAAATAATTAAAGAATGCTTGGCCGAAAAACCATCCATTCGGGGGGACTAGTGAAAAAATTTCGGGTAAATCCCCAGGAATGGGACGGATCATTAAATGGCAAATATTCTGTGATAAATTTCGAGGATTTAAGACAACCTGTTAAATTGGAAAATTAGATCAATTATTCTCATAGAAAATTATAAAATTTGTTTTTAAATGAATTAAAAGAATATTGCGATATTTTAAAATAAGATGATACTTTAAAATATATGTGAAATTTATCTAGAAAATATTGATATTTTAACTAGTAATTAATTAGTAAAATAATAATTCATTCTGTTGGTGGATTTTTAGAATATTAGTGCTGTTCTTGCATTAACTATAATAATTTTATACGCGAGGCGAAATTTCTGCCTCAAATTTTGCTTCTCTTTTCTTACCAAAAGTGATAAAAAAAAATATAAAGATAACAAAGTAAAATTTGGGTTGGAGACTAGGATTTTAGAATTCAGAGGATGGTTTAGAATTTAGGCTAATAAGCTATAGATTTCAGAGGATGGCTATTGAACTAAATTTCGTTTTTAATAATGGCTGTAAAATTCGAGGCCACAAATTTTGGTATTAATTTTCACTAAAAATTTTAAAATATCTATTAAAAAATATATTAAATATGCACCCACATCAATGTTCCGGAGTGAATGTATAATTTTGTTTTCCTCCAAAATTGAATGTTATATTCGGTAACAGTGAACGGTCACATTCAATGGCAACATCCTTTGGGTGCTGAAAATATTTAAATTTAAAATTCAATTATAAATTGACAATTTTTCACCAATCCAAGCATCATTCGCGTTATTGGCTTGACCAATTTCAAAATTGGTGCCAAAATTGCTTCGGGTCCATAAATGAATGCATGCAAACTAGAGAAATGGGCACATCCTCCATCCATTGATTCATTTGTGCCAAATTTTAGTGAATTTAGCATTATTTGCCTGAAAATTGTATGAAAAAATTTTTAAATTAATTTTTTGCTAACCATCTTTCTGCTCCCTCTAATATTGGATGCCATTCCCAATCGGAAGAGCATTTCGCAGAATTTAGTCCACCAACAGTGACTGCACCTTTTTGCTGTTTGAAAAAGTCCAATACGCTATAAATTATGTAAAATAATTATTTCTGATTTATTTATTTTTTATTAATTAAGGTTGATAATAATTTTATATTTCCAACAATTATAACTACATAAAATTATTTATAATGTTTATGTCAATGTCAATGATGCCTAAGGGCTTTTGCTATTCATCCTACTGTGCCCCCAATTATTGTCTAATCACCCGTCATTCCTATCAATCAAATATTACCCAAATCTGCCTTTTTAAACCCGCTCTTCTCCCCACAAAAGGTTCACTTTTTGGTTCATTTTCCCAATCACTTTTTGCCGACATTCTTTTTTTTTCATTTTTGCATATCAGATAAATATTCATTAAAGTCCAATCCAAATTCCCATTCCCTAATCTAATGTAATCGAGGACTTTTAGGTTCCCGTCGAAGTACTCGCTCTGGGGACGAGAACTTGGCCCAATCCCACCTCGAACAACATTAGTCCCGGGAATAAGGACTATAAGTTTAATTTCATTAAATTTTATTTTTTACTAAATTCATTGAATTTTGAACTAATTTTTTCGTACCTTGTTGGCTCAACATAAACACTTGCAATTTTCTCTTTTCGATTTGCCAACAAATATTCCATCCCACTTGAAATCTTTAAATAAAGAAATTAAATTTTTCTTTCTTATTTTAATATAAAAAATTTACCGGAGCATTTGGTTCGGTGAAAGCCAGCGAAAGAACTCCATCCAATTGTGGGAAATTTGGCACAGTCGCTCCACCAATTTTTCCTTCAAATGTGTGGGAAAGATTGCCAACAAATTTGGAGCCATCAATTAACATGAATTTTCCCTTTGATGAAACATTCCCGAGCTTAAAATGACTATTTTCAGATAAAAATGCCAGAGGAAAAATACCGAAATGATATCCTCGGCGACAGAAAAATTGTCAAATTTTGATAATTCTTTGAAGCTTGTTGATTGACTGAAAGGAAAAATAATTGAATTTTTCATATATATTTTAAATACCTGGGATCGAATGGACGCATTTTTTCACAGGTCAAATTCATTCCCCGTTCACAAGTAGACGATTTAATTAAATATGTTGCCGGAATTCTATTGGAAAAAAGCATCGACGAGTCAATGACCATGTTGAAATTTTGTGCTGTACATTTTTAAATATTTATTTGTAAAACAATGATAATAAAAATTATTAATTTGATTTCATATTTCATAAAGAAAGACTTAAAATTATTTTTCTTGCAATGGTTAGAAGCAATATATTCATTATTCATTATTACTCCATCCAAAGAGGCTATTATTAGAATGAAAGCGGCTCTAATGGAATTGTACTGTAAGTGAATTAAATAATTTTGATCTATGCGAGACAAATCAATATTTATTATTTTCGTGTATTTTACTTTACAAATATTTTGGACATGTGCTTCGACTTTGATATGAGACTAAAGTTAAGTCTTTTAATTTAAGCGGGAATAATAATTAAAAAGAAGCCTAATTGTATTTCATTTTATGGCCACAATAACATCTTAATTATTATTTTTAATTATTTACCAGGTGTCCCAATTGTGACAGAAGAATATAAAATGATATTTATAAAATCATTTGCCTCAACATCCACACCACCACCAATATTGTTGGAAGAAATATTAAATTTCGAGACTGGAGTTTCCCTAAATGATGAAAATATTTAAATATATTTTTTATCCAATTGAGAATTGACCATTCATTTGGCATTAGTTTGCCCCTAAATGGGCAACCAGCTGGCACAGTTGATGCCACCATTCCTTGATCTTCCAATTCCTTGGCCACTCCCTCCAGCCAATTTTGCAATGTTTCATTATTTTCTCCTCCAAATGGAATTTCTAATGTAGAGTAAGCAAAAATTGGGGATAAAATGGAAAAAGCAAAAGCAATGTTTAAAATGAAAGCCGTAAATTTCATTTTCTCAATGTGCTAAAAATTTTTGAGAAAAAAATTAATTTACCTACAAACAAATTTGGCCAAAAATTTTTTAAAATATCAACAATTTTTGAGGACATGTAAATATGTATTTGGTGATATAATGAAATATTAAAATTTAGTCTTAATAGCTTCTGGAATTATAGTTTAAAGCTTATTAATATATGTATCAAACTTTAAAATGGAGTGAGACATTGCCCATTTTTTACTTTTTTTGGAATCAAATGCTAATTTTTCGTTGGATAACCAATGAATCCTATCAAAATATTATTTTCTAATAAAAAGATATATATTAAATTAGAATTTAATCTTCGCTTTATTAAATATAAATTTAATTCCAGTTAAACAAATAAATTCAAATATTCTGAAAAATTTCCATTTGATTTCAATATTTTAAATTTCTATTTATGCAATTTTGTTAATTTAGTGTCCAATTATTGCAAAAAAAAAGTAAAATATTCACATTTTATGATAATACTGAGATTAAGCATCAATAATCGGAATATCACATTTTTTGGATTCAAATACGAAACAGGTATGCTAACTTTAAATTTAGAATAATTCACTTTTTGGAATAATTATTCAGTCTGACCAAAAAATGGGCCAACAAGTATATTTCGAACCAAAAAATTGATGGAGAGCAATATTCTATGCTTATTTGGTACATTTTGCACATTTTATACAAAAAATCATGAATTCATAAACATGAATTTTATTTGAATTAATTAAAAGAATATTTTCAATTATAAAATTAAAAATTGAAAAACAAAGTGTAAATGATGAGGTTCCATAATTTAATTTCTTTTTACTTGTTCTTTGTTTCTTCTTTTCTATCATATTTTTGCCAATTCGATGGTCCTATCCATGTCCAAACAAGGACAATGTGGACAATATTTCAAAGAATGATCAAATTTACCTAAAAATTATAGTATAAATCAGTGGAGTTTGCATAAATTCTTTCAATATTTGATAAAATATTAATTCATATTTTTCTGACAGATTTTTGTTCTCAACAGAATCATGCTTCTGCTTCTTTTAAAGAATAATTTTGATAGGAAATAAAAAGAAAAAAGCCAATTTCTGAGAATTGAAAATGGAAATAGAAAGAAATGAAGAATAAAAGCTGATAAAATAAAATAAAATTGATTGGTGCTCTCGTATCATTTAACTTTATTTTTTGTACCTATTTAATCCGATTATAAAATGTCAAATCATGGAATTCCCTCAGTTCATTCCATTCAAATTGATGTTATCAGTATTTTATCAAGGAAAGTACCCAAAGTAATACGGCGATTGTTTTCTTTCCTCTTTATTAAATATTTTCCATTTCAATTTGTAAAAGAATTTGTAGCTCTAAAAAAATGCCATTGCCATCTCAATCTCTCCATCGTGCCCATTCATCCATCGTTGTGGATGGCCCAAACCGGGCGCCAAGTCGAGCAATGCTTTATGCGGTTGGCTTCAAGCAAAGTGATTTTGCCAAATCACAAATTGGAATTGCTTCGGCATGGAGTATGGTGACCCCATGTAATATGCATTTGGACAGATTGGCCAGAAAAGCAGCAGAAGGGGTGGATGGTGCCGGAGGAAAGGCAGTCCTTTTCAATACCATAACAATTTCGGATGGAATTGCAATGGGCACGGAGGGAATGCGATATTCCCTTGTGTCTAGGGAAGTTATTGCCGATTCAATAGAAACGGTGGTCGGCTGTCAGGGATTCGATGGATTGGTTGTGATAGGTGATTTTTTATTAGAAGAAAATACAAATTATTTACAAAAAAAAATATTAAAATTGCTCAAAAGGATGTATAATTATTGCCCAAAAAGGTGTATATATGCCAAAATAATTACTATAATTGTGGTTTGTCCTATTAATAAACCATATATGGATAGAGCTAGTAAAGATGCATCGAATTATATATAATTTTTAACAGCTTGTAGTCAAAGATAAATGCTATTGAAATCTTTAAATAAACCTATTCTCAAAAAAATGATTAAATCCGAGCCAAAATATAATCAAAGATGAGTCAAAGTGAGATTTTCGATTGTATTTAACTTTAACGTTTATGGATATAGTAAATTCTATTATTATAATTTTCAACATTTTACAAGATTATTTTAGTTTTTTATAAATTAATAATTTCCTATTTGGAATTTCCAATTAGAAAATTGGTTAAAAGAATTATTAACAATTTATTTTATTTATTAAAAATATTCCCAAAAAATGATCAAAAAATAGCAAAAAAAATTATAATACGTATATTTTAAATTTAATTTTAATACAAAATAAAAAAAATTTATAGGTGGTTGTGACAAAAATATGCCGGCCGCAATAATTGCCATTGCTCGCCTGAATAGGCCAGCCGCTTTCGTTTATGGCGGCACAATTTTGCCAGGATGCGCAAAAAATTGTCAAAAACGTGTTGAACGACTGGATTGCATTACCAAAAATCAATCGGAGGAATGCGAGGCCAAACCAGCCGATGACCGTCCTCCTCTTTTGGACATTGCCTCCGTGTTTGAGGCGGTTGGCGCACATGCAAACCAAATTATCGACGATAAGTGCCTAATGGACATCGAGGCATGTGCCATTCCATCCGAGGGATCATGTGGTGGAATGTACACAGCAAATACAATGGCATCGGCCATTGAAGCTCTTGGCATGAGGTTTGATGTTTATTTGACATTATTTATGTGCAATAAAAGATAAATTGAATAAATGTCTTTTTTTGAAATTGAATTTATTTTTTATAATTTTTAAGAATGAATTGGACAAAAATATATTATTAAATTGGGTATTTTCTAAATAAATATTCAATTAATAAATAAGTTAATTAATTTAGCTTATATAAATTAATGTTTTTGAAAGGAATTTTAAATATAAATAGAATAAAATAAATTTGAAATATTTCATTTCACAAAATATTTTTGTGATAAACATACTTTATTTTATTTTAAATATTTAATTAAAATTCTCACTCAACTTTTTAATATTTAGTTTGCCCAACTCATCAGCCCAAAATGCCGTTTCCGAGGCTAAAGTAATTGATAATTAATGACTTTTTAATATTTATTTATTCAAACAAAAAGATGGATGACGCGCAGCGTGCCGGAGCTGCCGTCCTTGGCTTAATTCAAAGGGGCATTCGCCCTCGGGACATTATGACGCGAAAAGCATTCGAAAATGCCATCACAGTTGTGATCGCATTGGGCGGTTCAACAAATGCAGTTCTCCATTTGATTGCGATGGCCCATTCTGCCAATGTGCCACTTTCAATTGATGATTTCACAAGAATTGGCAATCGAGTCCCAGTGCTGGCCGATGTGAAACCTAGTGGCCGATATTTAATGTCCGAATTGGTCGAAATTGGGGGAATTCAGGTGGGACAATTGCATTTTGACCATTTCCTACATTTTTATTACTCTAATATTACGCTAGTATTTTTATTCCAATGGCACCTCAAAAATTGAAAAAACTGGGGATCTGACTCTTTATTCTATAGACATTTTTAAACAAATTATAGCGGCTTTTTGAAGAGCTTTAGATTTAGTATAAGTAAAAGTAATAAAAAAAATTTATTAAGATCATATTGCCAGGAGATATGGGCACTCGAAGTCTGGGATGGGGAATTATTAGAATGGGATTTTGATAGAGTTTACGGTATTAATTATCCGGTGCAGACAATAGGCAGAATTATGTGTCTAACTTTATTCTTTGTTATTAAAAAATATTGTTTGGCAATAAAATTGCAATTTTCTAGAGCCCGTTGAAATATCTGTCACCGCCGGTATCCATT
The DNA here is from genome assembly GCA_030063045.1 of Pratylenchus scribneri. Lineage (NCBI taxonomy): Eukaryota > Metazoa > Nematoda > Chromadorea > Rhabditida > Pratylenchidae > Pratylenchus > Pratylenchus scribneri. The sequence continues at coordinate 537,558 of JAQSEB010000105.1, read as the reverse complement.
TCCAAACACAAAATCCTCACAGAAATTTAATTTTTTATATTAAATAATTTAAAATTAATGTCATAAAAGATTTATAATTTTAAAGAATCAAAATTTTAAAAAAAAAATTCATAAAATTCCCCATTTATTCAGCCAATGATGCGCACTTTGCTGGATGCTGGCTTTTTGCATGGAGATTGCCTCACAATCACCGGAAAAACATTGGCCGATAATTTGGCCTCAGTTGGGCCATATCCACCCGGGCAAATGATCATTCGCCCTCTTTCAAATCCAATCAAGAAGAAATCGCATTTGGTCATTTTGAGGGGAAATTTGGCCCCGGATGGAGCTGTGGCAAAAATTTCCGGCAAAGAGGGACTCAGCTTCACTGGCCATGCCAAAGTATTCGATCGGGAGGAAGATGCATTCCAGGCAATTCAATCCGGCAAAATCAAGCCAGGCAATGTGGTCGTCATTCGGTATGAAGGACCAAGGGGCGGACCGGTTAGTTGAGCATAAAATTTGAATACAAAAATTTTTTCTCTTTCTTAGGGAAATGGTGCTTATTTTTTTATCTTTATCTATTTAGATAGAATAATTTAAAAGTGAAAATAATGCTGTAATTTTTATTATTTCTACAACATTTTCGGATTTATTTCATTTTGTTATTTTCCGAGAAAATTAGTAAAATTTAACAAAGATTAATTTTTTTATTTTAAGTATTAAGTTAATTTTATTATTAATTTTTTGTTGATGAATTCCTTCCTTATAATTAAAAATGGAAATATTTTTTTAAAAGCTTTCCATTTAATTTAATATTAATTTTAGGGAATGCGCGAAATGTTGTCGCCAACTGCGGCCATAATGGGCCGAGGAATTGGCAAGCAGGTGGCATTGATCACTGATGGTCGATTTTCGGGTGCAAGCCACGGATTCGTTGTGGGCCATATCACCCCAGAGGCATTCATGGGTGGACCATTGGCCATTGTGCGCGACGGTGATCCAATCACGATTAATGCTGAACAGCAAATGCTCAATTTGGAAGTGCCACAAAAAGAAATACTCGCAAGAATGGCGGCATGGAAAAAGCCGGCGCCCAGATATAGTCGAGGCATATTAGCAAAAGTGCGCAAAATATTTTTAAAATTGCTTATTCATTTTCTTTTTTTTCTATAATTTAGTATGCGGCCCAAGTTAGCAGTGCCAGCGAAGGAGCAGTCACAGACAATTAATTCATTTGAATGATGAAGAATGCAATAAATAATTCAAATTTGATCAAATTAGGATTTTTTTATTAATTCCATTTATTATTTTTCATATAAAAAATTTATTATAATTCAAATTTGATCAAATTAGGATTTTTTTATTAATTCCATTTATTATTTTTCATATAAAAAATTTATTAATTATTTTACCACCAAATGAATAAGTCATTTTTGCATTTAAATTATAATATATTTATGCATGAATTCGTAAATAATATATTGATAAATAATTGTGGTATAATTTAAAGATCATTTCAAAGGCAAATCGAAAATGCGATCAAATATTTTTGGAATGAAATATTCATTTGCATCGTTTTTTTTATTCTCCAATTTCTTTATATTCCATATTAGCGAGAAGTGCGCGAAGGCAATGGAAGTTTGTAGGTATGATTGTGACCTGAATAAATTAGAATTATTTTTCCAAATCAAATTCAGGGGAATTAAATTTATTAAAATATATTATTTATTAATTAATAATTTTTGCGCCAAATTGCTTCCATGAATTTGTTATTTTGTATTCCAATATTCCCCATATAATTTTATATAAGATTATTTCCGACCTGTTGCCTGTCTCCCTGCCATTGTTTGCGCATCCGTTTTGTAGTAAATATGTCCATTTGCACTGTTGTATGGAATTTGGCGGATAAGGCAATTTCCATATTCCATGACCAATGCTTCATTGCTTGCTGGGCCACAATAGAAAATGATTGGCGCCTACATAATTATTTGAAAATGTAGTAAATTGGATTTGATTTCATTTTACTATAATTTTAAGCTATTTCTCTCCTCCCATTCCCATAATTAATTGTTTTAGTCCCTTGCCTGTTTGTTGCCCTCCTTCAAAGTGCCATCTCTCTTCAAATGATTTTGCACTTCCACTCCAATTTGGCGATAAGCCTCAATCACATCCGGATTTTTGTAATCGATTGCAGCATTCGCCGCAATGCCAACCATTCCCCTGACCAATTGAACGGTTTCCGGTTCGACAAGTGGATTTAAACTTCCTTTCATTGTGCCAACTTTCATTGAATGAATTCCGGTCAATTTGCCTTCACTGGGGAAAAAAATAAATTAATAGAATTTTAAATAAATTCTCTAATAATTAAAAAAAATTTAAAAAGTGATTTTTGTTTTTAATTTAATAAAATAATGAAAAAACTTGTAAAGTCGTCTTGCCAATGCCCAATTCTCATCCAATTGTGGGCCTCTATTCCAAAACATCATCCATTTCCCACATTCATTCCCGTAGTCGTATTTGGCCATCATTTCTGGATTTCGCTCCCAAAGCCACCAATATTGGTTAACAGATGATGGCTTCAATTCACTGTTTATGTCGGCCATTTTTGAACAATTAATTTCGATTTAATAATAAATAAATTTGCTGAATTAATTTTTCTTGTTATTAAATTAGCCTTATTTTAAATGCCTCCGGCTAGAATTGGTAATAATTGATTTTTTAAAGAAATGTTGAAATAATAGGTCTACATTTTAGCGGATAATTCTTTTTAAAACAATAAGGAAAAAATAGAAATTAATAAATTTAATAAATAATATAGGATTTTGATTTGACGAAAAAAATTGAAAAGATAATACTACGAATGGAAATGAAATAAAGCGAAATGGAAAAAATTGCGAAAACATTCGCACATATTTTTATTTTCTCCGCAAGCGACAAACCACAACACAGACATTGCAAATTCTTTGGGCCCATTTCATCTTTTTTCCGGCTATTGTGGCCATTGGTTCTCTTTTCCGTCCCATTTTGCTTTATAAATGTTTATTCAAAGAAGGCCATGAAAAATATCTTTTTTGAAAACCAAACTTCAATTCCATTCAGCTAGGCTTGTTTAAACGTGTTTCCATAGATTAAATAAACTTTTTACAATTTGCGACAAATAGTAAAGTTATCGCAAAATTAATAGACAAAATTAATATGTACAATTTTTGTTCCACTTAAAATAATAATAAAAATAAACTATTTTGTATTTTAAGAGCAAATGAACTTATAAAAATAATTAAAATCACTATTTAAAATTTGTCAAAAATAATTTGAGAAATAAAAATAAATGAATTCACTAGAAACTTTCTATTTATGATATTTTATTATTAAATATCAATTTTTTCCAATTTTTTATTAACAAAATTCCCACTTCAAAAATTTTGACCAATATTTCGATGATATTATTTTTCTTAATCTTCCTTCTAATCTTCATTATAATTTTTGCATTTGACACCGGTCATCTGCTCCACCCATTCGCCGTCAATTTTTTCAAATTTATTTTCGCGTGGGACACAGCTATTTCCGCCGAGTACCCCAATTTGATATTGTCGCCCATCATTCGTGTTGTTTCGAACCATTAAAGCTGGACCACCACTGTCTCCCTTTACAAGAAAAAATTATTTTAATAAATTTTAAAATATTTTTAAACGCACTATGAATTTTTGGTAATGGTTCGTTTGGCAAAACACCACTTTTTTAGATAAAATGAATTTATTTGTATTTACCTTAAAATGCATATTTTGGTGTTTTCAATTTCAGAGAATCCGAGCATTCATTTTGAATTCGGATCAATTCGAATGGTCCAAAAATAGGTTTGAAAAATTTATTTTGACGATAGCGAATTGGATTAAAAGTTAAGAGAAATAAAATTACACAATTTTAAACCGATTTTTGAACCATTAATTGAAAAGAATGCCAAATTAAGACACCTCTAAAATACTAAATATGCATTTTAAGGCAAATATAAATAATTTTTTCCAAAAAGAGAGAAGTACCAACCAGATTATTACCAATTTTGATATAATTTAATTTTAAAATTAAAATTACCAACCCCGCTGATTGTATGTTGAGCGTTGGCCTCATGGCAAACTTTTGTAGGCGCTGGTGTCAACAAGCAAGGATGGGTTTGGACAATATCCCATCGGAATACATCGGGCCAGACAAATGTCTGTGGTCCGATGCATGGGGCTAGTAAATTATTGATAATATTTTTATAATAATATTAAATTTATTTAAATTAATTTGAATTTTAAATTTTCCACATACCAACTGTGCTTCCCCATCCAGCAATTGTGGCATTTCCCTCAGGGTTGGAAGTGCTATTTGGGTCTAAACAAACAATGCAAATGGAATGAACTGTTTCATCAAATTCAATTTCTTGGCCCAACTGGAAAATTCACAAATTTAAAAATAGAAGTTTTAATTGTTAATAATAACCCACATCCAGAATGGCCTGATCGCGAAATATAGGACGACCACCCCCTGATTCGGTGTAATTTGGATGACGATGGAGAGCGGATTTATTGAGCACAATTCGACGGCTTCCATTCTTATTTGCCGACCCATACACAACGGTCATTGTATCGTTTTCCTTCATTTGTTGACCGCAATGGCCACAAGTGAGCACATACCGGGGACTAATCAACGAACCAGTGAAAAGGGAAAATTGAGTTTGGCCATTTCGTTGGTAGGTGTATGACACATAAACCATCCATGGCATTTGCCGGATGTCACCTTCCCATCCATTGATGAGCTATTAAAATATATTTTAAATTGAAGAAAATTATGGATTCAAAAGATTTAATTATTCATTTCAGAGCATCAGATTGTACATTCATGATTAAATAGAGATTGACAGTAAAGTTGGTTTCCCGGGGACGTGGATGCGCTAGGGCACAAATTTTCGGGGAACGAACAAATTTTTCGGGACGGAGATTAGGGGATGCAACGGAGATTTATTGAGGATCACCGGAGCTCCGAGGATGAAGTCGGGGATTAAGCAAAATTTTAAAAAACCAAAAAATGAATAAATTTTTTCCTTCTTTATAAGTTCCTTTCAAATACATTTGAAATTTTGTGAACACTAAATTGAGCAATTTTTTTATTTATATTTTTCATTAAATTTTGACGTTAAAATTAGGATGTGAGGAATTTGGAAAGGAAAAAATGAATGTATTATTTGATCGACGACATCTTTTTCCATTAAGAATTTTTTAGTTACTCTATATTTTTCCCTACAAAATGCCATCATTAATTAATCGATGTTGCCGAAAGGCTCTATCGAAGAAAAATTTTGAATTTGGTCCTGTCCACCCTCCCAAAAAGAGAGATGGGCACACCCTGCGCGATTTTATAATAATCAAGTCAAAGAGACTTACCCGTTTCACTCGTTTATGGCCATTTTGGCTCATTTCACTGTTATATGCTGGATTTTTGTATGTCATGCATTTTTGACGATGATGATTTTTTCTTACTTTCTTCGCTGCTGTTGAATAATTGAAAATAAAAGCAGCCAAAATCCACAAATAAATCATCAAGGGAAGGAGACGGGATCCATTCATTTTTGGTTTATTTGAATTGAATTCAAGGAATGCCCTTTTGTACAAACTTTCCCAATTCATTTACTCCCTTTTATGGGGCCGCATTTCTCATTTTATTCAAATCCACTTTTGCCCTTTCATGCTGGAATTAAATTTTTAAATGCAAATAGAATCTGGAAAGGCCACCATGAAATAAATCTATCCCCGAAAATTTATTCGTGTTGGGAGGAAATAAATTTGAATATGACAAGAAAGCTAGTAGTTAGTAGTTTTGGGTTTTGGCCACCCATATTTCAAATATTTTAGCTTGCATTTTATGGTTTTATTGAGGATGTGAATAAATGGAATGTGTGAATCAGATTTAATTTCAATATCATTTTTTTCGGGAAAATGGTTTTCGTTGTGATCACGGATATGCATAAAAATAATCGAAATAGCTTTTGTTTTTTATTTTAATTTTTTTTATTAATATTTTGTTCTTGGGCACTTTTGGGGTCAAATAACAGCAGTGATGCGAACCGGCGGAAATGAAGGTGGAAAACACGTAGAAGTTTAATCAAAAATGCCCACCGTCGGTGCGTTCTAACTTCTAATCATATATTCTTTTCAGCCCATCAAGTTATATATTTTTTACTTTTTGAGTTTTATGAAAATAAAATTACTTGGAATTATATACTAGAAAGATGCTTTCGACATTTGCATTCAAAAACTTGGAACTTTTTTTAAAGGGTTTTTTTCGATTTGGGACTTGCACATTCTAGGGGCAACTTTTTAGCGCGCATTCAGGAAAACTATACGTTTTTTGATAGGGGTTTGGGTTAAATTATAAAAATTTTTCTATCATTGGATTAATTTTTCATGCTTTAATATTAATTCGACAAAATAAAATACATTTTATATTTATAATAAAATTTCCACTCCAAAAACGAATTATTATTCAAAATTAAAATATTTATTAAAATTTTCCTTCACAAAAAATGTTTTTTTATCACAAAAATGCACTTTTGAAATCATTTCCAATATTCATAATTAATGAACAGAGGAATAAATTTATTTAATTGCAGTTTTCTTTTCTCATTATCAATCCTGCAATTTTTAAGGAGAGAGCAAATACATAAATAAATTTAATTTGATGAGAAAAAATTTATAAAAAATGTCCTGAAAGTGCAGTCTTAATTTGGGCAGAAGATCAAAATTATTCATATTGGAGAAAATTTACCAAACAAAGTGCATTTTTTTTATCACCAATTGCGGAAATTTTGCATCAATTTTACGATGTCCTCACTGATCAGCAGCCAATGTGCACTGTTGCCGAATTGCCTTTAAAAGGCCCTCCATCGGTGGAATGGGATCAATCCAGTTTCTTCCCATAAATTCATTAATTATTCAATCCCATTTTGTGCCATCAAATCATCATTCAAAAATGCAATTTTGCTCAATCATTTTGACCGTTTTCCTCTACATGGCCTTTGTGTTGACTTTTGCTTGCCAAATTGGATTTCCGATTTTTGCCATCGCCGGGTGAAATTTTGATTTGTATAAAATTTAAATATAAAAAACAATTTTTATCTTAAATAGGAAAAATTTTTCCATATCCTTATATTATTGTAATATTAGAATTATTGTGTCGACAATTTCTACTCATTTTATTAATTAGAAATCATTCTTTTAGTCATTTTGGAATGTTTCTAATCTTTACCCTATTTTGATGAATTTCAAGTTGTAATTGAAAAATGAATATTAAAAAATAATAAAAATTAGACATATTTTAACAGACAAAAAAACGATAAAAAAAGTAAAAAAATAAAATTCGATTTTATAGAAAAGTGCATTAAAAATTGTATTTTATATTCATTTTCCAATATTCCAGGGATTGCTGCGATTGTGACTTTTGTGGTGCTGGCACATATATGACCGATTGTATTGCAGAATGCGGTCCCTAAGTAAGGCCATTGGCCATTGTGCGTGGCGGTGATCCACATCCAATCACGATTAATGCGGAACAGCAAATGCTCAATTTGAAAGTGCCACAAAAGGAAATACTCGCAAGAATGGCGGCATGGAAAAAACCTGCCCCAAAATATGGTCGGGGAATCCTGGCAAAGGTATGCGAAATAATCTTATTATTGCTAATTTATTTGTGATTCGTTTTTTATCTAATTTTAGTATGCGGCACAAGTGAGCAATGCCAGCGAAGGAGAAGCCACAGACAAATTCATTTGAATGATGATGGATGGAGGCAATAAATAATTCAAATTCAATTTTGATCAAATTAGAATTTATTTTTTCTATTAAATGCTAATTTTCCAATTATTATTTTTTTATATTAAATTGATTGCCCAAATTCATTTTTTTGCAAATTAATAAGTCATCTTTTACGTGAGAAAATTTAGCTAAAATGATGAAAATGCAAAGTAAAACAATATCAACTTATACTTGTGGGCAATGGGCAATTGTGCCATTTTGTAAGGAAATAGACAAAATGGGAAAAAAATGATATTGTAAAGAGATAAAAACAACGATGGACTTGTAAAAAAAAATATAAAACGTGAATTGGGTGATATAAATTGAATTGTAAATTAGAGAGTATTGTAATTCTCTTTTTTAGTTCTTTTGTGTCCAATTGTTGATTTGAGCTCGAGTGTTTTTGGTTGATGAAACTATTGTAATGGAATTAATATTATTCGTGGATGATGATTTTTTGAAAAAACAAAATATTCTTCCCAATTGCTTTTTAACATCTTTGCGGAAGTCACGGACCAAAAAAAGTAAACAAATCTCCTCAGTGCAGACGGACAATAAAGCAGTAAAAAACGATATCCATGTCATAATCAAACGAGGAATTTGCGACCAATTTTTAGTTGTATAAGTAGCTATTGGTTCATAGATGAGATAACGAAAAGATGACATGAACAGGCAAGAAAAGCAGACAATCAAAATTCGGAATTGATCCTTTTCGCTAGAAGCACCGCTTGACAATGTTGGATTTTTCTTATCTAATTTTAAAAAATGAATATTTTTTGCTATTTTCGGTGCATGATTTACATTTTAGCCAGATCAATTGGAAAGTGAGTGCCGCATAGCAAATTGCTCCAGTGCTCATGCAAATTCGGTGAATTAATAAGAATGGCGAAGTAATATCTATTATGCCTAATCTGTCCATTTGTTCCATTGAGGCAGCAATCAATGAAAAGAGCCAAATAAAAGCACAAATTATGTAAAAATTCCTTTAATTGATGAAATTTATAATTTTATTAATGAAATAATTATATTCTATTTCTATTTACCTTTTCTTTGTAGAAAACCAATTATAATGGAATGGAAAAATTATTGAATGCGCTCGGTTCACTGCCAATGCCAAAATATGCGTTGTCAAAAGAATATTACCAAATGTTATACTGGCATTGCTCAAATAAACAATAATTGGTAGATATGCATCAAAAATATAGTTCATAAGGTAGCCTGGCATTTGTGAAAGCATTTCAACCAGGCTTCCAATTGCCTAAAATTTCTTATAAGAATAATGGATTTACTTTTAAATACCCTGCTGAAGACGATGATCATTGCCAGTCTCGATTTGGATAATTTCCAAAGTGGATGTAAGAAAATGAACAAAAAGATGAAGATTAATAAAAAGTGGAAAAATAATCGAATGACCCAATCATATTTTAGTTGTACCATTTCTTTAAGGAAAATTAGATATTTTCTAATAATTAGTGTATTTGTAAAATTGTTGATCTGCAACCAATATTAATTTTTAGTATAGCTGTGCTAATGAGCGAATAATAAAAATTAAAAAATATATAATTTAAGCTCCTTTACCCTTTTGGTAATATGTGAAAATGACAACGAGGAAATGAATTTCTTTATAAACAAACCAATTGAACTTTTGATGTGAGCCTAAAGAAGGAAATTAAAACAAGTAAATTAATAAAAAATAAAACACGCAAATTTTATGGGTGGTCTTCCCATCAAAATTCTTACGTAATAATTCCATTTGAACAATTTCAAAAATTCCTTTTTAAATTTTATATTTTTTGTCAACATTTTTGCGTGCTTTAATTCTCATTAAAATTTTCCGGAATTTCATCATATGTTTGGCATTTTTTTCTGTATTATTAGCAAAGTGCAAATTTACAAAATATTGAAGAAAAATTATTTAGGTACATTGACTCATAAACACAAGCAATGCTTTAAATATATGATTTTAATTAACAATGAAAAACATTAATATTTTTGGCACATTGGATAGAATGATGAGGGTAAAAATCTTTAATATCCAAATATACTATATAGTCTGGAAAATAGTTGGAAATGGGAAAATTTAAAGCAAACATTTAAATTAATATAAATTGTGAGCGGTAATTTGTGCATTTATTACAAAATTAAATAAAGAAAAAATGAGTCAAGTCTAATAAAATTTTTCGTAGAAATTAATTAAATTCAAAACCCTTTCAATGGAAAATAATAATTTAGAATATTGCAATTTTCATAGATCTACAAATTCTTTTTAAATTCAATTCATACAAATAAACAAACATTAAACTTATTATAAATTAATTCGCAAAATTTCATATATATATAAACTTATTATTATTATACATAGAGAAATGAACTTTTAAACAGAAAACACTCTATATAAAATTTTTCAAAATAAATTGATAATTGAAATAATTTAATTTTAACATTTTTCTGTTTTTATGATATTTATTTTACTTATTTTCATATAAATCTCTATCCATTATACTGCTGTTGGTAATACGAAAAAATTTAAAATAAAAATTTAAAAAATGTTGAAATTAAACTATCCTTTTCATTTACGACAATTCCCCGCCGGTATTTTCCGTCAAATTCACTCCACTTTATGATAATTATTTTTTTATTAGTAACAAATTTTTTTCTTTTTCCACATTTAAAGATTTTTTATTCTATTAAATTAATCTTCCTTCTAATCTTCATTATAATTTTTGCATTTGACAACCGGTCACCGTCTCCACCCACATCGCGAATTCTTTGGGCCCATTTCATCTTTTTTCCGGCTATTGTGGCCATTGGTTCTCTTTTGCGTCCCACTTTATTAGCTTTATAAATGCTTATTCAAAGACAAGCCATGAAAAAAATATCTTTTTTGAAAACCAAACTCCAATTCCATTCAGCTAGGCGAGTTTAAACTAGGGTTGCGCCCCCGCACTGCGGGGGCAGAGTGTGCGGGGACGGGGATATGCGGGGATGGCACTTGCGGGGACGGGGACGGGGATGACCCTTGCGGGGATCCCCGCGGGGATCCCCGCGGGGACGGGGATAGACTGAATTTTTGAAAAAGGTCTTATTTTTCAGAAAAAAAATTTCTGAAGAAAATTTACTAAAATTTCAATAAATTATAATGGGCAAATTAATTTTAAATCATAATTTTCTCTTTAATTACTTTATCTTCTGGATCATTTGAATTTGTTGGTACTACACATAATTGGGTCATTAGCGTTGGGCCACTTGCATCTAAGCTATTTTGACGAGCCGTAGTTCATCAGCCAATAAACCAAATCTAAAGTGCATTTAATAGCCCTAAATATTGGCAATCCATTATTATATTGATCATCAAAAATGTAAAGTCTTGACTCAGTTTTGGCCAAAAACTTTGAAAAATCGCCTTTTTTGTATGTATGGTCATATTATGGTTGAAATGAAATATTACATTTTTGGATGATCATTAAACCATTGGATAGCCAACATTTAAGGCTATTAAATGCACTATGGATCATTTAAATTGGTTAACTGGCTGATGAGCTACGGCTTTTCAAAATCGCTGAGATGCTAGTGGCCAAGACGCTAATGTCCCTCGTCAGTTACACATTATCCAAATTTGTTTTTACAACCAAGATCTGAGATAATTTTTTTGCCATAAAGTTTCTTATATACATAAATCAACAATATGGTATGATATAATTTAAAAAGGATATCAAATTCTTGATAATCACCATAAATTAACCATAAAAAGTGAATTTCTTAATTTTTCATTGTGGGGTCTGGGCCTGGGCTCCATAACAAAAGATTACAAATAGCCGCGCAGCGAAAGAATTAACTAAAAACGGCTGCGCAGTGAAAAATTTTTTATGAAAATTTAAAAATTCTACTAAAATCTGCTCAAAATTTCTTTGTCATATTCCATTTTCCTTGAAAAATCCAAAAATATGGGGTGCATGTTCATCCCCGCGGGGATGAATCCCCGCGGGGGTGGCTCTTGCGGGGACGGGGACGGGGATGAGGCCCAAAAAGTGCGGGGATCCTCCCCCGTCCCCGTCCCCGCGGGGACGGGGGCGCAACCCTAGTTTAAACGAGTTTCCATAGATTAAATAAACTTTTTGCAATTTGCGACAAATAGTAAAATAAAATTATTGCAAATTAATAGACAAAATTTATATGTAAATTTTTGTTCCACTTAAAATAATAATAAAAATAAACTATTTTGTATTTTAAGAGCAAATGAACTTGTAAAAATAATTAAAATTCACCATTTAAAATTGTCAAAAATAATTTGAGAAATAAAATAAATGAATTCACTAGAATTTTTCTGCTTATGATATTTTATTATTAAATATCAATTTTTTCAATTTTTTATTAACAAAATTCCCACTTCAAACAATTTTGACCATTTATTTATGATATTATTTTTTTTAATCCTCCTTCTAATCTTCATTATAATTTTTGCATTTGACACCGGTCATCTGCTCCACCCATTCGCCGTCAATTTTTTCAAATCTATTTTCCCGTGGGGCGCAAGTATTTCCTCCGAGTACCCCAATTTGATATTGTCGCCCATCATTCGTGTTGTTTCGAACCATTAAAGCTGGACCACCACTGTCTCCCTTTATAAGAAGAAATTCGCGGGTGTGCGTTTGGCCATAATTTTTGAGACTTGCGCATTTAGTAAATAAAAATAACAGTTTAGGTGTAAGCATCTTATGGTCTAAAAGAGCAAAGTTTCATGAAAAGTTGCCACCTTAAGGGATATCTCTTAAGGTTTTTCTATATTTTTGCACTTTTTTTTTTTAAAAAAAACGCAACAATTAGCACTTTTTTATTTTTTTATAACCGCGATAGCACCAAAAAATTATTTTTATTTATTTTTAAACACACTGAATTTTTAATAATGGTTCGTTTGGCAAAACCCACTTTTTAAGAAAAAAATGAATTTATTTGTATTTATCTTAAAAAATGCATATTTTGGTGTTTTCAAGTTCAGAGAATCCGAGCATTCATTTTGAATTCGGATCAATTCGAATTTATTTTTACACCAGAATTGGATTAAAAGTAAAGAGAAATATAATTATAAAATTTTAAACCGGTTTTTGGACCATTTGGATTAATCCGAATTGAAAAAGGATGGATTCATTGACCTCTAAAATCTCAAAATATGCATTTTAAGGTAAATATAAATAAATTAAATTTTTTTCCAAAAGAGAGTACAAACCGAATTATTACCAATTTTTTATCCATTCCTACACTAATTCGTATAATTTAATTTTAAAAATTAAAATTCCAAACCCCGCCGATTGTGTGTTGAGCGTTGGCCTCATTGCAAATTTTTGTAGGCGCTGGTGACAAGCAAGGATGGGTTTGGACAATATCCCATCGGAATACATCGGGCCAGACAGATGGCTGTGAGCTTTGGCATGGGGCTATTAAATTATGGATTATTAATATTAAAAATAAATAAATTTTCCACATACCAACTGTGCTTCCCCATCCCGCAATTGTGGCATTTCCCTCAGGGTTGGAAGTGCTATTTGGGTCCAAACAAACAATGCAAATGGAATGAACTGTTTCATCAAATTCAATTTCTTGGCCCAACTGGAAAATTCACAAATTTAAAAATAGAAGTTTTAATTGTTAATAATAACCCACATCCAAAATGGCCTGATCGCGAAATATAGGACCCCCTGTTTCGGTGTAATTTGGATGACGATGGTTAGCAACAGTAGCAGCAGTTTTGTTGAGCACAATTTGATGGCCTCCTTCAGATTTGTTTGCCGATCCATACACAACGATCATTGTATCGTTTTCCGTCATTCGATTAATAAAGCGACCGCAATGGCCACAAGTGAGCACATACCGTGGACTAATCAACGAACCAGTGAAAAAGGTAGAACGATTTTGACCATTTTGTTGGTAGGTGTATGACACATAAACCATCCATGGCATTTGCCGGATGTCACCTTCCCATCCATTGATGAGCTATTAAAATATATTTTAATTGAAGAAAATTATGGATTCATAAGATTTAATTATTCATTTCAGAGCATGAGATTGTACATTCATGATGATTTTATAAAACTAGAGATTGACAGTAAAGTTGTTTTCCCGGGGACGTGGATGCGCTAGGGCACAAATTTTCGGGGAACATCTCATCAGGCTGCCCCGGGGACAATGGGACGGATTCTTGAGGATCACCGGAGCTTCGAGGATGAAGTCGGGGATTAAGGAAAATTTTAAAAAAGCTAAATGAATAAATTTTTCATTTTTCGGTTAAAATTTTTAATTTGTGATAATTTTATGCTTGTAACTAATTATCAACTTAATTATCATCCTTCTTTATAAGTTCCTTTCAAATACATTTGAAATTTTGTGACACTAAATTGGGCAATTTTATTTATATTTTTCATTAAATTTTGATATTAAAATTAGGATGTGAGTAATTTGGAAAGGAAAAAATGAATGTATTATTTGATCGACGGCATCTTCTTGCCATTATAAGAAATGTTCAGTTGCTCTATATTTTTCATTAATTAATCGGTGTTGCCGAAAGGCACTATCGAAGAAAAATTTTGAATTTGTCCTGCTGCACTGTCCACCCTCCCAAAAAGAGAGATGGGCACACCTTGCGCGATTTTATAATAATCAAATCAAAGAGACTTACCCGTTTCACTCGTTTATGGCCATTTTGGCTCATTTCACTGCTATATGCTGGATTTTTGTATGTCATGCATTTTTGACGATGATTTTTTCTTACTTTTTTCTTCGCGGCTGTTGAATAATTGATAATAAAAGCAGCCAAAATCCACAAATAAATCATCAGGGGAAGGAGACGGGATGGATTCATTTTTTGATTATTTTTGAATTGAATTCGAGGAATGCCTTTTGTACAAACTTTCCCAATTCATTTACTCCCTTTTATGGGGCCGCATTTCTCATTTTATTCAAATCCACTTTTGCCCTTTCATGCGGGAATTTAAAAAATGCAAATAGAATCTGGAAAGGCCACCATGAAATAAATCTATCCCCGAAAATTTATTCGTGTTGGGAGGAAATAAATTTGAATATGACAAGAAACCTAGTAGTTTTTTTTTGGCCACCCATATTTCAATATTCCAAAATTTTAAGTTTGCCCTTTATGGTTGGAATGAGGATTTGAATAAATGGAATGTGTGAATCAGATTAATTTCACTATTATTTTTCGGGAAAAGTGGTTTTTTCATTGTGGTCACAGATATTATGCATAAAAATAATTATTATTATTTAAAATGGTTTTCAATTTTATTTAAATATTTTAATAGTAAATTTCCTGCTTTGCCAATTTTTTTATCGTTTCCATTTTAGTTTGGTTTTTTTTCTAATAAGTTATGATTAATTCATTGTTTTTGGAAAGATTTCTTGAAATACTTATTATTTTATTATTAATTATTAGTCAGCATCAGCAGCCATGTGCTGGGAAAAATATGCTAGCTTTTTTAATTCACAAAGAGTAATCAAAAATTTGACTGATTAATTTTATCCAAATTCCACAATTGTCAATAAAATTATGAGTGGAATAATTCAAATCCAAAAATATTTATTTTCATCATTTCATTTCCATTCTCCCATTATTCATTCATTGCAATTATCCTCATTGCAAGCAGTGCAATCTCCATTTCCTCCGAAGTCATCCTCGCACAAATTGATGATCATCTCGCAAATATCATCGCCACTCACTCTTTCCGGCATTGGACCGGTGCAAAATTGCACAGTTTGACGTTCCTCGTCCACTTAAAAATTAATTGAATTTTGGAGTTTTCGGATAATTCCACAAAATATTATTGGAAATTATACATGGCAAAGCCAACAATGCATAAGGGCTTTTCCTATTTGTCCTACTGTACCTCCAATTTTTGCCTATCGCCCCATCACCCTACCAATCAAATATTGCCCCAATCTAACCCTTTTCTACTCCTATCGTCTTTTTGCCTTTCAATTTATTATTTTCATTTTCCGGCACAATTGGTAAATAATAATATAGTTTCCCATTATCTCTCCCATTTATTTGATCACCGTCACCGGGGGCTGGCCTCTATTGAAGGCCGGCTCGGGACGAAAACATAGGCCCAGCTCTCGTCCCGAATAATTTTGCCCTAGATTAGGACAATTAATATATTTAGGAGCCATATTGCTTTTTATGAGTTATTTATGAGTTCAAAAATGAACTCGGGTGGTACCCCTGTTGAAAAAATTTGGCAAAAATCTTTCTAATAAATTCTGACACAAAATTCTATTTAAAATTGATAAATGAAATAAAACTGACCAACACAGCTGGCATTGATACAGTAGGCGCCATCATCGGCTTGGCATTTTCCTTCTTCACTCTCATCCCCAATGGCTCTTTTCATCAAACGGGAAAGGGGAGAAAAACGAGGCGAATGCTTTTGCGCAACAATTTTCGACATGAACATATTCGGCCCATCAGCATCCTCATTGTCGACGTCGATATCGCCGGTATTGTCCACACATTGGAAAGCTGTAAAAATATTACAAAAAAGAAAATGCTCATTGAATTATTTTTTAAAAAGAATTTTTATAATCTTCAAAATTTTGCGCATTAAAAGAACTTGATTCTCGACCAAATATTAATCTCTTTTCGTAATTTTCCCATATTTTGCTATTTTGTTTTCTTCGGCAATTTCTTCATTTCAATACTAATATTACTTACCTTCATTTGAAGAGATGAAGAAAACCATCACCGACATAAGTGAAAGGAAGGTAAATGAATTCATTTTCAGGGAAATTTTTAAATTTTGGGTTTAAAAATTCTTAAATACAACTGAAAAAGTGGAATTTGAATTATGGATATGTGAAAAATTTTTGAAAAACCAATCCAAATTAAAGGAATTCTCAGAAAATAAGAATTTTCAAGAAAATTTTTGATTCGAAATGCTATTTCTGCTAGGCAAATTGTTTACTTATATATCCTGAAAAATGCCCCATTTCCATTTCTCTAAAATTTAATACAAAAATGAACAAAAGGAAAATGTTTTTTATTCAAGCAAAATAAAATAATATAAATAACATTTTTCATTCAATTCACAATCCATCGTATTTCCATTCATGAAAATTTTGAAAATGAATTTAAAAAATAGCAAACAATAAGCATCAAAGAATTCATTCAATTCAATTGTTTGATTAAAATGGAAAAAAACATATTTTTGATGAATTGAATTTTCGTTTGAAAAAATTATAACAATTATAAAGAATTTGTATGTCGTCACCAATTTGGGTTTTTCATTTCGAAAAAAAATATTGTTAAAAATTTAGAACAAAAATGTCAAAATGATCAAAGATTAATAATAATAATGGATTAATTTTTAGAAATTAAATAATAAAAATTCTAAATTTTTATAAATAAAATAACTCGTTTTGGGGAAAAATAGGTTTTTGCTCTTTTTATTGATCAAATTTAAATTTTCTATAAATGAATTTAATCAATAATTAGTCTAGATTTAATTCATTTATTTCAATATGTATTTAATTTAAATTACATTTTATTATTGTAATTTTCATTTTTTAGACTACCTGCTGCTGATTTTGCATTTTTTCATAAATAATTCAAAATTGTACACAAAAGCCATACAATTACAAAATTTTCCCTTGAATATATAGAATAATTTGGAGTTATTTTAATTAAAATAAAATTTTAATTTTTTCTCTCCTATTAAATTTTAATATTTTCCCATAAATATAAAATTTTCATTTATTTTTTATTTTCTGATGATTATTCCCACAAATATTTTTTTGGGTTAAAAGAAAATAAAAATACAAATTTTTTTCTTAATTAATTTGTATTTTATTCATTTTGTTTTTGTATTAAATAATTAATTAACAGGCGTCTATATTTTATATATAACAAATTTAAGCATTATTAATTGCACCCAAAATTCAAATTTTTAATATTTATAAAAAAGTTTTTTGAAAGATAAACTTTTATAAGACTCATATTTTTAATTAACATATCGGATTCCAATTTTCTGGTGAATCCTTTATATAAAGGATGTCTCAAAAATTGAGAATTCTTTTTGACATCAAATATTGGTCTAATTTAATTTTACTCATTTACAATACAATCACAATCAGTTCTGTTTAATTATTTTTGAGAATATTTCTAAAATTTTGATGTATGAAATTTCTTATTCCAGACAATTTTTTTGTAAATTTACTGTTGTTATTTCTTTTAAAATTGAAAGAATTAATTTTGTTGAAAACAAAATTGACTGACAATTTTTGTCACACTACATTGTTGTTTTCAGCAGGCACATGCCAAATACAAAATCTTTTGCACTCTTTTAAATTGTATTGTCCCATCGTCCTTTTATTAAAATAAAAAACTATAAATTGGCATACAAATAGACCTGTAAAATTTATTTTTTTCAATTTTAGGATAATTAAAATTTATTTCATTGATTAATTCTCGAATAATGTCATTTTCTTATAATTCATCTGCTGATTTGGTAAATTAAATTTATTCAAAAAATATGTCAATCTTTTAATATAATTTTTTGAAAATATTTTAAAATATAGAAAATAAGGATTCATGCATATTTCCCAAATATTATCCATTTTTTTCCAATTTTTGTAGTGGTACCAATACTTTATTCGTGATGATGGGCCCCAGGCATTATTTTTGATTGGTTTCACTGCTGGCCGATCTGCACTTGCCTCCTTTGGATTTATTTGCAATTTTGCCACCATTTTCGTCACATATAAAGAGAAGTTGGAATTAAAAATACCGTATTATAAAATAATATATTTAAAACAATTAATTAAATTTGCTTCGCTTTTTTAGAAAATTAATTTAGGGTAATAAATTTGCTAACTTTTTCGAATATATTTGATTATTTTAAATTTTTTGAACCCAAAAATTTGCATAAAAAAAATTATATGAATAGAGAAAATCGAATAATTAATTATAAATTAGCCTAAACACCCCCCTCCCCCCCCCATTCAAAAGATCTTTGCATGGAATGTGTAATTTGTTGATCGCATTGGATTGCTTCTTCTCCCTTTTTGACAATGCTAGTTTTCATATCAGTTTGGTCATTGTTTTGACAGGCATCCGCTTCATTCGCTATGAACAATGCTTTTGGATACTATTTGTGATGGTTCTTTGCGGGGATATGGCCCAATTAGTGATGGTCCTCACGGGCATGGATCGGCTGCTCTCTGTGTTCTATCCAATTTGGTACAGTAGAATGGGGACAGAATCCTTTCGGGTTACGATACGAAGCAAATTCCTCTGCTAGATTGATATAGCACCAAAAGTTTCGTCTAATAATTAACTAATTTTTTACCAAATTTCCTTCCTCTTTTAGAATTTTCTCAATTTCTAAACAATAATTTTAATTCATTTCTAATTAATTATTTTCGGCTTTATTTCTAATTTTATATACAAAAGTTCCATTCTTTTATTTCAATGTTTTAAACAGGTATAAAAAAAGGAACAAAACATACAAAACATATTTTCTTGTTATTTATGGACTCTTAATTCTCATCTATACTGGATATGATTTTTGG
Source organism: Pratylenchus scribneri (assembly GCA_030063045.1). NCBI lineage: Eukaryota > Metazoa > Nematoda > Chromadorea > Rhabditida > Pratylenchidae > Pratylenchus > Pratylenchus scribneri. Next base: position 518,182 of record JAQSEB010000105.1, on the reverse strand, counting down.
GTGATGTTCATGGATTTATTGCCAAGTTTGGATGTGTAAGCATTTTTGGAAACTAATATATGAAAATTACACTAAATTTTGAAAAATATTTTACATAATTTCTTTCATTTTGTAGTACTTTCAAAAAGATTAAAATGTAAATTTTTTTATGATTGATTAAATTTCAATTTAAAATTTGAGATTTCATTTCTTTCATTTTACATTGGAGGATATCTTACAATTAAAAATTACATATAGAACTGTCACTTGTTATTCAAAGTCGAAACGCAAAAAATGACACTAATAAATGAATCCTTTAATTTTGGAAAATATGAATAAATGTAATTTATAAAATTTATAAATAAAAAAATTTTATAGTCTTTGTCAAAAAAAATTATTTTTCTCCATAGAATGGTCCAATGTTCAGGAAATGATTTCGGCCAAACCACAGAATGGGGCTCCCTAATGAGGTACAGGAATTTGATAATGAGCGGACTATTGATGTCAATTTATGGGCTTATTGGCTTGGTCGTAAATTTTGTGCCGAACATTAAAAAAGGTAACATTAATTCTGGAAGAAAAAAATCTTTTTTATACCGTATCTTTTTTATTGTATTTTATTTTTTTTAATTTTCCGTAAATTGCAGCCGTCAGTGAAAATAATCAACGATTGATTCGGTCATTGCTTTTCATAATTTCATTAAATTTGATTGGTGTTGCATTCCGAAGCAGTGTGCAACTTTATTTCTACTATTTTGGCTTCCCAAATTTGTTTGTAAGGAGAATATTGGCTGATACAATGGCCCTTTGGATTATTGTTGTGTTCAGTGCAAATGGCCCAGTCCTATATTTTATGAGGTATAGTATTATGGTTTTAAAAGGGCTAAATTTAATTATAACCTTGGTGAGAAAAGTAATAAAAACAATCTAAATAATTAAAGTCATCTAAAACGACAATTCCAACTTATTTTTTTGGTAAATTACCGATATTCTAGAGGTTGACCATAGTATCAATATTTTAATTGGGATTTTTTATAAAATAATTATTAATAGTTTCAATTTTTATCCAGCAATGTTTATCGGCAAAAATTCAACCAATATTTTCCTGCCCTCAAGAAAATATTCAAAGAAAAGAATGTGCAACAATTGGCAAATTCTATGGCTACTCAACAACAATCAGGATTACCTAACACAAATACCTTGATCAACAATTATACAAATGAATCTTAATCACAAAATTGTTTTAGAAATCGATGTAAAATATTTAAACCGTTTTGATTAAAAATGAAATACAACAAATCAGAATTCTTTCCGGAAAACATAAAAAATCAGAATTATTTCCGGAAACACAAAAAATCCAGAATTCTTTCCGGAAAACACAAAAAATTAGAATTCTTTCCGGAAAGCATAAAAAATCAGAATTCTTTCCGGAAAATACAAAAAATCAGAATTCTTTCCGGAAAAAAAATCAGAATTCTTTCCGGAAAACACAAAAAATCAGAATTCTTTCCGGAAAACACAAAAAATCAGAATTCTTTCCGCAAAACATAAAAAATCAGAATTCTCTCCGGAAAATACAAAAAATCAGAATTCTTTCCGGAAAACACAAAAAATCAGAATTCGTTCCGGAAAACACAAAAAATCAGAATTCTTTCCGCAAAACATAAAAAAATCAGAATTCTCTCCGGAAAATACAAAAAATCAGAATTCTTTCCGGAAAACATAAAAAATCAGAATTCTTTTCAGAATTAAACACAAAAAACAGAATTAGGAATACAAAAAAATCATAATTAGTGGAAATACAAAAACCAATAATTTAAAACCAAAAAATTAAAATTTATAAAAAATGCGTTTGTATGAATTTGAAGCATAAAATAAAATGTTAGATGATCTCTATTCAAGATTCCCTATTTTCGAATAGGGCACATTATAAAATGCCGATATTTGATATCATCAAATATATTCAAATTATTCTTGGCATCAGAATTCCACTATTTTCTAAATTCTGTATTAAATATTTATCTCTATTACCCACATTTATGGTATAGGTTTATTTTTCAAATGAAATTTTTATATTGAAATAATGGGAAAAAAATAATCGAAAACATTATAAATTATTTAAATTGGAAAATGGATTTGTCATTAAATTTCATCATCACTGCTTGTACTTGAACTCGAACTGGACATTTGTTCAACTCTTGGAATATCAGCCGCGGCATTGCTTGTCCCCGGCATCATTTGCATTGGTCCTTGCTTCATATTTGGGGGTAAATTGATCATCATTTGTTGTTGCTGATGAGTGGGCGACATAAATCCACCAGAACCGCCCATTTGGACCATTGGAGAGCCACCCGATTGTTGGGAAGGAGATGACATTTGAGGATGTTGGCCTGTCATCAACAATGGGAAACGGGGACTTTGTTGGGACGAATTACGTTGAAGAATTTTGGGGAAAGAACGCGGCGAGGGCGATGACATTCGGGCTCCTAAAAATTTAAAATAAATTCTCCTAAACAAAATAGAAATATTACCGCCTGGTGGCCTTCCTCTTGGAGAGCCAGTGCCAGTAGCCAGTGAGCCCATATTTGGTTGGAAAATGTTCAGTCGAGAAGAATTTGGTGTGAATGGTTTTTGTTGCATTCCGGGAGGCAAATTATATATTCCAACATTCGGTTTCATTTGCATTTGTCCTCCTCCCTGGACGAGATATGGTGCATTCTTTTTGAAAGATAAAATTAATAATTTTGAGTGTAAATTTTACCGGCTGTGTTTGACTCAACAACAAAGCACTACAACTGAAATTGGCTTCGGTTGGAAATGGCCGCGATGGATCGCCAATTTTCCAATATGCTGGACTTGCAACCGAATGATGTTTACTGATCAAATGGGCAAATCGAATGACATCCTCCGAGAAAACTCGATTCACCTCCGATTGTTTGACCGATTGTAGTTTCTTTTCCGCCTTAAAATATCAAATATTTTAATTAATTTATTGAATTAAACCTGAAATGTTGCCTCATTCAGCGAATTTTCAATGATTTTAAGTTCGGTGGCAATTTTGTTGATTAAATTGTCTTTGCTTTCAACAATTTTCTCCAATTGCCGAATATAACGTTCCATTTCTTGATTTTCCTCAACTGTAAATTGTATTTTTACATAATTTTAATGCAAATTTACCTTTGCCCAACAATTCTACCAATTCTGTCTGTTTTTCATTGTATTGTCCAATAAATTGGGTCACTTTTTCTTGAACTTCTTTGTCCGTCAATTTTCTATCAATGTAAAATGTTTCCAAAATCTGAATATTTCCAATAGGAATTGTTATTTTAAAACAATCAATTTTACTTGTTTTATGATTGTTTCCAAATCATCAATTACGTCCAAAAGTTGCTCTTTCAAACTAATATTCTTTAGATACATCTACTAAAATTATGAATTGATATAAAATGATTTGTTTAAAAGGTAGTTAAATGTAGACAAACATTGTTAAAAAATTCATAAATTCAATTTTCGACCCAAGAATTTATACAAAAATAATAACAACAATATAAAAAGGCCTTTTCTTTTAACATTTTCAAAAAAAATGTTGACAAATTGAAAGCTTCCTCCTCAAAAACATAAATATAAAATAAAATGACAGATCACAGAGAACCCATATAAAATTCAAATGAAATTTTCCTTCACAATCAGAGTTCATTTTTAACTTCATTTTCTTTTTGTTCTTCCATCTTTTTCTCATCAGCATTTTCGTCATCATACTCTTCTTTTTCGGTTTCAGATTGTTCTTCTCCATCTTCTAAAATGTTAATTTATATTTTTATTTAAATAAATTTATTTTTTAAGTGCCTGATTTTATTCATAATTTCTTCTTCGTAGTAAAAGTCGATTAGAAGAACAAAAAATATTGTAAGAACATTCAGGGAAATTGTAAGGGTTGAACGGTGCAAAGAGAAAACAAAAAAAGAAATCATCAATAATGAGGAATAGGCAATGAGCCGAAGTAATTGGACAGGTCCAAGCCATGGATTGGAAGGTTGAGCTTAAACCAATTCCAATTAGGTAAATATTCCGGGTGAATAGAGTCAAAGGGATTAATTTAGGTAAAGGGAATGATAGTGTAGAAACCATTTTTATTTAATTTTAGTGAATATTAACCTTCAATATCGATTTCGCATTCGCCTGAATCTGTGCGTTTGAAACCATCTGCACATTTGCATTCAAAAGATCCCTCGGTATTCACACAAATTTCATTGCTTTTTGTGCATTTATCAGCATCAGTGCATTCGTCAATATCTTTTTTTATTATTTCCATAATTAATCAAAAAACAATTAAAAAACCTTTGCATCCAATTTCGTCATCCATTGAATATCCACTTCTGCAAGATTTGCAACCTTTTGGCCCTTCAGCTGTGCATCCACCCAAACAACCATCAAAGCATTCTAACAAATTGAAATTAATTTTAATATTTCCATAAATTAATTACCGCCGCATTGAATGAATGTGGAATTTTTTTGTAGCGGAAAATAATTCGAATCACAATTACTGCACATTTTGCCCACATAACCACGCCAACATGAACAATTCCCATCTCCTGTTCTCGATCCACTCCCCTAAAATTTAAAATTTGTTTATTAAATATTTTAATTTAATATTCTTACATCGCATCTGCCATTCCCAAAGCATGGTTGACCGGATTGTTTTATTCCAGGACATGGAGCGCAATTTGGTCCAAAATATCCTTCTTCACAACAAAATTGAAGATTTTGATTGCATAAAAATTCTTCCAATCTCGGTCCCTCATCTTGATGTGCAAAAAACCATTTTTCTAGTAATTCTTCGTGTTTTTCGGCCAATGAATGACACTAAAATTTATTTTATTAATTTGAAAATTTCAATTTCTTAATCCTTACTTTGAATCTATTTTCTTTGTCCTCACCAGCAGTGCAAATACTTTCCATCACTTCAACAAAACGAGTTTCACTGGAAAAAATAGGTCAAAAAGCGTACAAATTTTTACAACCTTGTTTTAAATTTTCCAAGTTTCTTCTCCTCCCAATCCGTATTACCGCCACCAAAATGAAGCTTTACTGTTCTGTCCAAGCCCTGAAATTTTCTTCATTAATCATCAATCAATTAAGTAGAATTACTTACATCCATAAAACTTTTGACCAAAAATTTGCATATTCTACATTGATCTTTTATATCTTGAGTTGATGTAAAAATTATGAATTGAATTAAAATTATTGATGTTTTATAAATTGATTTTATTTTGATTGTTTGCATTAAATTAATTTAGCCGAAAAAATTGATCTGGAATATTTTATAAAATTAATTCCCGAGATCTTATTCCTGAAATTAGTGTTCGTGCTAACGAAAGCGAGAGCCGAGTGCACATGCACTGCTACACAACTCTCTCTACGCGCAATTCGCAATTCCCCCAAAAAAAGTCAAATGCGTTTAAGATCTTTTATCCAAACTGGCTTTCGGCTAATTTATCGATCGGGGGATTAAATTAAACCAACAAAATCAATGATTTTTCGGATTTAGCAAATTGTAAAGCCTTAAAACCAGTTTCTTAATTTTGTAAATGTTAAAATGGCAAGAACAAATTGAGATCGAACAGTGAAACGCGCCGCGCGAAAACGCCACCCTCCCTACCTAAAATCATTTATTTGCTTTAATTTGACGTGAATTCTTTTAACAAAAAATGATCAATAAAATTATTTTAATTTTCACATTTTTATTCAATTCAGAATTCATAATCGACGATTATTACGCAGTCTTTCTTGTCCTTCCTATTCAAAATTCAATGAGAAAGCAAAAAACTTCGCCTTCGCCGCGCAAAAAGCAGCAGAAATCGCCTCGTAAACAACAACAACTGAAAGAACGCAAACGTGGCAATGCAAATCCAATTAAGCCGAAATCATCCAATGCATCACCTTCAAATTCACTTGTGAACAACAACACTCAACGATGGGGACATAAAGAATTGGCAAATCTCAATGTAAGCATTTTTATTTAATAAATTATAAAATTGTGGAACATTTTTAGTTGGCAATTGCATTGGCCATCAATCCAAAATCGGAAAGCGACTGGAACAAAATTGCCGAAGCAGTCAGCAAAGGATCGACAAAGAAGAAAAGCGGAGAAGAATGCAAAGCAAGGGCACAGAAGGTTTAATAAATTTAAGAATAAATTATTTTGAAAAATTGTTTTAAAGGATGGACTTTTGTCGGAAGATGGAGAAGAGCCGACGCCGACTCACAACAACATAAAGCATTTGGCAATTAAGCGGTCCAAATCATCAGCAGAACAACAACATTTCGATGCAATTCACATTCAATATTATGATGAATTTTTCTCTCAACAGGTTTTCCCTTTTAATTTTATACAAAAATAAATTTTAATATTTAAGGAATCACCATTGAATGCCACAATGGATTTGGATGATTCGCTGATTACCCAATGTTTCAAACCGTCAGTCACATATGGTCACACTAAACGCACCCGGAATCAGCCATTCATTATGTAAATTAATTTTTATTTATTCTTTTTAAAATTAAAAACCAAAATTTAAGGCCATTAGCTTATGATTCGCCGGCCGAGGATTTGGAAGACTGATTGAACGAACACAAAATTCACTGTGCAATATATTTATCCGATTCACCCACCCACACCCACATCTCTCTTCTTTCCGGTTTTCTATAAATTTCTAGCAATATATTTTTTCCTCCTTTTTTTCTATTGTGTTAAATCTCGTCAAAAATGTTAAAATTCATTCAATTCAATCCAAATTATTATTCCTATTCCCCAAAATTATGCCACACATTTTCCAATGTTGCCAGCCAGTATCCCAGTTCCCAGTCAATTATTCGCATCAAAATTGTTTTAGTCAATATTAAAAATGTGCCCATTTTTTGTTCACAAAAGCAAATTTATTCGATTTGAATTATTATTGAATTATTATAAAAAAATGATGAAACATATATTCGACTTTGTCAAAAAAATTTTTTATATTAAAAATGTTTGCATATTTCAATTGTTAAAAAGGATTCATTTCCTCCATATTATTTCATTTTTTGAATAAATAAAATTGATTTTAAATTAATTTTATCAGTAAAAATGGCGGAAGGAATGAGAAAATGGATAGAGCGGCAGAGAGAGTTGCGGATAAATGACGAAATGCAGACAAAAATTGCAGCAAATATGAAGAAAACGAGGGATGATTATTGGAATCGGTCCAGGACACCAAAGCAGAAATTTACATTCAGGTTTTTTTTGAATATAAATTAAATAACAATGAATTGAAATCGATATTTGATAAAGAAAATTGGTACTTGTATACTTTGTATCCGCCAGAACCCTTAAAAAAATTGCGAATTTTTTTTTCGCTTTAAAATCAATTTTAAATGTTTAATTTATGTTTTTTAGCTATGGAAGAATTAAAAGAGTTCAAATTACGCGATTTATTCGACAAATTACGCCTTTCTGACAAGGAATTTGAAAATTGGTTCAAAGAATTAAATTTACTTCACACACAAAGAGTTTGCGAATGTGGCAAGGCAATGTGCTACAAATGGATTAAAAATCGTCGGAATCCACTATGGATTTGCAATTGGCGGAAAAATCATAACGGAAAACAGCCATCAAAAGGATTTTACGAGGGAACTTTTTTTGAAACAGGTGAGAAAAAGGGATCAAAAATTAATAATTTTCTACTTCAGGTTTTTGAATTTACATATTACTGGGTACGTGACACACACAAACAAAAGGATTTTGAATTTGATATGGGCATCAGTCGCAAAATCATAGTGGATTGCACACCGATCAGCAGTTATAAGCTATGTGCATGAATTTATGTGGCGAAAAGAATTTGGAGGACCCGATATTTTTTTCCATTTTTGGTCTCAAGTTTCACAAATATACCCCATTTAATTCACTTTGTTGTTTTTTTTTTGTTATAAAAATGCATTAATAAACATTTAAAATTGATTTTAAAGCGAAAAAAAAATTCGCAATTTTTTTAAGGGTTCTGGCGGATACAAAGTATACAAGTACCAGAAAATTTAACGAAACATGTAGTTTAGTAGTAATTTGCAAAAATGGAGGTTGGACCCTTCCCATGGCGATTCCAAAGATTTTTCCAAGAGGCGGGGCGACCAACCAAAACATTACACTATCCAAGAGTCGGGGTGCTCTCAAAAATTTCATTTTGCGAACGCCGATAGGCGTGAGAGCGAAAAACCTTTGTTTTTCTATCCCCCATAGGCCATGGCACCACTGGTGCTACCTCCAAGTAGGAGCGGGTCAGCACCCCCTACCGCCACCTAACCTTTCACTCGATATTTTAGGAATATTTATTTTAGTAAAATCTTCATTATAAACCTTAATAGCCAACCTTAAACTTATCAAACCTTTTTTCGAACTCCCAAAAGTTTTTTTTGTCCTGGTTGCTCTACAAAACGGAGCTAGACCTAGACCTGAAATAGACCGCAAAACTAAAAATACCACCTTCACTTTTGCAAATTGCGGATGTTAACTTTACTACTGTTCCAATTCTTTGTTTAAATTATCAAACATACTTATAAAAATCAAAAATGTAATTTATATTTTACTTCCTCCATAATTTAGATTAGAAGTTGCTCGAGTCATTCTCATTGTGGCCATTCCCGTAATCGCAGTTTGGGCTTTCAATCATCCATTTTTCCACCAATATGCACAATCAATTGCCGACTCAATGGACAATGAAACGCCCCAAAAGAAAGCAGAACGAGCAAAGCAAATGGCACAGTAAATAAATTAATTATTGATTTTCTAATGTAAAATTCCTCTAACTTTTAGATATCGGCGATTTACTGAACAATTGAAAGAATATAAAAGGTTAATTAAATCATCGAAACATATTGAAATATTCAATTTAAGACGAGAAGAACGAGCAAAATTCCTACGCGAACAAATGGCATTTGAGGAAGCAAAGAAGCAACGACAAAAATACAATATTTGATTTGTCGATTTTTTCCATTAGAATGTTTTATTTTGACTATTTCGATCACAAATTATTTTAAAAATAAATTTAATAAATATAATTCATTCTCATTTTTTGAACGAAAAGACCACAAAATTTTTTATCGATTTTCCTCTATCAATCAATATCACCTAATTAGGGATTCAAGACCAAGATGAAACCATTCAATTTAACTTTTAAACAAATGAAATTATGCTCTATATTTATTCCAAAAAACAATAATTATTTATCACAATTTTCTGGCAAGAATTAAAGAGAAAATTGTTCTTTACATCAACAAATAATAAGTGAAATAGAATGAAAGACAATTCTTATTATCATGAAGATCAATTTATAGTAATAAAGCAAAGAATGATATAAATCAAAAATATATAGATTGGATTATTTTTAAGTCAAAGTGAAGATCATATTTTTAACCCGTTCCAAATCATCATTCCCTCAATTATTTTGCTTCATTCAATAATGGCTTCCACAATTTGATCGACCAATTCACCATAATTCCCATTGAGTAACATTTTCCAACCCTTCGTTTGCCTAACCTTTAAAATGTTCAAATTATTATTAAATTCCATTTTATCCAACCTCTCTGGCATTTTCTCGGATGTGTTCGATCGCCGCGGCTTTGAGATGTTTTGCAGAATGTTGATCGGCCATAACCAGCAATCCACATGCATTCTCATCATCATCATCCAAGGAAGCGGTCAATTTGCGTTCACAAAACTTCTTCAAATTTTGAATTTTATTAGTTAAATTTTGTATTATTTGTGTAATACCTTCAACTTGACAAGTTCATATTTATCGGCCGCACTCAATAATTCTTCAGTAACATTCTCCACATTAGGACGTTCTCCGCTGTATCTGAAAATGTATATTTTTTCATATTTTTATCTTAATTTTATAAATTAAAAAACGAACATGAAACGCAGTAATTGTTCCAACACTTCCGATCGGATGTCCGGAATAGTGACGATTCCATTTTGGGCTTCGACCATTCCATGTTTGAACATCGCCGCGAAGACCGGAGAACGACATGCCAAAATTCCTTTGTAGACCTTAGAAATTAAATTATTAAATGAAAAATTAATGGAAAACCTTGAATTTTACTCCATCCGATGAGACCAATATGCAGTCTGAATATTTGTCCCCTTCATCGAACAAATTGCCCATGTCTTCACACACTTGGATTTGAGATTTCATTCTAAATTTAAAAAGTAAATATTGCCTTTTAATTGGTTTTTAGAAAATTCTTAAAACATATTAATACACGTTTTTATGCTAGTCCAACAATGAACGACGTGTCAAGCGTCCTTTTCTCCCACAGTGAGTGCATCCGCGGCACGCGCAGCGCTTGACACGGACGTTTGACACGGTACACGGATCGTTTCAAAAAAAGTTTGAAAAACGCGGACGCGCAGCACTTTTCTCTATGCATTGTGGGAGCAAATCGTTCAGCGTGTCGAGTGTTGACTGTTGAGCGCTGCGCAGCGCATTGCGCGTCCGTGTCAATATCAATATTTTGCTCCCACATTAACTAAGGAGAAAATAGGCCCGGACGCTTGACACGCTACGCTTGACACCGGACGCATTGAACGCGTTTAACTGTGGGACTAGCATTAACGAAAAATAAATTTAATCTAGGTCTGGGGGAGACCTGTGAGCGGTCATTGTGATCTAAAATTTTTCTAAACGCGGCAATTTTGGGTTAAAATTTAATTGAGCATAAATTTTATTTTTTACTTTATTTTTATTTTATCGTTAAAATTGATAAAAAAAATGCCATATTTTTCCATCGAAATTGCCATAATATTTTGCCATATTTTTTTTCGCATTTTCCATATTTTTCACTCTGCTGCTGCTGGCAACCCTATTATACAAAATGTTTAGATCTACATTTTTAAGAAAGCAATTTTGCAAAAATCTCATCTTTTCAACTAATTGAAATTCGAGTAAAAAATGTTTATTTTTGAAAAATAAGATATTGTCCATACAGCTGTTTTCATCCACCGGCAATATTTTCCCTCCAAGTTTATTCAGTAGCTCATTTTTTATGAGTGTTTCGAGAGTTCCATTTCCATGGACCATCTGTCACCATTCTCTGCAGCTGCCAGCCGTTTCCCTTCTCTCCATTCTCGATCAATCCCCAATCCCTCCACTCTTTTCCCATCATTCAACGCTCTCGCCCATTTCCCTATTCTATATCGGTTGTTGCTTCTTTCCCTGTTTTGAGAAGTATCTGCAAATAAATTGGCCCCATTCTCTCCACCCCCCACCCTTCACCAGCAGCAGCATCAGTGCTCCCGATCAATCTCGCTTTCCGGAATAAGTCTCGTCGTCCTCATTCTTCATCTTCTTTGCACCACCGAGTGTCCCCATCCCCCAGTTTACCAAGGCCCCTCGATTGTTGTTATTTGTTCCATTCCAAACATTCCCAGTCATTCAGCCAGCCGCCCCTCCTTTCCTAACGGTAGCGTACCCTTCTATCTTTTGTCGATCCCTTTCCGCGCGCCCCACCATAAATGCCCCCACCCTTCCCCTGGCCACTAACATCGTCGTTTTAGCCGACATCGATATTCGATACACACTCATTTCAATATTAACGACGAGTGGAGCGGAGGAGGACAACCGGACAGCAAACAATGGGTAATGGGACGAGATTGACTTTGATGAGAGTCCAACAATTATTCTGTTGTCCTTGCCTTTTAATTTAACAATAAAATATTGAAGTCAATTAATAAGTGGTGTCTTCCAAAAGACTAATTTAAATAAAGAAACACATTCCTCCAATTAAATGACCCATAATAAAAATATTCCATCCGTTCACCAAAATGTCCTTCAACCATGAAAGATGGCATTCGCTGATAAAAGCGATTATTCGTTAGATTGGAAGGTTGAGAACTCCCCCCTACTGAACCTTTTCCGATTGATTAAAATTACCGTAAAATTAAAAGCCTCAGGGTTTATTTCCAGAGTCCCTCCTTCTATCGGAGAGTGGGTTTCTAATAGAGAATTTACGGTAGTTTTCATATAAACAATTTACCCAAAATTCCATTTATTCAACAAATTTTCGAAGCCCACTTTTACAATTCGCAACCTCCCTTCATTTATTCAATTTTGGGCATTTATCGCCGGGGTCTACGGCGCCATCCAAATCCAACCAATTCCAACAAGCACATCAATTCCCCCAAAGCAGTATAGGAGAAAGGAAGCAAAACCAATCGAGCGAACGGAAAGAGAGAATAAAAGGAGAGGGGAATGGACGCTGGAGGGGAGACTTTAGGGAATGGGAAAGGGGCCGCTGTTTTGGTGGCGATTTTGTCGCGCCTTTCGCCCATTCAACTCTTCCAACCAATACCCAACCCAAAATCAATTAAAACCGCCTCAACAACCCAATAAACACCGTCACAAATCAGCCAGCCTCCTTTTCCGTTTTTGCGCGCCTGTGTCCAAAACAAAAAGGCAAAAATGCAGCCATTCATTTGGCCCTAACAAAATTCACCTATTCAACAATTTGAATTGAATAGGGTTTAATGAAGAATAAATGGCTCCGTCCGTCAACCATTTTCCCGACCCATCGACTTTTTCACAATTTCCCATTTTGTGCTTTTTCTTCCCACAATAAATCCGATTACATAGATGGAACAAAAAATAGAGCCACCCCGTCCCGTGAGAGTGCTCAAAACTTGTCCATACATCATATTTTCATTTCAATGAATACTAAATATGTAGGGAATTGATCGACAAATCTTCCTTTAAAATTGTGAAATAATAAAAAATATATTTATGCAATTTTATATTTTATCAAAATGATCTCACATTTTTCACACAGACAGAGACAGGTAGGTATTGAATAGTGTCGCAAATGCGAAGAGGATGAATAAATGAATTTGGAAATTGGCAAAATGGAATTTTGGGGAAGAATGGAATTTGGGAAGAATTGGATTTATTTGGATTGGATGATAAAGATGATTAAAATTTGAATTGTTTTATTTTATTAATGCATTCTCCCTCATTTGCCCTCCCATTCCCATAAATTCATTGCTAATTAATCATCAACTCCACTCATTTTCTCCTTTCTTTTTTGGCCTTATCTTTATTCACTTTTAATTCCAATTTCTCATCAAATATTTTTTCCACTGGCCACCTTTTTCCACATTGCTCCGCCCCCTCTCTGAACTTTGAATTCCCCTTTACTCCCTTTATTCACTTGCGAATTTCCATCCAATTTTACCACCACCTTCGGAACAACAAATTTGAACATCCAGTTTTCTTTTTTATTCAATTGAATAAACTTCTTTCTGGGAAAAACTGCGTAATTTGAATTCGATTGTGGACATTTTGATTTGAGTGATTCTGTGCCCGCAAGTCACAGTCAACAATTCGGCATTTCACTCATCACTTGTCAAATTTTCCTTGGGCAATAACTTCCATTGCCGCCAATTTGTGGCTTCCATTCCCCTATTCCTTTTCTTTTTTGCTAATAGCCAATTGAGGTTATTCGCATTAAAATTGGTGCAATGGCCGGGAATTCAAACAGGCCAATTCTACAATCTACTATTCTGCGATTCTACCACTGAACCTACTTCAACCGTTGCAACTTTCCGGCTCACTCAGCTAGCCAAATTCTGCGCAACTTCGGCATTTGGAAGGACACACTAGTCGCCAATTGCCACACAACTTCGGCTCACTCAGCTAGCCAACTTCTACACAACTTCGGCATTTGAGGGACAAACTAGTCGTCATTTGCCACACAACTCAACTCAATTTGGGCTCTACTTCAGCTCAATTCCAAAGGGTCAACTTCTTCGGCGCCTTTGCTTCAATTCTACTTGTTTGGCCTAACCAAGGACCAAACACCAATTCTTCTGCATTCTTTCGAAAGGCTTCCTGCCATCGCCTTTCGCATTTCACTCAACTTTTTGGTCCATCGGCGGATCAAAACAACTTTCCCATCATACTATTGGGAATTGGCGCGGCCAATTTCTGCCTTTTGTGTTCATCCATCGGCTGCCCTCTTCTTCGGTCGGCCTTCCTTTGCCTTCGAACACATCCAGCTGCAAATTCCTTTTTTTATCGGCTGGTCCCATCTGCCCTATTCAACTTTTTGAGCAGTCAACGAATTTTTGAGTCCTTTTCTGTCGGCTCTTATACTTCCTTCGGCCAACTTTGCCTGTGAATTGTGCAGCAAGCGCTTTTCATCGGCTGCTTCAACCTTCGGACTTCCTTTGGCTCTACCCTTTCGCCACACTAGGCACACTCCTTTCTTTTTGAGCATCGGCTGCCCGATCTACAGTAACCAATGGCCTCCTTTCGACAGACTTTGACTGCGACTGTTCCCCAACTAAAGGATAGGACAATTGCTGCGAGGGACCGTCTCCATCAATTGCAAAACTTGGACGGCGACCAAAGTGATGATGAACTGCTTGGACCTCTGCGAACCGACCAAGTCTTCCTCACCAATCTCACTGCCGAAGTTATGGCTGCCATAAACGGATGGCAAACTCTTGTGGCCAACGACACAAACCGGGCTGAACAGGAACAACTTATGGCCACTTTTCCGGTCTACTGGGACGAATTAGACAATCCAACAGACCAAAACGACGATCAATGGCCCATTTTGAAGCTGGTTGGCCGCGCCCGTACCTTGGCTAATACTATTGAGGGATTTTTGGCTGCCCGGGCTGACCAAGCGCTGCGGTCTCTTCCCAACAGCCAAAGTCGACAGAACAGCCGGGCTGGCACACCTTTTAGCCAAAACACCTACAATGACGCACGAGGCCACGAATCCAACTTCTTCAATGCGGACCCAACGAACAATGCACTGCGTGGCCCGCTCGACCCACATATGTCTGCGCACTCATTTCCTAATGGATTCGGGCACCCTATTCGCCAATCTACTCCTTTCGGCGTGCCAACTACAACTGCGGCTTCGTTTATGCCTCCAACCACAACTCGCCCAACTACTCAGCCAACGGTTACCTTCGCTACTACTCAGGCTGGTCTTTATCCGTCAATTGGGCAAAATGCGGCCTCCGCCTTTGTGCCAGTCAGCCAAACCAACTGGGTCAACTTCCAGCTGCCATACAGTAAACAGCCGGCTTTCTCGGCACCATCCAATCACAACCAAGGCTTTATTGGTCAACAAAAGCCTAATTTGCGCCCAGCACCAACTGCCCCACCTGCGCCATCCCTCACAACCTACATTAAGCCGCTGCGCATCGAGCCACCTACTTTTGGCGGCAATCCTCGGGAATGGCCAACCTTTTGGGCGGCTTTCGATTCTGCAGTGCATTCGCAGCCAATTCCGCTCTTCGAGAAGCACCTTCTCCTTCTTCAATACCTTAAGAAGGACTCGCCAGCCTACAAAGCCATCGAAGGGCTCCCTCCATCAGACGGCAATTACGACCGTGCCATCGGAATGCTTACCGATCGATTTGGCAATCCGGGTCGGCTTGAAGACGAGCTTCATGCCGAACTGCTTCGCCTTCCTACGGTTCAACATCACAGCTGTCATGCTCTGCGTCCATTCTACGAAAAGGTGGAACAAATCTGCACCCAACTTGGCCAAACTCGTCCGGGGACGGATTTGGCTGGCGACCGGGTCATCTACCATCTCATCAAATCCAAGCTACCCAGGGAGACACTCATCAAGCTGAGTGACATCGAAAGCCGCCGGCTCGACTCATTTTCGGCATTCGGTCTCCGTCTGGCCCTGGGGCAAATTGTGGCTGAACTGGAAAGCGTCGAAAAGTACATCAACACATTTCAGCGATCTGATCAGCGCAAGGAGCAATCAACACACACAAAACGAGACGAAAGGCACCATGATCGACGGGATTTTCGCCGAGTGGATGATGTTAAGCGCCAATTTCCGGACCATGCGGCTCAACGGCGCCATGAAGACACCAGAACCTATCTTGTTGATGCGCCTACTATTCCTTCTCAACAAGATGCTCGGCCTAAATATCATTCAGGCCATGCCACCCCATCGCAGCAATCTAAGAAAAGGACCATTTTCCCATGTTCAATGTGCAAAGGATGCGATCACCGTCCCAGCGAATGTCCTAACTACCCGACGGCGGAAGCAAAACGGAAGCGCCTTATGGAGCAAAAGCGGTGCTTTGTCTGCCTTCATGATGATCACTTGTCCAAGGAATGCCCATACAAGAACCGTCGATGCGGAGGCTGTCATCAAACCGGTCACCACCAGCTCATTTGTCCACAACGCGACGGTCCAAGCCAGCCGCCTCGTCCGCCTACTCCACTCAATAAACCGCCTCACTTCACAGGCGGCAATGCACAACCAATGGGCGTCACTAAGCCACCCGCCTTCCAACAAACGCAAACTTTGGTGGCTATGCAAGAGGAGTCATCGACTGCCCCCCACTTCGAGGCTACCATCAGCCATTCTACTCAAATGCCATTGCGGAGGCGTCGCAAGAAAGAGCGAGCTGTGTTGATGACACGGACTGTCATGGCTGCTTCTTCCGAGTTCCCTGCTCATAAGGTGGTCTGCAACCTTCTGCTCGATCCAGGGAGCCAAAACAGCTATATAACTGCGGAAATGGTTCAACGCCTTCGCCCGGAACAGGCAGGCACCGATTTCCTTCGCCTTCATGTTTTCGGCACCAATCCTCCGACCGAAGTTTGCTCGCCTACGTACATGGTCAGCCTCCTTCAAGTGAACGGCGAATGGAGGGAATTTGAGCTGAATGTCATCGACCACATTTCTACGGCACCAACGGCTATTCAGCATTGGCTTCATGCGCCTCATCTCGACTGCTTCAAACAGCCTAAGAACAAAACAGCCAAATTGGATTTGGTCATTGGCACCCGGGAATTCTGGAGTCTCATCATCAGCGAAACACCAATTCCGGAGGATCCAACTCTCTCCCTGGTTCAAACCATTTTTGGCCCAGTCATCAGCGGGGAAACGGATTCCCCAGGTCACATCATCGATTCCATGGCCTTTGCTGCCCTCCACACCAATGTTGAACCTACCCCAACTTCAAACACTATTGAGGGCTTCTGGAATATGGAAGCAATTGGCATCAAAGAAAACCCAACCCAGGACGATGATTTGGTGGCCATGAAGCTCTTCAATGACTCAATTCAGCGACTTGAAAATGGCCGCTATCAAATCAACTGGGTCTGGCGGGAGCCACGCCAACCTTTTGGCCCGACTTGGAGCTTGGCCTATCGTCGCCTTAATTCTGTTTGGCGTCGCCTCGCTCAGACTCCTGGCCTTCTGCAGAAATATGACGAATATTTTGCTGATCAGCGCAAGCAAGGCTTCCTTGAACCAACGGAAAGGGACGATGACGAGTTCTTTCTTCCTCATCATCCGGTTATCACGCCAAAAAAGCTGCGGGTAGTCATGGACGCATCAGCACACACCAATTCAACGCCTTCACTCAACGATGCACTCTACCCTGGTCCGGTCATCCTGCCTGATCTTCCAGGGATGCTTCTTCGGTGGCGAAACTGCGCTGTTCCTGTTTTGGCCGACGTCCAATCTGCATTTATGGCCATCGAAATAGCACCGGAGGATCGGCGTTTTTGCAAAATTATGTGGTTGAAAGACCCACAGAAGCCTCCATCAGCGGAAAATCTTTTCTACGAGCGCTATAAGCGCATGGTTTTCGGCGTGAACTGCTCGCCCTTTCTGCTAGGTGCCGTCCTTCTTCATCATTTCAACGGCTACGACTCTCCTGTGGCCAAAAAGCTTGCAGCCAACACATATGTCGACAATGTACTGCTTGAAGCTGAGACTGCCGACGAGGCACTTCAAATGGCCAAGGAGGCAAAAGCCATCTTCGCAGATTGCAAAATGAACCTACGAGAATACTTCGCACACATCCCTTCCATTCTCGAACAATTCCCGGAAGAGGATCGACTAGGGAAAGACATCGGCAAAGTCCTTGGCTTAATGTGGGACACACCGAACGATGCCATTCGGATGGGCTTCCCAACTTCTACGGAACAGCCACCAACTCGGCGCTCAGTGCTCAGCTCCCTTTCAACCGTCTTCGATCCCTTGGGGCTAACCAGTCCGGCAATTCTTCCAGCGAAGCTCCATTTTCAGCAGCTCTGGGTCACAACACATCAATGGGATTCGCCACTTCCGCCAAAGGAGGCAGCCGAGTGGGCAACAATTCAACAAGCGTGGCTCAATCAAACCATCTCCATTCCTCGATTGGTCCTGCCTGCAAGCTTCACCAACCTCCAACTCCACGTATTCTGCGATGCCTCTCAACACACTTTTGCCACAGCTATCTATTTGAGGGCAGAAACTTCGAGTGGCGCTCACTCTCGGCTCATCTTCAGCAAAAGCAGGCTTAAACCACTCAAGGCGGCTGCTACCTACACCATTCCTCGGCTTGAACTGCTCGCCATCCTTGCTGGCACCAGAGGCAAAACATTTGTGGAGAAGGAACTTCGCAGGCCCATTTCTGCCACTCATTACTGGTCCGACTCACGCATTGCCCTCTCCTGGGTCCAATCCCCAGCTCCGAAGCCACAATTTGAGCAATGCCGGCTACTTGAAATCCGACGTGATTCTACGACCACTTTTCACTTCGTTCGGACCGACCAAAACCCTGCAGACTTCGCCACTAGAGGCCAAACTCCTTCAGATCTACGGGACAATGCAATGTGGTGGAATGGCCCAACTTGGCTCTCAGGCCATTCTCCGGAATGGCCAGATGAGCTTTCTTTCAGCCCTTCATCGACAGAATCAGAGGAAACCTGCGCCTTTGCCGTCCATCAAGCTGAAACCGTCCAATTAGGGCCAAAGCCATTCATTGAGGCCCGTGGCTTCTCTTCTTTGCCTCGCTTGATTCGCCACACTATTTGGGTGCTTCGCTTCGTCAGCCTTCTTCGCCCCTCTCTGGCTAAAGTCTCAAAGCATGGGCCCTTCACTGCCTGCGACTATTTGAAGGCTCGCCACATCCTGATTCAGCTGGATCAACGCCACTTCTTTGCTAACTTCACTAGCCATCCAACCATCATCAATGAAGACGGATTAATCTGCATTAAAACTCGCCTCACCTATTGCAACGGTGAAGATGGGATGGCACATCCTGTATTGTTGGAACGGCATTCTTGGCTCACTCGCCTCATCGTTTTGGATATTCATGCCAGCCTCAAACATGCTGGGCCCGACTGGACACTCACCAAATTCCTTTCCAGTTATTGGATGCCAAAGGCGAAGCGAACCATCACCCATATCCTTTCCAGCTGCCTGAACTGCAAGCGGCTCAAAACCCAACCTTTTGCGAGGCCGGAAATGCCGCCACTTCCAGCTATGCGAGTCCGTCCGGCTCGCCCCTTCGAATATGTCGGCTTGGATTTCCTTGGACCAATTGCCAGCCGATCAGATGGCCAACAAGACATTCAACCAACTCCAATCAAAACATGGGTGCTGATTATTGCGTGCCTAGTCACACGTGCCATCTACTTGGAGCCTACTCGGGATCAATCGGCGCCAACCTTCATCAACGTCCTTCGCCGCTTCTTCGCTCGCAGAGGCAGGCCTCGTCGCATTATCAGCGATAATGCACCAACCTTCATTCAATCCAGCAAGGCTCTCTACATTCTGAGCAGCGAGGCGGCCACGACTCCACATTTGGCTTCGCAAGGCACACGTTGGGACTTCATCCCATCCTTCAGTCCGTGGATGGGAGCAACCTACGAACGGCTGATTGGATTGGTCAAAAACTGTCTCCTTCGCACCATCGGACGGCGAATTCTTGACTACGATGAGCTTTCCACCCTCTTAGCCGAAATTGAGGCGTCCGTCAACAGTCGACCAATCACGTGGGTCTCGGATTCGGCTGATGGCCCAATGCCACTCACTCCGGCACACTTCCTTCACAACGGTGCATCGACCGACATCGACGCCACAGCCACAGAAATCGACTTGGATGACCCCAACTTGTCCAGCCCAGAAAAGCTGGCTGGATTGTGGCAAGCGTATCGGGAGGCTTCCGACCATTTCTGGAATCGCTGGTCCAGCGATTATCTACTCGCCATCCGTGAAAGGGCAGGATGGACACACAAGGATCCTCGCCTCTCGTCCCATTCAACGCCAAAAATCGGAGATGTTGTGCTAATCCAGGAAGAACCTCGTCCAAAGCATCTGTGGCCTCTGGGGCGCATTCTTTCGGTCCAAGGCAATCCGCCTCGCAGCGTTGAACTTCGCCTCTCACGAGACAAGAGCGGCCACATCCGAACCTGCACTCGACCAGTCAACCGCATCTGCCCTCTGGAAACTGCACCAATTCTTGAAGAAGCGACTTTAGAGGCACCTTCTGCGCAACAATCGGAGGCCACCCACTCTATTCGGAATCCTTATCGGCGACAAACTCAACCGCCAACACCTCCGCCACCACAAGAAGTGCCATCGACTGACGGGAAGCGAGTACGAAAGAAGAAAGTGATCTTCGACCCATCTGTCACCTTGCTTCTCATCGCCTTTACGTGCCTACTCATTCCGGTGGCTTCAACATGGCCATTTGCACCCAAATCGGACTCAGCGGAATTGCACTGCACAGATTGCCTACTGAATTGCGCAAAAAGAGGCGTAACCGTTTCGGCGCCATCCCACATCCAGAAAATAGAAGTATGCTGCCTACAAGACTGCCGCAGCCGTGCTTCATCTACGCCTTTCACCTTTGAACTGCCCGAAGATGTGTTGGTAATCGACCACAAATGCGAGGCCTTCTTTTGGGAAAGCGCCTCCAGGCAATTCCACGTCGCCACTACCTGTCCAGCCGTTGACAGCTGCGAACTTTTTGACTGCTGGTTCTGCATGGACCATCTGCAAAATCCGACCTGCAACAAGCAATGGGCCACGGTGCTTTATTTGGCTCTTTCTGGCACTTCCTTCATTATTCTCGGCTGTCTTTTTGCCATCTTCATGTCGGCTAGAGCTGCGGCTCGCTTTCTGCGCGATTCGATAACTGCCATCCTTTGCCTGCCACTTCGCCTCCTCTTCTGGATCATCGATCGCCCATGGACTCAATATGAGGAGCAGCGAGTGGCCCAACGAGTTCGATCAACTTCAAGGCGTGCCGCCCATACCGTCCGGAGAAGCGTAAGAATCGCTAGAACTCGGCTGAGGCAAATGACCGGCTCATTCCTGGTCGCTCTTATGCTTGGTACCATCAATACAGCGAGCGGCGACACTATCTCCATCATAAGCCACTCAGAAAGTTGCAAGAGAGGCGAATTGGGCATTGAATGCAAAATTACCACTGCCACTACACTCACGTTGCTGCCAGCCGGTCAAACTAACACCCTGCTAGTCCGGGATGAACACGGAATCGTTTTGGCCACGCTCACTCTTCGCCTCGTCTCGCTAACACTCGACTGCCATCCCAAAACTGAGGCCTGGCTACGAAGCTACAATATGGAAAGTTTGGCGGTGAAAAGATGCCCCAAAGCCGGCTCATGTCGTGGCGACTACTGCTCTGAAATTCGGCCAGAAACTTCCATCCCGGAATTGAAGACGGTTAACGATGTTCCAGGAAACAGCTACTGCCTGGATTCCACGTCCTTTTGGGGCAACGACTGTGCCCTTCCAGCTTCAGCTTGCCTTTTCTACAGAAACTTCGTGCGACCAACCAGCTCCGACCCATTCGAGCTGTTCAGCTGTCCCGGCTGGTCTACGCGTCTCATCGTTCAGCTAACCTTGGAGGCCAACAATGGCCAACGCCAATCGGCAAGAATGGCCCTTCATCCTGGCCTTTCATCCAAATGGGGGAATTTGACGTTAACCCCTCTGGCCGTTTCTTTACCGCCCATGCCCGTTTTGGACTCCAAGTTTGTCACCGACGGACGTTCTGTGGCCATTATTGACCAAATTCCATTGGATTTGACGTGCCCTACTCGAGAAGATGCTCGCCTACTCAACTGTACCATTGCTACCAGCGCCTGCCCGGAATGCTTCCCAAATCATGCTGAAGGCACCGTGGACTGCTCTTGTCGGCATCTCAACCTGGACGACCTCTTGGCTTCACCTGACTCGAGATTGCCACTAGACATCGCTAAAATCCATTTGAGAAATGAGGAGTCAGCGGTTTTTGCACAACATCCATATTCACCGGTGCAACTACACATCGCCATGCATAACCTCTCATTAACCATGGAATTCCGTGACTCAAAATGTTGGCTGACCCCCAAAAAGCTTGTTGGCTGCTACCGCTGTTCGACCGGCGCACAACTTGACTATATTTGCCACAGCGACCACGGCAATCCATTGGCAAAAGTGGAATGTGGCGACGGAACCCTCTTCGTGGCACATTGTGCCGTCAACGGATCGACAAACACAATTATTTTGCCCTTCGACCACTATTCAATCGACACGGAATGCACCGTCGATTGTCCTGCCGGCGAAACTCACTTTCATCTCAATGGCACGCTCTACTTCATTCCTGTGCGCAACCGGTTCTCCGCCCATCAGCACACTTCGGGAAAAATCACAACGGATCCGGAACCCAGCCAACCGTGGTTCGACTTTTCGAATCCCTGGGCCATGCTTTATGCCCATCTCTACTTCATTCTGACCATTCTCGTCCTCGCCTTCCTACTTATCCGCCTTCTTCCTTTCATTCTACGCCAAACTCCGATGTTCCGAATGGCGAGGATTCTCATTTCAATTTGTGCCATTTTGCCTATTCGACATTCTGCGGCATCTCCTACTTCGCCTTTATACCCATTTTACTCCAATTTTCCTTTGGCGACTAATTCTGCACTGCATTTGAGCCTACGTTATTCAATTGGCCTTTCGGCGGCTTTCTCTGCATCACATTTTGGCCAATTCTATTTTGTTCAACATTCAATTGCACATTCTGTGTCCCCTTTGCGCCAATTTTACTCAAATTCCACTTTGGCGGCACATTCCCCTTCACAATTGGGCCGTTCTTCTTCCATTTCCCTCAAATTTGCATGCCCAACCCAAAGAAACCTAAAAGGGGGCAATTCGAGCCCAACTACCTTCAATATTCTACTAAATATTCATTTTATTCATTTCCAAATTGCCTATAATTTTTGGCCTCTTCCCCAAAAGTCAGCAAAATTCGGACCCGAATATCCAATCTGCGATCAATCGTCTGCAGCAATCACTCGTCGAAGTCTCTGCCTTATTGCTTGGAATTCCAGGGCACGAAATTGCCTTCGCCAAAGTAATCAGCCTGCAGGCGGACTGCGAGATTCTGCGTCAACAGGCACTTGGTTCTGCGGCCCCCGGGGAGGCTGTCGCAAATGCGAAGAGGATGAATAAATGAATTTGGAAATTGGCAAAATGGAATTTTGGGGAAGAATGGAATTTGGGAAGAATTGGATTTATTTGGATTGGATGATAAAGATGATTAAAATTTGAATTGTTTTATTTTATTAATGCATTCTCCCTCATTTGCCCTCCCATTCCCATAAATTCATTGCTAATTAATCATCAACTCCACTCATTTTCTCCTTTCTTTTTTGGCCTTATCTTTATTCACTTTTAATTCCAATTTCTCATCAAATATTTTTTCCACTGGCCACCTTTTTCCACATTGCTCCGCCCCCTCTCTGAACTTTGAATTCCCCTTTACTCCCTTTATTCACTTGCGAATTTCCATCCAATTTTACCACCACCTTCGGAACAACAAATTTGAACATCCAGTTTTCTTTTTTATTCAATTGAATAAACTTCTTTCTGGGAAAAACTGCGTAATTTGAATTCGATTGTGGACATTTTGATTTGAGTGATTCTGTGCCCGCAAGTCACAGTCAACAATTCGGCATTTCACTCATCACTTGTCAAATTTTCCTTGGGCAATAACTTCCATTGCCGCCAATTTGTGGCTTCCATTCCCCTATTCCTTTTCTTTTTTGCTAATAGCCAATTGAGGTTATTCGCATTAAATAGATAAGGAATAAGATTGAAGGGCTAGAAATTTTTCCTTTTATATGACTCATTTACTATTTTCTTCCCAATTTATTTATTTACAATTTTCAAGCAAATAAGGCTATAAAATTGTCAAACCGTATTTAATCCGACCAATTATACAGAGAAGTTTTTGTAAAAATTTGCAATCAGATGGAAAAAATATGCTTTCCAATTTTCATCCATCTTTACGAAGAGGTTCAGCTGTTTGACTAAAAAGGGAATGGTGAGGAATTAAGAATTGGTATGTAAATCCTAGCAGCCCATTCCACACTGCCAGCTTTGCATTATTTCATTCATCAAACCAAATGCCACCATTTTCCCATTTTTATGGTTTGGTTCCAATTCCACAACCAATTTGCGTTCCATCCACTTTTTAATTTTCATTGCCAGCGGCCATCTCATTCCCTCCCTTTGATGAGTGTTCTCCAAATGGCGATTTCCATTTTCATTTCGCCGAATCCACATTCAAATTTCCATATCGCTAATCCCACAATACATCAATCCTTTTTTTCAATTGCTTCCATTATTTTCATTCAAATTCCGCCAAATCGCCCTCTCACTAAACCCCTCATTCACAGGTGAGGGTAAATTCAATCGGAAATTGGGCAAGGCCCAAGCCAAATTCGCCTTTTCCGAAATCCGCTCAAAAAATTCAGTTTTTCTAACAACGGATTCTATTCAAAATAATCGTCCGAAACCATGGATGAGGCACGGAATATGGCATTATTATTTTTTGTTGACCATTTAATGCTGAAAGGCGGCCAACGGACAATCCACGATCTCAGCTGTGGGTCCTCCATTAAAACTGGATGAATTAATCCGTACGATTTTAAGGCCAATTCGGTGCCCGCGGTTTTACCGAGGAAATGCGTCAGGCAGTTGGAACTACGTAAAAAATTAATCAAAACCAAAATTTAAAAAAAATAAAATTAAAGTCAGGAAGGATTGACCGAATTCCTTGCCCAATTCCCTTCATTATTCATTTTGGATGGGGATCAGGTTGAGAATGGAAAACTAATTAATTTTGAGAAATATCCATTTAAGATTGTGCTCAAGGGTTTTGGAGAAGTGGAGGGAAAAAATCACCTCATGCATATTCCGGCCACCGGTCGGCAAAGAGATTATGCGGCGGAGGCAGTCCAATTCTTTGTCCAAAAATTGGAAAAGTTTGGCCCTGAACTGCAAATCAAATCACTGCTTGGGCATCGATCCCAAGCCGCACCGGAAGTTCGCCTCGTTTCTGGTCGTCATTTGAAAGAATTTGCCGACTTTTTGGCCGCCCAAACTGATCATTTCATTGTGGAGGGCGACAGAGTTCGATTAAAAAATATGCCTGAACCGAAGGCACACGGCGATGAATATTTGGATGAGGAAGGAAGGCCATTGGCTGGACATCGAGCTAAATTGGCCGCCATTGAATATATGAAGGAAGTGTTGGAACAGGTTAGAATTATTGGAATGGACAATTTGATGTGAAATTATTTTATTCAGAATGAGGAACAACCAATTCCTTTGGACCAATTCTATCGAAAATTCTGTGAACGTTTTCCTCATCATTTTCGACAGGAAGTGGCCACCAATCCAAAGGCAATTTTAAACCCCATTTAATATTCAATTTTTCTACTATTTTGAAGGAACTTTTAATGTTTCTAAAATTGAATCGCCATATTTTCTTCATTCGTTCAAATAAAGTCCAATTGGTTAGGAATCGGCCTGCGGGCGAAGAATTCGGTTCAGAAAGTGGCCGTTCCACGGAGGATGCCACTGGATCGGAAAGAAGTGCAACAAGCCCAGAGGAAAATGGAAAGAATAACAACAATGACCACAATGATCAGCAAAAGCCAACAATGTTTCCACTGAATCGTGAAAATTTGGGCAGAGTCCAAGTGGCCAAAACATTGAGACAAGCACAAGTAAATTATTATTTTTGGCAATTAAAATGGAAAATATTTTAAATGGCGGTTCAATGCTTTATCCTAGACTAGAACTACCAAATCATATATTCAATCGATAGTTCTCATCGAGAAGCATTGTTTGACAATGATTTGGTTTAGTTATAATCAATTTTAAACTAGCTTTTAACCAGAAAAAAGATGAAAACTTATATGCCAATCGATGCATCTTTATGAGATCTATCGATTGGGTATGAGTATATAAGTATGGGGCTTGAGGGTCTACCTCAAACCATTGAACCTCGATAATATTTCGCTAATTTCAATGTTTTTCGCCAATTTAAATACAAAACTATTAAAATTTCAAATTCTACAGGAATCAATCCATGCCCTCAGGGCAGATCTAGATTCGGATTCATCCGCTGTTCCATTTGTTTCTGTCGACTTCAAAGTGGTCAACATTGGCACTCATCAACATTTGGAACAATTTATTGCGTTAATTGTTGTTTGTTGTCCGGCTGGTGAGAGAATTGTTGTATTCGATTTGGCCCATTGTGAAGGAATTTTGACGGAAAGTGGATTAGCCGAATTGCTTGAAGCAGACCGAATATTGAAAGTTTCCCATGATGTGAGAAGAGTGGCACCATTATTGGCCAATCGATATGGAATACAATTACACAATGTTTTTGATACACAGGTTCAAAATGCAGTGCCATTTTTAAACCATTTTTATATTAGATCGCCCATTCCGTCATTCAACACCACAAATTTGGCAAACCAATGGGCGAACTTAGAGCAATTTCATTTGTCAACCTTCAACGAGTTTATTACCCTCAATCGCTTGTTCTCAGCGATGTCAGTCCAAGGAAATTGTCGCAAACACCAAAGTGAGCAATCAAATAAAAACCATTCAATTTATTTTATTTTAGTTGGGCCGATCGCCCAATAAGCCCAGATTTGTTACTTTCTGCCTGTGAAGAATGCCATTGTTTAGCGAATGGACTGTTTCGTCTTCTTCATTCACAAATGCCACAACAACTTCGACCACTTTTTGAACAACTCAGTGCCGAAGCATTGCAAATGCCCCAACAAAATGGAAGGGAAATGACTAACAGAAATGGAAATAATAATTGGAATGGATTGGCAAATGGGAATGGAGGGATGATAATGCCAACAGCAGAACGTAGAGTGCAACCATTGTTGGAATTACCAATGAATGGTTAATTTTATATGGATTAAGATTAATCAAATTCATCCGATTTTTCCATCATAGGAATTTATCGGCCACCGGCGGTTGGCCATCGCCGTGGTTCATGCCAAACTCCACAGCAACCTCCAATTAATGGACATTGCCAATTCCCGCAAGTAGGCTATGTTCCACCACCGCTTCGAAAAGTTTCGGCTCCCTCCTCGCAACATTCACCTTTAATGGGCCAGCGAAGACAACCAAATCAATTTGTTGTCAATCGACCCGAAATGAGAGAAATGGGCACTCAAACAATTAGCACAGGCGAAATTGCCGTCCTCAAAGTTTATTATGATGAGACGGAAGAAGTGAATGGGCAACAACATAATTTGGTGACAAAAAAAGCAGTAATGAATGGAAAAAGCGCAAATGTGGGGAATGGCCTTTCAAATGGCACAAAATGAATTTGGAAAAATTGGAATTGTTAGAATATCCATAAAATTATGCTAATCTTCTATCAAAATTGTTTTTTTTCCTGCAACTCATCTAATTTCTTCCTTACTTTTTAATTATAATTCAGAGCAGAGGCCAATTCTCTCCCCAAATTTTAATGCTCATTTTTTAACCAATTATTTGGTCCTATTTTAATTCTATTCCTTCCTAAAAGTGCCTTAAAATAGCCCAAAGAGTCTTCTTGAATTTTTTTGCCAAAAGTGATACAGAGAATATATTTTTATAAAACATACATATATTTGCCAAATTAATGAATAAATTTTAAATTATACAAAAATTTTTCAATTTCAAATAAATGTTGATTCCAATCGAAGAGATAATTATATTGAAATAAATGTTGAAATGATTCCAAATTAGTAGATTTGAATTAAGCATATCCGGCAAATTTATCTATCCATCCATCTTTTCATTTTTTAATTGACATTGATGAGGCAAATTGGACGGTGTTCGGAATTTGACTGTTTTGATGAGTCCCAATTCCATTCTTTGGACTATCGAATGGGTTCGCGAAGGTGTACTAAAGAAAATGGAATTTAATTTAGATGGATTATTAACATATATCAAAGATTCAGAATGGTATTGTAACAGATTTAATCTTTCAACCGTAATTGGTGGGAGAGAACAACCAAATACAAGAAAAATACCCCAGGGAATTTTATCAATTTTTCCTGCTAATAAAGCCAATAAGGAAATAAAGTAGTTCAAACAAATTCTCATTAACCTTATTATTAATCATAATTAATATTATATTTCCCCACTTCATCCGAAATTACCGTGTAAGTGTATTGGTCGAGTATTGGGCCAGCTGAAGCAATTCCATTTGTTTCCTCCGTTTGCCGTTCATCAATTGAAGGTGGCATATTTACTGTATGGCGAATTGGCAATCGAGTGGTCCAACTTCGTGTGGGCCCAGCACTGCCAGCCCGTGCCCATCGGCGTTGATATTGATATTTATGCCCATCCAATGCAGGACCATCCGATCCTGGCTGACTTTTTTGGGAGCCATGGAAGGATCGACGCGATATTTGGGAATGGCCACTGCCTCCATGTCTAATAAATTAATTAAAAGTCCAAATTAAATTTTATTACCTGAATTCCGTTCTCCCATCCAAATTCTCCTCCTCCCTATCATCATCATGCCTTCGTTGATTCCTCAATTGTGCCTTTCGTTGCAAAGGCCGATAAACGCAAAGTTTGCATCCAAAAGTGAGGCATTCAAAAATGAGTTCCACAATTTCGAGCACCGTAATGAGGGAAAAGCCAATCCAAAGGCCAATATTTCCGCCCAAATCGGAAAATAAATTTACAAGCTAAAAAAAGAGATAATTTTTGGGTATATCTCATTCACTGTATATCCAGGCGTTTCCTTCAATTTTTCATAATTCAATTGCTCATAATATATTTCAATTAATGCCGTATTCTTTCGATAATACCTTCAATATTTTTATTATAAATTAATTGAAATATTTTTAATTAACTCTGTGCATTCCTCCATTGTGAAATTTTTGCCTAAAACCAAAGCGCAATCATCTTTTCCAACTGAAAAAAATAATTTCCTTATTTAATAATTTGATTTTGCGAACTATTAAAATTTTGTGCTGGCCATGCTGAAGCTGAATATGCAGTCTCAAATGTGTGTTCTGCGATTGGGACATAAAAATGAATTAAAATATCCGAAAAACCAGTGCAAGGTTGAACACAATGGCAATCATGTGTTAAATGATGGAATCCACCCAAAACGGCTGTTTGATTTGCCAAACATGCACGCTCTTTTGGATTCCTAGCATCACATGGACGATCTTCACTCTCATTTGGCAATGGAAATCCTAAAAAAATTCTCGATTTTTTAACCGATTCTTTTTATGTTTTTCGACTATTCGAATTTTGCTCATTAGCCAGTATTTTAATATGTAATATTTTAAACTGTCATTTGTACCATAAGTTAAGCTCTTTATCTAGTGCATTTTGATATTAAAATAATTGATTAAACATTATTGGTTAGTAAGTTAAGGCTAAGAACTGCCAAATTTAAACTAACTTGCCTTCCTTTTTGGCCTAAACTTTTTGCAATTTCTTCTAGGAAATCCACTAATCGTTTTTCTAATTAATTCAATCAGAGCTATACAAAAATATCAAATTTGCTAAATTTAAAGCTGTTATTATCTGGATAAGTAAACAAATTTTGGAACAAATTCCTTCAAAAAATTACGTGGGTCACCGCATGCGCATCTTTCCAAAATGATATGTTGAAAACAATTTCGATAGCATCCCTTTTAAATAAATATCAAAAAATTGGATTGCTATTTTCACTTCTGGCGAATAATGTTCCGCATAAATATATCCCGCCGGTCGAAAAGTGTCCGAACATTTGCCATAGGGAGAATCGAGACGATGCAAAATTTTTGTTTTCAACCCAAATGAAGAAACAAAGCCAGTTGGGGCGGAATAGCCTAAAATAAATAATAATTAATTAGAGGATAATCGAGTGGACCAAAAGTGTCAGGAAATGGTTCTTGATCCTGTTCATGAACCACAATTCGAACCTAAAAACAATTCATTAAAATTAACCAAAAGAATTATTGAAAAAACCCCAGCAGCTTCCGTTGTTGGCATATAATCACTTTGGTTCACATTCAACAACAACCGTAAACCATACATTGGCCCCGCCCTGGAATTCTTGAGCTCAACGGAATCATTGAAATTGAATGTCCAACAATTCCCATATTCCGGGTCAATTTGGATTTGAAAATCACTGTTCAAAAAATTAATTTAAAAAAGGTAAAATTCAATTCATGAAACCGGTTCAAATCGCAATCTTTGCTATTGAATGAACATCGAAGGACGAATTCATGCAATTTATAGCTCAAAGATTGGCGAATTTCCCGGGACATTCCAGCCACTAAAAAGCACACAAATATTAAAATTGGATTAAAAAGTAAATACCCAAAAATATCAAATTTTCCTTTGTCTTTGTTGTGATTGCGCCTCGGTCTTTTAAGTCCTTAAAATTTTAAAGGAAGAATATTCCCTTCCAAAAGAATTTGACCTCAAGGCCAAAAGCCTCTTCAACATCGGAAGGAGGTGGACGGGTGGTTGATGGGTAGATGGAATAGTTATGGGGATTCCACCTTCAATTTGGATTAATTAAATTCAAAAGATGTTTTATGCCCCAAAAGGACCAATCAAAATCTTGTCCAGGTTGTCGAGTGTCCCGAAGGCAATAATGCGAAATTGGCTGACAAAGGCAAGCAACGGGTCCTTCTGCTTTCTTTGATGATTCATCATCAATGATGATTCTGTTTCTGATTGATGATGGAGTGGTGGCGGTGATATTTGGTGGTTTGTCCGGATCATCGCATGTATTTGAATTGGAACAATGTGGACATTTCTTTCAAGGAGGGAAATGACAATGAAAATAGTCAAATTAATAGTACTTTTTGCTTCCAAACTGCATGCAAATAGCATGGCCAAATATCACCAGTGTCTTGATCTTCATAACATAAACAAACGGATGGATTCCTCTGCATTATTAAATATCAAAAATATAAATAAATTTTCCGTATTTCCTCTATTGGTGGTTTTTATTATTATAAGAGGGACTTCTACTATAGAGAGGGGGCCTTTATTTTCACCCTCCAAAAGAGGAAATAATTCATATTTTTACATTTTTCACTTTAAAAAAACCTCAAAAGGTGCAATTATTAGAAGGAGGGATTCTTATTTATCAAACCCTCAAAGGGTTACTATTAGAGGCGGGGGCCAAAGAGGAGATTGGCGAAAAAACAAACATCCAATTTATTTTGTTGTGGCACACATTGGTCATCAGCATTTGTGCAAACGCATCTAATATTAATTCGTTGATTGTGAATTCATTTTTCTTTTTTTTACCTGGCTAAAACAGGCCGATAAACTGCTTGACGCCTTCTCCGTGTTGGCGATTCCTTGAAGCGGTCCAGCGTTGAGATGGCCCTTTCCCAGAGTTGAATCTGTGAATTCATTTATTCGAATTTTTATTCCCAAAATATTAATGCCCCCACCCCTTGTTCAATTTCCTCAAATTTGCGGACTTCACTCAATTTGAATGCATTCAAATTGCAACTGTTTAAACATGGACAATAATATTATTATTTTTACCATAAATTTATACATTGTAGCAGCCGGGAATGGGGCTAAAATGAAATTAAATAATTCCATTTCATTTTATTATTTTTACCCGGCTCAAATTTCAGTTGCATTTCAATGATTGTCCGATATTCAACATAATCGGATAAAGTAAAATAAGTTTGAATGATGAATGAACAAAAGGCAATGGCAGTCACTGTGGCCCAAAATGGACGTCCAAAGAAGGAATGTGTCCTTTAGAAGGAAATTAATTGATAATTGATGGACTCCCAAAATGTGAAAATGAACCCGACGAATGGAATGCCATGGGAAGAAGTTCGCGCACAAAAATCCACCAAAATGTCCTTGCAAGAAACATATTCACGTGGACCTTGTTCCATTCGATTCTCCTTGTTTTTCCTTTAAATGAATATCCATTGGCCCAAGAGCAGATTTTGCAAAAGGCCAACTTCCTGTTGGCGGTGTACAAAAAACAGGCAGGTACCGCCTTTTTCCGGCTGCCTCCTCTTTCACTCGATGATTGCCATTTCCTTGGCTTCTCTTCCTCCTCTTCTTCTGGCCCAACCACCTTTTGTGGCTGAAAAACCTGTGCCTGACCGGATAGGCCAAATTATTTTTCCTTGTGGCCAAAATGTGTGTTTTTGAGAATTTAGTCCCTCCACAGTTTAGCCCAAAATAATTGTCCTCCTCTATTTGTCCTCTTCCCACTTTTCCCCAAACAATTTCCTTTCCAATTCACCTGACCAATGCTTCTTTCATATTCTCTTTCCTTGTCCTGGAAGTGGGCTTTGAGCCTTGTCCACCAGCTGCCACTTTTGGCGGCCAATTTGCCCCTCGGCGATTCCATTGGCGGTCGCCACCAAGGCCGCCCTTCATTCCCCTCATTTTCATTTTGTCCACTGACCGATATCAATGCATAATGGGGCGGAATGGGTGGTGGAGGAATTCGACAAGAGCTTTGAATATTTTTGGACATTTATTTGGCCGTAAATAAACTCACCGGACTCTGGAACGAATTTCGGGTGCATTTGCATTGACTGCCCTTTCTAAACTTTGACTTTTCCTCTCCCTCCCATCATTTTGCTGTTGATCAAAGAATCGAGCTCGAAGCTGAGCATTCCGTTGAATCAATGGACGTGTTTCGGATGATGTGGAGAAGCCGGAAGAGGCGGAAGAAATCGTTGAAGAAGATGAGGGTGGAATGATGACAACACGAGGTGGAATTGTTCGCATATTTTCTCAATAAAATTGGCAGAATATTTTCAAAAGTTTTGGAAGTAACAAAATGGGCCACAAAGGCGACAATGCCCGATTTTGCTGTTGGTCACTTTTCCATTTTTCATTTATCCTCTTTTGCTTTTGACCCTTGGGAAATTCCTTTGGGACTTAATAAGGGTGGCCAAGTCTCCAACTTCATTTTATTCCATTTGTCGCTGACCGAAGGAATTTTTAATGTCCACATTTTTTGTTGGCACACGAAAAAGCATGTGAATTATAATAAATGTTGCCAATTTATACAAATGCGAATTTAATATTTTTATACATTTTTTTATATACTTTTGGAAGGAATTGAAAAGCATATCTGTGGGAGGAACAAACGGTAAATGAAAAATAAGGATTTGGTTTGGTGTAAAAATAATAAAAATAATTTGAATAAAAGACCCGCATTTTGTTTATTTTAATTGCAAAAAAATGCTTTCTCTTTGTCTCCCTCTGCTGGAAGAGGGGATGAAGCCTTCTTAATAGGGAAGAAGCAAGAAGGCCAGATGGAAATATGGCCATCAACAATAGATAATCCCCAAACAATTTGGCCCATTCTTTTTAATCAGCGTTGTTTAACATTCAATAATAACCTTTTTTATTTCAAATAAATCATTTTTTGAGCTTTTCCCACTTTATTCGTTAAACACTTCGGGCAGTTTTTTCTTTTTTATAGCAAAATCGGCCTAGGGCATCCATAATGATATTGAAGAATTTTCGTAATTTTCGTTGCTATTTAGCAGAGATTGGTATACATGGAAATTTTCTAACTATACTCTACATTTACATATACATGACCTCATGTATATCTAAGTATACATTTACATATACATTTTTTATTTCATATATATGTAGAGTATATGTATATGTAGAGTATAGCAGTTTTCCTATACATTTTCGAAAATTTTAATTTATAATAAAAAAATTTTCTTTTATTTAAAATGACAATAAATGTAATAAATATTGCAAAATTTATATCGAGTAACAATTAATCAAATTTCCTTTGTTCAAATGGATAAATATTTCTGGTTTAAAAGTTCAGAACAAATTCTGTATCTGTTCCTTCTTTTTTCCTTTTGTTCAAATGGATGAATAATTTATGATTTTCCATTCCTTTTTCTCTTTATTAATGTCAAAAAATTGCCAAGCTGGATCTGTTCGTTTGGATTTGGTTTTGGAAACCTCTTGTTCCTGATTTTCATCTCTTTCTTCATTCAAAATAATTTCATTCAAATTAGAGCCGGCATTTTGCTGATTTCCATCTTCTTGTTCATTAATAATATCATCCATATCCATATTTAAAATTCTGAAAAGATATATTAAAATATATATTCAATAATTATTTTTAATTATTAAAATATAATTGCTTTTATGAATAAAAGATATTCGAATATTCAACTTTTACACTTGTGCAGAATGGAGCAATAAATAAATTGTCACTTTTTGAAAAAAAAATTACAAAATGCCAGAAAAAAATATGAAAAAATAAGGAAATTCCCTTAATTTTGATGTATAGAAATCAAGCTATATGTATAGCAAAATGTATAGGAAAACACCTCTACATATACATAATATTTTCCAGCTATACTCTACATCCACATATACATGGCCTCTTGTAAACGTATATGTATATGTATAGAATTGTATATGTATATGTATAGAATCACCTATACATATACATTTTCCTATATATATACCAATCTCTGCTATTTAGTATTTTTGGTATTTTTTATTTTAATCCAAAAATATTTGAGTGAGTTCGGAAAATGCAGAGTCAATCAATTCTCCAAGAGAAAAGTTCGCTTACTGTAAATTTTATTTTATCACGAATCACATTTACCGCGAAAATTAACGTTTGAAAATACGACGCTAAAAAAATTTTGCATTGATTGCAAATTTGATCTTGACTTGATCAATAAATCATTGATTGATAATCTACTGAATCATAAATCTTATGTTTACTTTTCTTTTCCGACTTCCCCAATACCATCCGCCAAATTTTGGTTCCAAAAATGTATAATTAATTAAGTGTTAGAGTTTATTTCCCCTTTAAGCTTCCAAACTTCCATCTTCCAATAGCGTTTATTAGCAAGTTTTATTCATCTTATATCCTAGAATTTTACCTATTTTATATCCCACATTATCCAAACCTTTAAATTTAGTAGAATTTAAAACGTACTGATATATTTTGCTAAAAATGTCGACGGAAAACAAAAACAATGATCCAAAATCGCCGAAGAACAAAAACGCTGATCAAGAATCGATGAGCGCTGATGACAAATACAAAATGCTGCTCTTAAATCGAGTGTCCGCAGATTGCAAGGTTAGCGAATATTCAGTAAAAATGACAAATCATCAAAATAATTTTCAGAAAATTGATAGCGAATGCCAAGCCAAATTAGCCGACAAAGTGCAAAAATTGTCCGACTCGGAAGGCAGCGGAGACGACCGGCTCAAGGAAACTGAACAATCAATGCGTGAACTTGATGCCGTTTTGCAAAGGTTTATTCCAATCAAAATAAGATTACATTGTTTTACACTTTATTTAGTGACGCCTCTTTGAAGGATCAATCTGCTAAATTCGCCGAATCCACCGAAACATGCATCGATAAGAAGGCAAAATGTGAGTTTCCAATTAAAAATACTAGCGAATTTATGTTCCCATTTAAGTACAAAACTCACTTCTTCAACTTCGCGAGCGCATCGAGGCCACCGAAGCGAAGCAAGCTGAGACTGAAATGATTGGTGCCACACTTCCATCCCAGGCAATGCTTTTCAAGATTGACGAAGGTAAATAATGAATAACCAACTGTTTTAAATGTTCTCGTCATTTTTCAGAACTGAAGAATTACAATGAGGCCATCAACGAGTTGGAAGAACTGCGAGCAAAAATTGTGGAGGCCAAACGCAAACGGGACCAAAATGCGGCGAATTTGGCAGTGGCAAAGAGAACGGAAGAAGGATTGGTGAAGAAGGCGGACGAATTGCAGGAATATTTGAACGAATTGCGCCAGAAACGTCTGAAGCTAATGCCACCAAAGGAAGAAATGCCAGCAGAAGAAGAAATGCAAGAAAGTATGGAAGAGCCCGCCGATGTTGCCTCACCCGGCGATTAAAATCGATTCCGATGATAATATTGGAGCACATTTGTTGAATTGTTAATTTTTGAATTATGTTATTTTTGTTGCGAACCATTTTGAATAAAAATTTGGGGATGAAGGGAAATAATGCATTATTAAACAATTATCAATGTTTGTTTTATACTTTTTGTCATTAATTTTCTCATTTTTATCTTATTGTTATTTTTATTTACAGTTTTTGACAAATATACCAACCTTAAAAATGTCTGATCGTCCAAATACTTCACAACAAGAAATGAAACGAAAGCTTGAAGAAGAGAAATTGGCTGATTTGGAAGAAGAGAAAATGGATGCAAAGAAAGCAAAAATGATGAAAGAAATTGCCGAATCAAAGAATACCAAAATGCTGGAATCAATTGAAGCGATTCTGATCAAATACAAAATTTACAAAAACGAACATTTTAAATTACAAATTTTTCAATTAAGCAGCAGCAGAATGATCCAACACAACAAATTCCATCAGGTCCATGTTCATCGCAACAGTTGGAATTAATGCCTGGAGGGAAGTCCGTGGATTTATTCACCGAATTGAAAGAGAAAATTCGTGCAAAAGGCGGAGGAAAACGGTTAAAATTATTCAAAACAAACCGTTTCAATACTAAAAATATATTCAGTATTCCAAATTGGCTCTTGGACACACTTGAATGGCCCAAACGAAGGGAAATGGCCGACTCCGCAATGTGTACCGCAAGTTCGACATTCGCATTCCTTTGTTGGCCAAAACTCCATGGAAAAGTGAAGCCATACAAAGTCGATTATCCGCTGGAATTTTGGTTGGAAGAAAACAATGAAGGCAATTATCAAGCCAAATTGACATTGGAAGATGAAGAGACCGTTATTCCAATTGCTTCTGTTCCACCGCCACCCTACATCACCGGATTTGACGAAATTCTCATTCAGTAAGAATTATTTAATTAATTAATAATTATAATTTATTATTAATTACAGCCATTTGGATGGTCAAATTATGCACTTCATTGAATGCATTCAGTCAAAATTAAATGGAATTTCACTGTCCTACGACTTCATCCATACTGACCCCTACTTGCATTCCACGGAGCAAATTGGCCAAACTCGCCGTTTATTCGAAATGCTGGCACCGAAAGCTACTTCATTTTCGCATTATCAGTTGACTCGTTTTTTGCGAAAACCTCAATCCCATGCTCTACTCGAAAATGTTCAATCAATAAAGGACGTGATCGAACCAAATGAAGCTGGTCTCAATGAGTTGGTCAAATGGCTGGTCAAATCGCGCGCTGATCAAAAGCCAAAAATACTCGAATTTGGTAGTCTACAAGTGGAGATGGGACCCATTTTCATTCACAAAATCCAGCAGGTTTATTAAATTAATTAATAAATAATTTCTATTAATTTTAGCAATTCCATGTCTCAACTCAATCGGCCAATTTCATAATACCATTTGTTGATTTGGCGCAAGGTGGTTTCATTCTGGAAAATGAACAAACTGGAGAAGTCCTCGAACTTTACCCAAATCCAAATGCCAATGCAATTCGAGATGATATGGACGAGGAATATGAAGAGCCGCATCAATTCCTTGTTCGACATCCAAAAGGCCAAGAACACTTGAAGGCGGATTGGGAGGAACAAGTGCTGCAACAATATAAATTGCCTCATGTCGGAATAGAAATCCAAGGAATTGGGGTTGGATAAATATATAAAATTTAAATGTTTTAATTCATTTTAAAATTAAGGAATTCGGTCAAAACTTCGCTTGAGAATAATGGTCAGAAGCGATAATAAGAATCGAGGAATGAAGAAAACACAACAAAAATCATATATAAAATATAATCCCATTGAGTTATTTTGATTATAAATCCTATTGTTTTTGGACCGACAATATTTTTCATCTCACATAATATACTTGTTTTTGCGGTTGTTATTTGGTTTTCCTGAATAAATAATAGACTTATTTTTGATGGTTCCATCATTAATAAATTAAATTCAAAGAGCAATTTTCTTTTCATGTCGCATTTAAAATTATATTCCGTATAACAAAATACAAAATTGGTATAAATCGATCGATGAATCAATCCAAAATAGGTTATCACTTATCATGCATGGTAATTGGTAATCTTTAGGAATTGCGGTCCGTGTTTTAATTCCGCCTGTTCTGATTTTAATAATTCCGCCTGTTCTGATTTTTAATAATTCCGCCTGTTCTGATTTTTATAATTCCGCCTGCTCTGATTTTTAATAATTCCGCCTGTTCTGATTTTAATAATTCCGCCTGTTCTGATTTTTAATAATTCCGCCTGTTCTGATTTTTAATAATTCCGCCTGTTCTGATTTTTATAATTCCGCCTGTTCTGATTTTTAATAATTCCGCCTGTTCTGATTTTTATAATTCCGCCTGTTCTGATTTTTAATAATTCCGCCTGTTCTGATTTTTAATAATTCCGCCTGTTCTGATTTTTAATAATTCCGCCTGTTCTGATTTTTATAATTCCGCCTGTTCTGATTTTTAATAATTCCGCCTGTTCTGATTTTTAATAATTCCGCCTGTTCTGATTTTTATAATTCTGCCTGTTCTGATTTTAATAATTCCGCCTGTTCTGATTTTTAATAATTCCGCCTATTCTGATTTTTATAATTCCGCCTGTTCTGATTTTAATAATTCCGCCTATTCTGATTTTAATAATTCCGCCTATTCTGATTTTAATAATTCCGCCTGTTCTGATTTTTATAATTCCGCCTGTTCTGATTTTAATAATTCCGCCTATTCTGATTTTTAATAATTCCGCCTGTTCTGATTTTTAATAATTCCGCCTGTTCTGATTTTTATAATTCTGCCTGTTCTGATTTTAATAATTCCGCCTGTTCTGATTTTTAATAATTCCGCCTATTCTGATTTTTATAATTCCGCCTGTTCTGATTTTAATAATTCCGCCTATTCTGATTTTAATAATTCCGCCTGTTCTAATTTCAAGTGGAGAATTTTTCCAATTTGACGCAACTTTCAATAAATGAGCCTCAAAAGTTCTTCAAAATGCTATTTGGCTGTGTTGGTCACTTTAATAACTTATGCCTTCTTTTCACATTTTTCATTTATCCCCTTTCCTTTTGCTTTTGAGTTTTGACCCTGGGTGAATTTTTTTGGGATATGATAAAAGGGTGGTAAAGCCCCAACTTCATTTTATTCCATTTTGCGCTGACCAGAAGCACTTTTGCTTTTTAATTTCCACATTTTTATTTTTTATGATTCCAATTTTTAAATTTTGCCAAATTTATATAAATGTGAATTTAATTTTTTAACATATTTATATGCCTTTTTGAAAGGAAGTGAAAAATATATCTGGGAGAGGTTCATTCAAATGAATAAGTTGAAAATGAGGGAAAAAAGGAAGGAATTTGGCTTTGAAAATAAAGAATAAAAATACTTTGAGTAAAAAGACCGGCATTTTGTATTACAGTAATTGCAAAAATTTGCCTTTTGCCTTCCTATACATACAATAAAATGGGAAAAGATCAAAGAATGATATGTGAAAAAGACAATATTTTTATTGAAATGTCAAACAACGCTGACTAAAGGATGTGCTAAATTATTGGGGGATGATCCATTGTTGGTGGCTACATTTCCATTCCTTCTTCCTTGCTGTTGTGGTGTCCTCAACGACATTTCCCCTCCTCCCATTGGCCCATTTGGTTGTTCAAGAAATGCGTCCAAATCCTCTTCATCATCTTCATCCTCATCAAATCCATCCATTTCGGCGAACAAATTTGCCGGCAAATTTCTGGAATTTTGTACTGGGACCAATTGGGTTTGGGCAGCAATTGCCCGATCCAAAGAGGCCAAATCATCGGATTCCAATAGAACGGTGCCAACCGAAGTGGAAACTGTGCCAGAAAGTCGTTGTTGATTGGATGAAGAGGGTGGAACAATCAATTGTTGTTGTTGACGAAATTGGCCGCTGGAAATCATCAATGATGGAGGTTGAGAAGATTGAAGTTGGGATGGTTGAACGGCACGGCGCAGGAGAAATTGTCTTTAAATATATAAATATTAATGCTTTACATTATGCATTCCCATCATCTTTACCTGTCCAAGCCTTGATCTGTCATTGGACTGCCCAACAATGTGTGATTATTGTTATTTGAATCAAGCCCAATTTCTCCAGGGGCAATTGGCTGTGCTTGGCCTTGTTCTTGGATGATCAATACCTGTTGAATTATTTTAGAAATAAATTTCTAAATATTTCCCAATTCACTGGTTGTTTCCCATGTTGTGACCCTCCATTTCTTCCATTGCTAAAAGTTCCATTCTTTCCTTTTTCATCCAAAGGAGCTACCAATGTATTTTCACGTAATGCCCGTGGGCCTTGGTCAATTATGTTTCCCCTCGTATATGGTAATCGTCGATGGATTCGGGCAAGAATACGAACAAATAGAAGCAATGAAAGGGCAGTGAAAAAATAGAAAACACAAAGCACCAAAGAACGGATTGGATCGGAATGTTGGAGGAGGGTGAGGATATTGGCAAAAGGGAATAGGAGAATAAGCCAAGAAAGACCGCCGGAACAACTAAAATGTGGCAATTGCGAATTACTATATTAAATTAGGATACCTTAATTGATGAAGTAATCGACGTTGAAGAAGAGAGGCAGATTCCAATGGCCAATTGCCAGATGAGGAAGATGCCAATTTATTGCCATACCAAAATGAATAGGCACCAAGGCCCATTGCAGAGCCCATGAAGAGGACCAATGGTAGAAGTAAGGCCAAACCAAAAGTCCAATTGAAAGGTTGAAGTTGACTGAAAATTGGTATTTTTCGAATGATAGAAAAATGGCAAAAAACATACGGTCCATCGGAATCTAGGCCAACCAAAATTTGGCCATCCATAAATGAGGTTAAAATGCAAAGGGCAAGAGGCAAAACTGTAAAAATAACAAATATAAAATTAATATTTTATTATTATTTCGTACAAATTGTGAAAAGAAATGTGAGGAGGAGACGAGTATTGCGCGATTGGGCTTTTCGAATTTCCAATTCCAATTGAACAATTCGAGTATAAATTGAAGAATTGAGTAGGGCCAATGAGGCAGAAAATGAAAGTAATGCCAATTGGAGGGTGGAGAATAGGGCGGAAGAAGTGGGCCAAGGAATGCCGAAAGGCAAATGAGAAATTTGTGGCCGAAGGAGAAGAACAAAATGGAAAAGATGGAGGAGAAGAAGGGAAAGAAGCAACACCATTTGGGCTGGATCCGAATTTCTAAAAAATACTCAATTAAATATTTTGGAATGAATGAATGGACCTGTGAATAAATGCGGAAGAGAGAAGCAAGCCAAAACAAATGGCCATGGTCAATGCAGCATCCAATGAAGTGCCGAATTTCGAAAACCACAAAAGCAGGGCAGATTCAGGTCGAAACATGGATTCTGGCAAAAGGGCAAAAATGCCTTCTTCTCCGTTTCCTCCAATCATTGAATCAACTTCACAGAGTAAAATTTGGCCATGTGGACGAAATTCACGAGAGAGGACTGCAATGCCGGAGGCGGACCAAATTTGGACTGAAATTTTTGGTTGGAGGAAGGATAATTGGATTATTTTTTTGCGAATGAAAAGGAAATTGTTTCCAACTGTGAGAAAATTATGTATTTTCTTTAAATTCTTTGTGGCTTTTTAAAATATTGAGGTCAATTTTGGAATATTCTCGGAAAAGCCAATTATAAAATTTACTTAAAAATACTTATATGAAAATGAAAAAAGGAGAAAAGGGAAAATGTAGAAAATTGTCATTAATAAATATACTAGCGATTGGTATTTAATTTGGTTAAAAGTGGCGAAAAGATTATAAGAGTTAGATTCAATGTTTGTCATAGATTCCCAGACCCTCCCTACCATAATGGTAGATCTCATCAAAACGCCTTGCTTGACATATAATTTATCATGATTTGATAATAAAAAAAATTATGGTATTAAATCTCAAAACCGCCTTCAGTTTTGGTTCTAAATTAATTTAAAATTGGTAAAACCTAATAAGCCAAATCATTAGCAACTCTACTAGATTTATTGCTGGGTATATGGTTTTGGATATAAAGCATTGAACTCTTATAAACCGTTTTGATCTTTTTCGTCATCTTCAATATTTTTTCGCTAAATTAAATATTTCCAAATGTTAATTTGAATAAAAATAAATTTTATATATTTGCCACCTTGTTGGTCAAATTGGGCACAAGTGTAATTTTCCTGCCCAGCAGCGTGTGTCACTTTTTTGGGCAATCGAAAACCAAGAACAATTGGCCCATTTTGTTGTTTGCTTTGATCAACCAATTTATCTTCACTTCCATTCATTTTATTTGCCCTTTTTTGTCCATCATCAATTTGAAGCATTAATAATGGACTATGGCCAGTGAGAAGTGGAAATAGAGTTGCATTCCGGAGGCAAATTGCCCGTGCCGTCCTCGGTCGTGTTTGTGGTGGAGGTTGGACAAAACATGGTCCAATTTGGAATCCTCCTTGGCCATTTCCAGCAATTGGATCATCCACAAATGTGTCGGCTGTGGGTACGGTGGGCAAAAGATCCCAGGCACGCATTTGAAGTCCGCCGGAGGCACTTTGCAGAGAAAATGGCACCTAAAATTTTTTTAATTTTAAAAATAATTCTACTAAAAAACTGACAGGTAATCGACGTAAAAATTCCTTTGAATATTCGGCCACTTGTTCACTCAATTCCGTTGAATTTCCGCCTCCACTCAATGAGGATAAATTTCGGGCGGTCAATGAATCCAAAACTTGGGCAACATGTTCAGCAATTTTGGCATCAAAATGTGCTGATGGAATTTGAGGTTGGAATGCGGGGAATTGGAGAAGTGTGCCGAGGAAACGCATCACGGATTGAAGACCCGAAAGTGTTTGCTCACTCCGCTGGCCATAATTTGCCAAAACGCCAAGATGGACTAGCACTGAGCTCTGTGGAAAATGTATTAATTTTGTGGATTAACGATTAAAGGAAGGCAATTTTTACACCATTTTTTACTCGACTTTTTATTTTTTACTCCAAAGTAATTATTTGAATCTAATAATTAATAAATCAATACTCAATTTTAGACCCTACAAACCTTATACCAATTTGTAGAACTCATTTGAGACACATCGAATGGTATATAAAATGTAAGGTTTAAACAAAAACATAAATAAACTCTATTTAAATGGTTTATCATCTTTCCGGAAAATACAAAAAATCAGAATTCTTTCCGGAAAGCACATTGTTTCCGGAAAACACAAAAAATCAGAATTCTTTCCGGAAAGCACATTGTTTCCGGAAAACACAAAAAATCAAATTCTTTCCGGAAAATACAAAAAATTAGAATTCTTAACACAAAAAAATCAGAATTCTTTCCGGAAAACACAAAAAAATAATCTTTTTTAAACTCAATCAGTTTGATTTAAAAACCAAGAAAAGTATATGTCAAAAGAAGGATGGTAGGATCAAAAATAATGGTTTATGATTTTAGAAGTCAAAAACTATTTTTGTGGTAAAAAGTTGGGTATAAATACAAAAAATTGAGGTAAAAAGATATTTTATTATAATTAAATTATGTTTTTACCTGTGTTCGGCAATGTCCTCCTCCATCGTGTTCGCCAACTTCAAATCCATTTCCACTTTTTGCCATCATTTTGGATGCCTCCTTCCCCTCATTTCCAATGGCATTTGTGGCATTTGCCCAATTTGCCTCTTCCCTCATCGAATTCCATCCACATTTTCGTTCCAATCTTCGGCCATCATCATTATATGGACATGGAATTCCGGCGGATTTGTTCACCGCCGTTTCTGGCCAATCCACGCCACCATAATGTTCCAATAATCTTTCGGATGGACAATGTTCTGTATAAAAAGAATATTTGAATAGTGATGAATGGATGGAGTGAAGACCAATTCTGTCGCATTGTGCCCCCGAGAATCCGGCAAAACATAAACAATGCTTTTGGCCCATTGCGTCACGGAACTGTTCAAAAAAGATGGAATTAAATTAATAAATATTTTATAAATTATTGTTCGTAAAATTGGGATGCTTTTGCAAGTTTTATTTGCATTCAAAATGATCTTTAAATGGGAAATTTGTTACTAATCGATTGGATAATTCGGTACCCTAATCGCTTTTCTGAACCTTTTCCAAGTTTCAATTTGAAACTCTGCACAAAGTAATGGCCAAAAAATTGAATTTGAAAATGCCGGGAAAAGGGATTTTAATGTGTCAAAATGTGCTTTGAGTCGAAATGACATTTTTTGATATTAT
Source organism: Pratylenchus scribneri (assembly GCA_030063045.1). NCBI lineage: Eukaryota > Metazoa > Nematoda > Chromadorea > Rhabditida > Pratylenchidae > Pratylenchus > Pratylenchus scribneri. The sequence goes on along the minus strand of JAQSEB010000105.1, from coordinate 473,873 downwards.
TTCGGAATCTGCGCAAGTAACAAATAAGTCCAAGATCGGGCCAAATGATAAAGTCCTAATAAGCATTCTACAAGCCGACAAACCGAGTCAAATTTGACATTTTCTGCCTAATGGCCAAGAGGGAATATTGGGAAAAAGCAGTTGAGGGTTCGAATTCGACAAGTCCATATAATTATTTATATCAAAAAATGCAGCCACCTGTTCCAGTTGATGTGAATGTGGCGAATAATGACACATTGGAAGGCCATTTGTCCCACCCGAGCATTGGCCCTCACAATGTAATTCAGATTCCAATGCTTGGAATGGAATTGCCTCCGATGGAGTTTCCCCATCCACATCAACTGCCGAAATTGACACTTCCATTTGTGCAATTATTGGAAGACGAACCTTTAAAATAAAATTTAAATTGAATTATTTTTTTGGCTCTGACTCGTGTCATCGCCATTGTTTCGGTTGGCTCCAATTCTCCCTCATAAATTGGCCTCAATTCGCCTTTTCGCCTCAACGTTAAACGGAATTGTTCGGGAACACCAAAAATGGGCAATTCCCATTGGAATATTTGATATCGAGTATTGGCAATATTCACACGAACATTTTGGGGTTCTAATTAAATGACAAATATCTTAATACGAAAACGGGGACTAACGTGAAACGGAAACTGGCACAATTGTGACATTGGAAAGAGAGAAAAGTTGTGGCGAACCAAAATCAATGGCCAAAATACGAAGCTAAAATCATAATTAATATATAAATTGGAAAAAGTCAGAAAAACAAACTTGATATGGCCGAAACAAACGCAATTCACCCAAACGTCGTCGAATAATGATGGATCCATTGCGGGCAATTTCCCAATATGGATCATCGTCCAAATCCTTTGATTGTGATGAAATTGTCGATCCACGGCTTAAGGCATTTGGCGATGCCGAGGAGCGGACAATGCTCAGTTGAACCTGCATAAAATTCATATTAATGAAAATATATTGTTACAGCCAATTTTGGAATCTCTGCTTCTAGGCTTACAGTACATAAACAAAAATTTACTCTTTCTATTCGGCATTGTCGAATTAAATCTGTGAAATTTAAATCTCAGCGGTAATTAATGCCTAGACAAAAATTAATAAACCAAAACTGGTTTGGGTTTAAATTTAAACAACGGTTCTATTCTTCATTAAGTTTATGCCATTCTACAATTAAAATATCATAAATCAGCAATGCCGAGTCTAATGAGCCTATGCTCGAGTCAATAAGAAGGACGGAAGTCGTGATTACCAAAATTAGCTCTAAAAACAGTATTTAGTCATTTCCGGGTCTGTATTTTGTAATATATTTATATGTTTTATTAATGTGTTTTAATTATAAGGCAACTGACCTGACTGTTATAAATGATTGGATCCTGGTCTTGCACTTGGATTTTGCCAATTTCCGAACCAATTGGCAAATTCACCGGTGCATAGAAACGATAATCATTGGAAAGAAACTTTGGAGCATGCCGATTCCTTCGGGTTATGTGCACCGAAAAATGCAAGGAATGCTATAGAGAAATGGAAATACTGTAATTGAAAATGAATAGAGCATTAGGATCACTTTGTGCTGTGGGCAAAGTAAATGAAGGACGGCGAATTGTGCAGGCCTGGAACTGTTTTGGGGCAATTCAGCGATTGTTTGGAAAAACAATCGATCCGAATCGAAATCAAGCCATTCAAGATCGGATTCCAATTGGGCAAAACATGAATTCATTTCGCGCAATGCCCGGTCGAATGCCTCATTCAATGTTGCCTTTGTCCCAATTGGGGCACCCTCAAAAACACGGACTTCGTAAAGTTCTGCAAAAAATATAAAATTATTTTATTCTTTATTTTCCCATCAAAATTTTCTTCATAAAACTTTCCGCCTGTAGCCAATTTCTCATGCCCTAAAGCAAAGTTCTCCGTTGGCGAAATTCATTTTCCATTAATATATTTCTCCCCTTAGGCGTTAATTAAACCCTCGCCAATATCCACAATTTTTATTCACCGGCCAATTCCCTCCGGCTGCTCATCCCATCCCCTTTAAATTGACCATTCTCCCCTCTGACCCAATTTATTATATTTATTTACATTTTCTATGCCGGAAACCAAAAATTAATTTCCATTTTCGCCTGGACAATCGTAAAACTCGACTCATCACCATCCAAGGAAGGAAGCAGAGAGGAAAAGAAGCCGTAAAATTATGCATACCAAGGGAAAAGGGGGAAATTGGATGGGGGGTGATGGGCTAATAATAATATGAAAAATGGGTTTAAATTTCCAAATAAAATTCGAGTGAAAATTGTCAAATTTAAATTAATATTAATTTTTTCTATTAAATTTCACCACCTTGTGCCCTTCGATGCAGCCTAGCATCAACGATTATTATGGCCGTCGTCCAAAGGAGCATAAAATAATGTGGCCATTTGAGGATGAGCCTCCAAATTTGTTCCCGGATTTTGGCATGCATTTGAGGGGATCAGGTGTGTTGTTTAGATGGATGGATGGTTTAACCGGCAATTGGCCTTTTCCTCCTTGGGACGACAATTTTATTGCTTCTGATGGTTTTTGGAGCGTTCATTTGACCTGAACGATGAAAAATGTGGGGGAAAATGTGGTGGACGGAAATTGAGGGGGAAATCGGCGCGCTTATTTCCGGGGGGCAGATGGATATGAGGTGGGGGGGGGGGGGGGGGGGGAAGGGAATAAATTAGCGGAAAGGAAGGAACAGGAATGGAATGAGTGGGGATTCCCCTCGAGGGGAAGAAGGAGAGGAACTGGGATTGGGCCAATGGCCTCAAGAAAAGAAGGCAGAAGGGGGAATTGACCATCCAATGCTGGAAATGGAGCATTGCACAGGTAGGCCAATGGGAATGGAAGGCAGGATGGAATGAATAATTCTTGTCCTGAAAATTTGCATTTGACTGACCCAAAAGAAGGGTGGAAGGCGGCCAAAACGCAAATGGGCCGAAAGGAGGGCGCAAGGAGAAGGAGTTGAGCAGAATAATTGGTCAACCAAATACAACATTGTCACAATCGGCCAGCCGGCACAACAACGACGTTCAATCGGGCGAAAGGAAATCGCACCGCAAATGGAAGAAAGGCAAAAAGGAGGAGGGGAAATGGATTGTAAAAAGAGCAAAAAGCATGCAAAATGGCAAAATGGTGGATGGATATATTGTTGAAAAATTGAAAAAAAAAAACAAAAAATGGGCAAATATTCAAATTTGGGAAAGGGTAGATTGTACGAAAGAAGGATATCCTTTCTTAAAATATATTTTTAATTAAAATAAAGAAAATAAAAATTTGTAAAGAATAGGAAGGAAAGGAAGGAAATGAAATGGAAGCTGTAAATGGTAGAATGGTCAAATGGAAGGCAAAACTATTGTATAAATTTTATGGGGCGAAACCAAGTTGAATTGATGCATGAAAATAAAAATAAAAAGGTAAAATTTTTCCTATAGAAAATGAACCCTTAAAAAAGTATAATGAATAAATCCATTTTGGGAGAAAAACCAGCAGAGCAATCAAAATGGATTTTCTGATGGATTTCCCCTAAATAGCCATTTCACAGATTCACCAGACGTATTTTTTATATTTATTTTGGGTAGATTAAGGGCTATAAAGAGGAACATTTAAGGTGGGCACCTTTCTTGCATTAGTTCAATTTTGCGCCTGCCAATTTTATCGTTTTCTTCTCCTATTTCTGCGCAGGTCAAAAAGCAAAGGAAACATACTAGGAAAACAGGAAATGGATGGAATGGATGGATTTTTGGCCATAAAAGTGGATGAAAGACCGAAAATGTGCTCACTCAGTCAATGGCCAATTGGCCTAAAGGGAGCAAAGGGCTCATGGTAGTCCCTGACAAAAAAATAAAATAAAAAATTCATTGGCCACTGCCCGAAGCGTCAAAAACGGCGCGGCATTGGGAAGGGGGGAGGCTTTTGGCCAAGTAAATAATTCAGGCAAAAACAGCCGAAGGGAATGAGGATGGCTGGAAAAGGGAAAGGGAGAATGAAGATGGGCCCTTTAGGGTTGAAAAGGGTGACGGAATGGAAAAATAAGCGAAAGAGCCAAAATTGGATTTTTGCATAGAATTTTGGGTGGGGAATGAAAATGAAGGGGTGGGGAAAAGGATCATCAGAGGGCCATTCATTCAAAAGTGAGGAGAAGAGGGGATTAAGGGCAAAAATGAAAGGGGCAAAAGGATGAAATTGAAGCACATAAACCGGTTGAAACTATTTTCGGGAAAATGGGTTAAATTCGGCGTACTTTACGAATCAGAATAATAGAAGGAAAAGAGTCTACTTTAGACATTATTATTAATAAGCACTTGATTTGGCCAATTCGGCACCAAAAGGAGGCTGGGAAAGTAGGTGGCGGCACAATTGTCCACACCCAAAGGACGATTATTATTTTGCCCGAGGGGAAGTTGTTTTTGGCCATCAATTTGGATGATGGGAATGGGAAGAAAGCGGCGAGAAAAAAAAGGCGAATAAATTGGAAAAAGACAACAAATTTGGGCAATTATTGAAGTGGCAGAAAAGGGGGGAATATGAGGGGGGGGGGGATGTGCGCGGGAAAAATGGTGAAGAATGGAAAGGAAGGAAAGGGGTCGATGAGGACAAGAACCAACACAAGAGGGGAAATGGAAAAAGGGAACCCTTTAGGGGATTGTTTGTGAAGGAAAGGATGTTGGGAGTTGGGAACATGGAAAGAGGCCAAAAATGGCAAAAAAGAGTGATTGATGGGGCAAATGTTTTGTTGATGATAGGAAAAATATGCGCGAATTTTCCTAAATAATTTTTATCGATATAAAATTGACTGAAAGTTTTATGAATTTGTTCAATTTGTTTATTTACATTGGACACAAACAAAACCGTGGGTCAATTGACAATGAATTTGAATGGGAGAGGCGGATGTTCCCTTTGATGATTTTAGTGGGTAACTTATTTAGTTTAGGCCAGCAATTTACAAAAATAAAATATGAATACTTGGTTTTGTAAGCTAGCTCTATTAAAGCTTTTAGATTATGGCTAGATTTATGGCTAGTTAGGATTTATAAAGACGGTTACAAAAAAAATTACGAAAATGTCTATTTTTGAAAATATCGAATGTAAATTAAATAACTTCCTTGAATTGTATTGATGAGTAGTTGAAAAAAGAAATGCGCGAAAATATTTAGAAAAAAAACTATAGAAAGGGAAATGAATGAAGAGAATAATGATAAATTGCTTTTTAATAATGCGCATTTGGCAGCGGAACGGGGGAATCTTCTCATTTTCTTCACTGAATGCAATCTTCTTCTATTCCAAAAATGAGAATTGGCTTTGCCCAAAAGCACAACAATTCCCTCCAAAATTGTTGATTTCCTTTTTTTGGTGGGAATTGCCCGGATCATCAGACAGTCTCCCCCTTCTCATTCCAACCTTCAATGCTTCCAATCCCAAATTCAATATTGTATTTATTTTCCATATTCCCAGGGCCACATTCCCCATGCGCAATTAATCCCGTCCCCACTTCCATTCCCTCTCAATTCCCCCAAATGGGATGATCGGCTGCCCAAAAAGGGGCAATTACAGCAGTGAGAGGGGATTTGTGGATTGAAAAGAGGGAAAAGTCAATCCAATCCAATCCTCCCTCCCTCACTCCATCCATTCAAATTGCGCAGCGATGAATTTTTGTTCGGGCCGTTGGGCGGCTGACGGACAATTCGGGGGGGAAATTGATACTTTTGAGTGGGAAATAAGGCTGATCTAGATTCCAGAGGGCATTGGAAGGCCACAGAAGCCGGCAATTTTAGCCGAAAGTTTTTGCCGGGATAGCGGAAATTGAGTAGGGGAGGAAAATAACGGAGTACGAAATTGGAATGCATGGGAATTGGATGAAAATGGAAATTGTTGGGGAGAATTGGAAAATGGATGGCTGGAAAAGGGCAAATTTATGGGGAATGATTTTAGAGGAGAATATTGTTTATTTATTTGCACCAAATGGACTGGAGAATTGAAGGCAAATTTAACAATTTCAATTCAACGGGTCGACTGGATTTATATTTTGATGGATTCTCTTTTTTGGCCCCATCTGGCGAAAGGAAGAAAGGCAGATGAGCGGATGAAGATAAGCAGTGCCCAATTTTGGATGAAAAAATATGGCGGCTTATGGATGATGGTAAGGGGTATAGGGCCATGTGCCGGCATTTGGGCCAAATGCCATTGCATTCGTCCATCAATACTCCCATTCCCACATAATAATTTGCAGCCAAATGGAACACAAAAAAGAGAATGAGGGGCAAAGGAATTTTGGCCAATCCATTTGTGGCCTTTGCCAATTCTGCCTCTCATTTGGTCGGGAGCACCCTTTTCGGACAATCAAATTGAGCGAAAATAAAAGGATGGGAAGACAATTCAAAAGGAATGTAAGGCCAAAAGAAAGGGCAAAGGGCCAAGGCCAATTGACAGCCGCCGACCAAAACAAATTGAACCGATGGATTTGGCATTGGGGGAGGGGAATGGAAGAGGAAATAATTGGAGGAAATGGGCCAAAGGGGCAATGGCCCCATTTGGGGGAAGATGGGTTTGCTTGGAATTGGAAGATCGAGGGTCATTTTTGTGGAATTGGAAATGGGGAAGAGGGAAAATGGGATGGAAAATACGCGCATTTTTAGAAAAATAAATGGGAAAAAATAATTGGCAAATGAATAAAATCCACCCAAAAATGGAGAAGCTGAAATACATTTTGGTGCATTGTTTTTGTGCCCATTAATTCGAACCAAAACTGGAATAATGCTCATTTTCCCTTTTCATTCATCAATGTTTGGTTGCGTTCATTTGGGTCACCACCAAAATTTTTGCTTTGTTTTTCCCCATCCCTAAATCCGCTATAAGCCCCCATTCCACCTTTCATTCAGTAGCTAATCCCCCCTTCCCCAAATATATTTTTGGCGTGTCCATTGCAAAGAGGAAGGAGCTAAAAGGCGCATTTGTTCCGCATAAAATGAAGGGTGAAAGGATTGGTTGTCGAGAGGCCGGTGAGGCGTAAAAAACTCCCTGAAAAAGGGCACAGGGAAAGTGCGAATAATGCGGGAGCCAAAAATGGCTAAAAAGCTTTTTGACGTGTTTTCCCATGAAACTTTATTATAAATAATATTTGGTGAATATTTTTGGCATTAAAATGTTGGGAAGTCAAGTGGAAATTGTGTTTTCCCAAAAGGTGCAAATTGAATTGGTCAAAATATTTGGAAGGGCAATTGTGTGTGCCTTTTGATTGATTCATTTTTGGGTAGTTGCTGATGAACAAATCCTTTGGTTCACTTCAGGTGAAGATGAATTATGTCCCAGCCGGATGGCCAAAGAGTAACAAATCCAACAAAGTGTAAAATGGAAGAAGGGGAGAATTGGCCAATTGGCCAACCACAGATTCCTCCTCTCTTTCCTTTTCCATTGCCCTTTTGGCCCTTTTGACCTTCCGGTGTTGTCGTCGGTCTTCCCGTGAATAATTTAAAAGGAAGGCAAGAAGAAGGCAAACAAAGGAAGGCGCAAAAGATTGGAGAAAAGGTTGGCCGCGAATGAATATATTTGAGTGAGGGAATTCGCGCCCGCCAAAATTTGGCCAAAATAGGCGCTGAGAACAAGGATGGATATGGATTTTGAATTGGAATATTTTTGGAGAGGACAAATTGGGTTAAATTTAAATGGCCAATTCTACCCGGAAATGACCATTCAAAATATTAGAATGGTCATTTGGAAAGAAGGGTCAAAATAAGTGGCACTAAATGCATTGAAATGAAAGTGCCTTTATGTTGGGGAGGGGGACATGTGATGGAATGACCCAAGAAAGTTAAGTGCTACATTTTTTAGATAGAACAAAAAAATGCCAAATAGGTACAAAAATGTATTGGAAAGAAAACAACACACATTGGTTGTTGAGAGGGAGGATCTTCGCCACAATGTTTACATTGGCCTTTTGGCCTTCTTCCGCGCCGAAGGCAATTATGGAAAAATGTGAAGGCGGAAGACCGAGAAAGGAGTGAGTGAGTCGGGCACAAAAGGTTAATTAGGCGAGGAATAGGCAAAGGGGACAGAAGGTGCGCGGCGAGGCAAACGACCACGGAAAAAGGGACAATGACCCACAGGAAAATGGACATGATCCCATAAAAGGGAAAGAAATGGAAGGCCGGAAAAAGGCCGGAAGATGGAACACCTGCTGAAAGGAAAATGGAAAATAGATTCTCTGAAAGAAAATGGAAAGAAAAATTGACCAGTTGAATTGGCAATGAAAGGGACGAATAATGGGGAAAAGTGGCAAAGAATCGCAGAAAAATGGAATGATAAATGTTAAAAAATCTCTTTTGTGGCTTGAATTAAGTCTTTAAAAAAGGAAGAAGAAATCCCAAATCATCATTCCAATCCACAATTTTAGCCAAAAGTATAAATGAATGATTGACCGGTGGATACCACCCAATTCCAGGGAAATGAAGTGTCAAAAAAATCACCTTTCAATCAAAATGGCCGGAGAAAGGAAGATTTGACCTCATCAAATCTTTCTAATTCCATCAAATGCGGCCATGGCTACCTTAAATCTTTAAAACAGAGGAAAATGTGAATAAAGGGATATAATTTTCCTATGCTTTTTTATGGTTGGGTCAAGATGGATTGAGGGCCCTTTTATGTCCTTCCGACCCTTCATTTTTTGATACATGAATTTGGGTGGGTGGATTGATTTTGTCGGCGGCTATCGGCTTTAAGTGGATTTAGTCGATGAAGCATTTGCCCAACACAAAATTGATTGCCGTAGGAAACAAAACATTTGACCATTGGCCACATTGGGAGGGGTGGGTGGTTGGCAGGGGACCTGGCCTCATCAGGGGGAATTGTTTGCGCAGCATTTGCTGCGGTAGGGGCCAAAAGGGAAATGGGGAATAAAGGGGTAAAGGAGTGAGGGGAGAGGGGATTAGCGAGTGCGGGATGGATGGATGAAGGAGGAGGGGAAAGGATCAAAGGAAGTGAAGAAGGGGGCAAGACAAATTAATCCATTCGGCCATATGGGCCCCAATTCAGGGCGGATGCAAGAGGGGAACAACCAACCAAACAACCCTTTATTCCAATATTGTTCTTCTTTTCCGCCAGCAAAAAGGCTCTGTTTGGTTGCTGAAGAGACTCGAGACGAACCGCAAAATGTGAGGTCCAAGATGGAATAAGTGAGGGGGAATTGGTTTGGAGTGCACTCGAACAGGGAAAGGCCAAATGTGGACAAAATTGCAGTAATAAAAATATATTGTTTTGGTTTGCCAGGCAAAATGGAGGGGGAACAACGGTCTAAAAGGATGGCATAAATTGGCCATAAATGAACTGCTGAAGTGCCCAGCAGAGGTGGAAATATTTTAGATGGGTAGGAATGACAGAAATCAAAATTATTTATTGAAATATTATTTGATAATTTTTAAATTTGAATATTTATTATATTTTTGAACTATTCTAATTACCTATTATATTTTACTTTTTCGCTTTTTATACCAATTCATTTTATATTACGCCGATTGATTAACCCAATAAAATTGCGCATTATTATTGAGATGGAGCGAATTTCCCCGTTCCGGCGCAAAATAACCGCCAGCCCCTCCTCTTTCCAATTTCCCATTTCTTATATTCCATTGGAGTCAATCTAAATTCATCCAATTCTTCGATCAAATCAAATCCAAAAATATGCCTCCATTCTCGATTATATTTCTTATACCTTTCATAATTCAAATTGTTCTCACTTCTTCTTCACAAAATTCCCTAATAAGGCAATTGGCCCATCGAAGGCCTAAAAGGGATTTTATGTTTGCCGCTGGCAATTCCACCGATCCAATGCCAAGTTGTTTTCAAGTAAATTTATTCAAATTTAAATCAAAATTGAATGAAATGAACAAAATAAATTAGCATCCACCAAATGGATAGAAAAAATCAGGAGGCAATCTCAAATCCAATGTTGGGAATCGTTTGAATTTGGGTTCAGCTTTTGGCAAATCATTCAATGTCCATAATGGATGATGCTGACGAGTAAAAAATAGAATTGATGGTGAAGAAGTTTGATGGCCAAAATGAGCCAACAAAATTGTCAAACCATTTTGGAATGGGTCAAAGCATGCGAGGCGAATTGATCGACCAATTTGGGTCTAAAGAAAGGATTTTTAGATTTATTATTCGAATGGAAACTTTTTAATTTGGTAAAAAAATGTCTGAAATTGGCAAATTAGACTCAATCGATAGATATTGTCAAGAAGTATGAACGGTAATTAATTTGTCTTCGTTTGTCCAAAAATTTACGTATTAAACAGTTTAACCATTACCTTTAATCCAATATCTATCGATTTTGTGTATATGTCGTAGTAAAAATCCTGAACTAAACACTGAATCGTTATAATATTCTTCACCCCCTTTCACTTTTTTTCGCCATTTTTCATTACAGTAGTTTTTCGTCAAATTTAATATTTCCCTTTCGTAATTTTAATACTTTGGCATTATAAAAAGTGTCAAATGGAAGTTGATTGCATTGAAGAAGGCTGGAAGACAAATTGAGTAATTGAGAAATTCGCAATTTTTGGAGAAGAGGACTGAGAAAAAATTATTAAAAAAATTCATTTTAAAAATTCACTAACGGAATTGTACAAATTATTGTCCGTTTGGTTTTGAACAAATTGCCATTTTCTTCTTCTCCAAAATTTCCATAAAGTTGGGCAAATTGTGATTGGCATTGGGCGGCCAATGAATTCGAATGGGATTCTTCTTGTGCTTAAATTTAAATATTCTTTAATTAATTTAAATATTTGGAGAAATAACCTTTTAAATATAAAATTGAGTAAAATAATATCGAGAGAATAATTGGAAGATTCATAATGAATTATTGTAATTATTGAAATCCATAGAAATATAGAAATTCACAACATCAATTTGTGTTTCCATAGAAACCAAAATCATTAATTCAGGAATGCAATGGAGAATGGCGCCACGAATTTGAGAGGGAATTTGGGCTGAATGTGACCGATTTCTACGATTTCCCATTCCATCCAAAAGTTTTGGATTATGCATCATTTTTGGCCTATTGCCGACTTTCCAATCGGCAAACCCAATGCTTTATTGAACGATGCGGTGATCAGGTAAATTGGCCAAATATTTTTATTTGATAAATTTTGAGCATCAAATTTTTTCAAATTAATTGATTTTAATTTAGTAATTTTGTATTATCGTATGGCTTGATTTTAATTAGTTGATTAGAGAAAGAATGAGTGGATTATTAGAAGTCAAATAAAGTGCTTACAAAAGCAGAAAAATTAGGCCAAAAATCGAGCAGTTTCCATTTTTTTTAATATTATGGTCAATTATATTTTATTGATGTTCTACAGAAGGATATTGACCCTAAAATTCTGGGTACTTATTAAGTCCCCCTTTTTCGTGTGTAGGGTATAAGTGAAGGGTCCCCCTTTAGATTTAGGGTTAGAGGCTACGTGAGATGAATTTTACCCCATCATATCCGTAAAATATCCCCTAATCATCCTAATTCTAACCTGATGACCCATAGAGGGAACCCTTCACTTTCCAAAAAGGGACTATATAAATACCAAATTCTGATATATAAATCTCCTTAATAGCCGCCCAAAAGATTGTTAAAATATTGGCCAATATGCAAAATTTCGGAAATCCTTTACAGAGTGCGGATCGTGTCTTCTCTCCATCTAATTTTTTGTGCACTTTCAAACGTCAACATTTCCTCAGGGCCAGGGCATGTTTAGAGGAAAGTGAGCCAATCAGCTTCCTTCGATGCGATCAAAGTTGCCACCCGGGTGGTGGGCATCGAAGGGCCGAATTGGGCAAAGTTTTTGGGGAAAATGAAATGGACGGATATGAACGAGAATTGGACACACTTTGCACATTCCAACAATGCTATGCAAAATGCCATGAGGAAATTATTGGTTCAATCAATATTTTCCGAAACATTTTCCCCTCCATTTTTAAGGCCAAATTTGTTCCCCTGGCCAAGCTGCAATTGCCACGGAATTGGTTCGAACATATTTACAATGGCATTCAGCGGATTTACTCGATTGGCACATTTTAACTGGAAATGAGCGAATTTTGCCCGAAAGTTGTGCCCAATTGGCCCATCTGGAATTGGGTAACAATCATCAGCCTGGGAAACCGATGAAAAGGCCAAAAGCATTGGAAACGGGCGAAGACCCAGTGTTGAAGGCAATGGCCGCATAAAAAGTGGATTTTCCCTCAATTTTCCATGTGACATTCTCCGAATAAAATGCATCATTTTGTGTTTGTTTCTTTTAACAAAAGAGGATAAATTTGTTGGGGAAGAAGTGCCGGAATAGGAGGGGAAAAGCCCCTGACAAATTTCCATTGTTGCAATTTTTGTTGGGAAATATTCTTTACAATTTTGTCCAACTCAATTTTGTTTATCCATTTTTGGAATGTATTCCTCAAAAAATGGCAATGTAAAATGTTCACACCATTTTATGGTCCATTAAGCACAAAAAGGTGCCAAAAATTGTTTTCACTTCAATTTGGCAAAATCCATTTAAATAAATACTGCATTTTTTTCAAAAAGCACATTTATTCGTATGAAATAAATTTATTTATGTATTAGAGACAATTTAGAAAATGATAAGATCCCAAGCTAGCCAATTTTGGTAATCTAGATTAGACTTCTGTTCTAAAGAACGAATGCGAATATTCCCATTCGACTCGTCACGGTAGATTTAGTCTATGTAATTTTCAAATTCAGAAGGCTACAAATTTGTTTTAATAATTGAACTATTTATTTAAATCCAAAATGGTTTTATTTCTATAAAAGGCAATTTCATAACAGTCTGAAATTTAAAATTGCATATACTCTATTGACAATGATGAAGTCGAATGAGAATATTCCTGTTTATGTAATATGTACTAATAAAATAAGTTTAGAAGCCGAGAATTTCAAAATTAGACAATCAAGGATCTAGTCATTTACGTTCTGAAATATATTCCCAATCATTATTTCATGTTAGTTTGGCATTTGTCAGTCATTTCTTTGACATTTCCCTGGGGAAATGTTTTCAACATTTTCACACTTTATTTTATCTTTATTTTCTGCCCATCATATTTTTATTTTTGCCATTTTCAATGAAAAGAAAAGAAGTAAATTTTGAAGGCATTTTGTGTGTCAATCCTTTTGGCTAACTGACTGAGTTATGGATGCGAGGCAATGGCCCATCCAAAAATTGGATTTAGAGAGGCCAATTCGGCCATTTGCATTTCAATTCCCCCTCTTTTTGCCTTTTTCCTCAACTTCATACATTTTGCCTCAAAAGGAGAAGGGATTGACCCTTTGGGTGCGACTTTTGGCAAAGAAAAACCCCACGGGGACGAACCAAAATCCCTCGGCAAAAATTCCTTCTTCTTCCCTTCATAGTCACTTGGCCCCTCGTCAAAGAAGCATTATTGCCTTAGGGGCCAACCAACAAAAAAAAAGATGATGGCGGAAAGAAGGAGGCCAAAAAGGGGTCTCTCCCCAAAGGCGTTCTCCCCTCGAAAAATGTTCCAAAGGCCTCAATGTCTTGGCCTCCTCTTTTTACATTTTGTGCCATCCCTCAATCCTCCCATTGTTCCCCACTTTGCCCAAATCCCCCAATCCCCTTTTTTCTATTTATTATTGTTTTTTTTTCATCCCTTGGTAACCCAGCTGGGCCTGCTGGCCCAAAACCCCAAATTATTATTTTTTTTGTCACGCCATTTACAATATTTTTTCATTTTTTGAATATAATCTGGAATGAATGGAAATATTCTCCTTCAATCGGCTACTTTCCATTATGGCTAATAAATGTCGTATTTTGCGCTGATTTTTCCCGCATTTGCCTTTCATTTTCTCTTCATTGTGCCTTTCTTCGCAATGTGCCGTCAACATCAATGTCCTTCGCCCATTTTCCGATCGCATGATGGCCAAAACAACAATTCAAATTCAACAATTCATTCAAAACATCAGCCAACACATAATCCATTCCATTTTTATGCTCTCACCCAGGCAATTCTTTATTTTAATTATGTTATGATTAATATTGAAAATTGGTAAATTCTGGAATTATCGGATATGTAGTGGTAAATTTTTGAAAATCTCAGCTTCCAAACAACCTAGAAATTTGAAAATAGGCTCATTCGATACGGCATGGTCGATTTGGTCTATGAAATTTTAGTTTCAGACCAGAATTAAAGCTTTTAAAAGTTAATAAATTAAAACCGGTTTGGATTTCGACAATGGCGTTTTTTCAAACAAGTTTATATTGTTTTAAAATTGAATTTTATTCTACTAAATTGGCCATGATGAGTCATTTGAGTTTATTCTCGAATCTATATGAAGTTTATAAACTGTGATTTCCATTATCTACCACCCTAGTATCTTGTAAATTCAACCAATTTCCAATGTTTTCTGTAACAAATATACAATTTTTAATTATTATTTTGACAGGATTGCCAATTTGTGATCGCTCGACCGGATCAATTAAATAAAGTCAACACCAAATATTTGTCGGCGGCAAAACTGAAATTCAGGCAAAACTGAAATTGCCTAGGCAAAACTGAAATTTTTCACTTTTGCCGGGAAATCAGGCAAAACTGAAATTTCCTAGGCAAAACTGAATAAATTTTAGTTTTACCTGAAAGTTAGGCAAAACTGAAAATATCTACACCCAATTTCTACCAAATCACTACAATTTCAAAATAATTAGGGATTAAGATGGATATAGGGGGATTAAGGAGAATTAAGCACCGAAATAAATAGGAAATGGCCCGGAAGGTCAGTGGAATGTAGGAGAAGTTAACCGAAGGTGTTGAGAATGCGGAGGCCGGATATAGGGGGATTAAGGTTGATATGGAAAGATTAAGCCGGATTAAGACCCCAAATTGATGGGAAATGGTCCGGCGGGTCAGTGGAAAGTCGTGGAAATTGGCAGAAGGCCCTGAGACTGCGCAAGTTATAGCTGGATATAGGGGGATTAAGGTGGATATAGGAGGATTAAATAGGAATAAGACCCGAAATAGATGGGCGTGAGTCCTGGTCTAGGCTGTTATGCTTCCGGCTTCGCTAGAATCCTATGCTCCGAACCCCTAATCCTAATCCCTAGCCCCTAATTAGGCTTTTTTCGGCTTAATTCCCCTATATCCGGCTATATCCTACGCATTCTCAGCATCTTCGGCTAATTTCTCTTACATTCCATTGGCCTTCTGGGCGATTTCTCAATTATTTCGGGGCTTAATCCCCCTATATCCACCTTAATCCCCTTATTATTTTTCACTTTTTTCTGCAAACAAATATTTTTCATTAATAATTAATAAGTATTTTCTTCGATTTCCAATTAAAAAATAAAATTAGTAACCATTTTCTTCGAATTTCCAATTAAAAATTTAATCTAGACCAAAATGTAGAGATTGGTTTAATTTGGGTGTAGATATTTTCAGTTTTGCCTAACTTTCAGGTAAAACTGAAATTTATTCAGTTTTGCCTAGGAAATTTCAGTTTTGCCGCCGACATATTCACAATTTCATCCTATAAATTCAATAATTTTCAGCTCTCTTCCCTTCGCATTTTAGCCCATTCCAAGGAATGCCATCCATCTCGGGTCCAACTAATTTGGTCCTTAGAATCGGCGCAACCTTCTCTCCAACTTCTCCAAAAAAGAAATGCACATGAAATTTGCATTTTACCCGTTGAAATGCCAAATCCACTGGCAATCCAAGGCCCAGAATTATTTATGTAATTTTTATTTAAATTAAATGAATTTAAATATTTTCGCCAGCTATTCCCTTCGTTCGGCCCTCATTCGATTTGCCAAATGTTCTCGGCCAAATGGCCCACCAAATAGTAGCAATTCTCGTCCATTGATTGTTGACCCTCAACTCATTTTCCCCGACTCCCTTTATTCTGATTTACTTTATCAAATTTCCATTCCAACATCAAATTCCCAAAATTGGACCGTTGACCAATTACAAATTTCTGTCCGTGGCCATCTTCATCCAATCAAACAATTTCGAACTCAATCAATGCAAAATGGAATTGGTCCAGGAGATTTGATACTTTCCACTGATCCACAAAGGAAGCGCATTTTTGCGGTGCCAAAAAATTTGGGAAAGAAAAATGCCGAAATTGAATGGACTTGTCCATTTGATTTAATATTCAGATAAGAAATGGGTTTAATGCTTTTTAATGTTTTATTTTAGACCAAATCAAACAAAATTGCATCATTTCCATTTGTTTCCAATCAACACTGAATCATCGATTGATGAATCAATTATGACTGGATTCTCTGTGGATCGTCATATTGCCATATTTACTATGGAAAAGAGCCAAAATACTGAATTATTCCTGTCAAAATTGGACTTAACTGGGAAAGGGCATTCAGTCGAAACTCGATGTGTTCTTCGAATGCTATTTGCAGCGAAATTTGGTGTAATCAGTGAATTAACATTGACTGAATTGACCCCACTTCCATTAATTGGTTTTTGTTAATATTTGATAAATAAATAATTGAATTAAATTTAAAGGAAACAAAGTTGGAAAAGCCAATGGTTTGATGGAACATTCGACGACCACAACAAAGTCACCAATTTGGCATAAATACACAAAATTGCCACTAACAACGGCAAGACAAAATCGGCAAACATCAAAAATGGATGAAAATAAATCCACGCAAAAATATTTTTGGCATCGATCAACAACAACAATTCCATCAATAAAATCAACAAGTACGGAACAAATTGAAGTGGAATCTGGTGATGATGGAGAAGCGATTGAAGCTTGGAATGAAGAATACGATGGTGAAGAGGATGTAGAAAAGAATGAGGAAGAAGAGGAAGATGAGAAGGGAACGGAAGAACAAGAAAGAATTTTGCCATTGGCCAATGAAGATGTGGCAGAAAAAACACAGGCACCGGCACAAATGATCAGTGATGAAAATGGGGCGGCACAACAAAAAAGTGGTCAAATTGGCAGCAGAATGAATTTGGCAACATTTTGGACAATTGCTTTATTAATTGGAATTAATTGGATATAATTTAACTATGGAGAATTGGCCAATTATGAAAAATAATCCAAAATATACATAGAAATCCCGGTTTAAAAATATTATTTTCATTTTTTTACTCATTTGCATAAATATTTCACTTTTTATTCAATACAACAATATTATTCCAGCCGATTTCAGTTCAACATTGTCAGAGGTGCATTGGAGTTTGGATTTGGATCCATTCCATATTCCCCTTTAGGCAATACAATAATTGAAAACGATGGACTACCTTCTTCCAAAAAAGGAGCTTGCACGCAAGGAAAGGAGGCTTCATCACCCCTCTCCCACTCCATATTCTCCAAATCCATTCTAATTTGTTCTTCTCCCATTCATCCGTTTCCCCATCATCATTCAATTTCCCCCGCAGCCGCACATTCTTCCAAATTGTTCATTAATATAATAATAAGGAGCTCCTCCTTTTCCTCTATTTTTGCGCATCTTTGATTGGTTCAGAAATGGAAAGGAAAAGCATTTTGCCTGGGCATTTTTCTCAATCATCCTCATTCCTCACCCTTCTCTTCATTTTCATCCAATTTACTTCCCCACCAAAAATGCTAACATTTTTGTGAATATTGTAAATACTGGGGAGAAAAATGAGTAGTATACCCTTTTAAGCAAGTTTGTCTGGGAAATTCATGAAAGAAACACTGCTGAAATACTTAATAAGTGAATTGGCTTCTATGTTGCCAAATACTTACATATTTTTTGCAGCCTATTTCCAAACATTCTCCAAAGATTAAAACTTAATTTGACTGATTCCTTCCAGCGAAACCATTCATCCATAATTGCACGTTGGACGATGAATGAGTAAGAAAAATGGGCCGATGAGTGTTCGGCTCTGATCGTGGTGTGAGGTTTTTATGTTCGCCCATCATTTTCCCATATCCGCTGTCAGGCTTTTCGCATTAGCCCATCCACTTTTTCACTCCCAGAAATGCGTCCATTTTTGTGATTTTTCTCTCCTCAATTTCCATTCTTTCCGTCCAAAAATTTCCACCGACCAAATGGGCCGTTCACTCACTCACCTCCATTATTCCCAATATTCGTCCCCACAACTCGTTGGTTCACTCCATAAATTTCTTTACCATTCGCCTGGCTTCATCCTCCAACTCATCAGAAAACTTTTTCTAGATTTACCCATTTTTGGTTATTCCTATTCCCCCAATTCCCACTCCAAAATCGCCTTTCCCTACCCCTAAATTTTAACAAAAATTATAATAAAAATCAAAGGAAGTGCCGGTAAACCGTAATTCGCGACCTCGAATTTTGCAGTCCATGCTAAAACGAAATTTGTAGTCCATTACTCATATCCGAGATCTAAAACTTATTAGCCTAATGCCTAAATCAAAACTCTTCATTCGAGTCTTTAGAAGTTAGAAAAAACCATAATTCTCTACCCTAAATTTACTATTCATTTATATTTTTATCATTAAAGGCCGCATAATTCGCCAAAGGGAATTGTCAGCAAGATTGAATTTTCGTTCCTTCAGAATCATGCCTATTCAGAATTCTGATTGTATTTAATTGAATAAATAAATCTATTATTTGGCTTATTAAAGAGGATTAACTAAATTTTATGCTATTTCTCCATTCCTATTCCGCCCTTTTAAACCCGTTCAAATCGACAACAATTTTTTTGTCCAAATAGGGTAAAGGCAAACCATCATCCCTTCCTTCCTTCCATAAACAAATTTGCACTCGTCAATTGCGCATTCATTCATCCCATCCATCCATCCATTTCCCTGTTCCATCTCCCAAAAAATGCGATTGGAATCCGTCCATCTCCCCCAAATATATCCATTCATTCATTCATTCATTAGCCGCAATCACTGGAACATTGGCTGGTGAAGATTTATTGCTATTATATTTTGTTGGGCTTATCAAATTGTCATCATTCACAATTGAGGAATGAATTCCCGAGCGAATATTTCCAATTTTTTCCTACCAAAATGCCATTGGCATAATTTAAATTGATTTATAAATTATACAAAAGGCGTAAATAATAAAATTACATTTTTATTGCCATTAAATTTCCCTCAATTTTCCAGCAAAAAAATGCCTCATTTTTATCCAAAATTTCCCCTAAATCACTTTCAATTCCTTCTACCCTTAATTAATCTATTTCTTGTTCCCTCCACCATTTTTGGCCACATTATTCTAACATTTCCCGAGGCTCGATATCCACCTTTTGATTTTCTCGACAGTCCTCGCACTTTGGGGCCTTGCGGTGTGCCAAAATCATCCAGAAGCCCATTGACTCATTTTCAGTCAGGAAAATCCTATAAATTAAGTTGGAGAATGGCAACGGAAAATGAAGTCAATTATTTGAGGGAATAATTCAGGGAAAATTCACTTTTTTTAGAATGACACAATCAGATTAAGCATATTGAATGACAGAGGCGATTTTGTGCCAAATGGAGTGCGCGGCAAAAATGGTTGGACTATATTTTGGGAAGCTTAATTTTATATTTTGATCAAAAAAGAATATTTCTTCAGTACCCTGCAGGTCATTCTTTTGGCCTCAATTCTAAAATGAAACCATCAAATTATTAGGGAGGAAATTAAGCCTTTTTAAAACCCTGAAAATTCTCCAGTAACAGATTTTTAATTTTAGAAACTTAAATCAGTAAAAAGTGACTTCCTTCTAAATATTCAAGTTTAGTATATTCAAAATATTTAATTTTTAATGCCAGATTTTATTAAATGCGACTAAAAAAGTCAAATTTGAATAATATACTTTGGGTTTGTTTATCAAATTCCCCGGTTGGTTATTGTTTATTTAAGCAACAGATACACAAAATAAATGGCATCGGGATCATTTCATCTATTTTAATTAGTTTTGAATTTTCTCTTCCCTCAACAGATGCAGATCCATTGATTTCATCAAATAAAAGGTACTTAAAATTGGTCTTCACTATTCTTTTCATAATTCAATATTAGCGGCTCACAATTTACTGTGGCTGAATTCTATTTCCCATTGGAATGCAGGAATTGCACATTACTCCTGGAAAAACAGGGAGGGGAAGGCAATTTGGAACGAAGTTGTGCCGAAATTGACATCAAAAATGAAGAATTGGTCGGTGCCAAAAACAATTCATTCTAAAATGATTTATTATTTTATTTTATAGTCTTTGACCGAAAAATGTACTGAAAATGGGAAATGGGCGAATGGACATTGTCAATGTGAACATGGATTCTCCGGGGAATTGTGCCAAAATCGAGGTGCTCCTTTCCATCTTTTGGGTCAATCAAATTATCACCTAAATTTAAAGATGATTGCGAAAATGATTCAGAATGCGGTCATGGGGGAAAATGTGTTCAAGATGGAATAATTCCAGGCCAAAAAAGTTGTTTCTGCCAATTTGGCTTCTTTGGCACAAATTGTGAACGAAGCAAGTTAAAAATAATAATTAATTGTCTAAATTCCACAATAGGATCCGACCCAGATCCAGCCGACCAAAAATGTTTCCATCACAATGGGCCAAATCCATCAAATGCGGATGGCCAATTCAATTATGGCCTTTTCAACCCGGAATGTTATCAACGAACGGATTTAAATGAAAATGATCGATTATATTGGCGTTTGATGGGAAATCATTTGGAACTAATTTTGGATTTTGCCACAAATTCTTGGGTCGCATTGGGTTGGCGACCATTGCAAATTCCGCCCTCTTGCCGTCTATTCCCTCAAATTGATTCAACCAATGACATTGAATTGGCCAAAACTAGTGGATTTGGTTGGTCCAAAAAATAATATATTTTTAGCTTATCCGTATTCAGATTTTTTTGATAAACTAGGGAAGAGTAAAGGTGACCCAAATGGGTCATCCGGTTTATGGTTAGGGTCATCCAGGGATAGGTTACCATCTCACGTATCCATAAGTCCCTTAATTTTTACAAAATCGGTACCCGGACCCAAAAGTAGCCAGAAATAATATCAATACAAAAAATGAATTCATTTTCAGCCAAAGAATGGTTGGAATCGCCACTTCATCCAATGGATTGTGTGGATTTGGTGATGGGCTCAGTGATTGATGGCACTTTTTTGCATATTGCCGACATGTATTCCAGGGACAAAAGCAGTCCATTGAAGGATGGATGGTTGGATGGAGAAGAATCGCTGAGTGCCGCATATGGCTTCAAAAGTAATACAAATCGAACTATTTTAATGTTTCGACGACTTGTGCCCGGTAAAAAAAAAAAAAAAAAAAAATATTAAAATTGAACATATTTTATGGCACAGAAATTGAGCCAACCGATCATCCACTTGGCCCCGGTCCAATTTTTGTGATTTATGCCAAAGGAAATGAAAAGGGAGATGGTCAATGGGAATACCATGGGAATGAAGGTAAAAAGTTTTGGTATATTTGAAACATTTCAATTGTTTTCAAAAGGCCAAAACCGTGGCCATCTTCAATTGGAATTTGTGCCACCCTCTCAAATGAATCGAATTCGTGGGCCTTTAATCCATTTGGAATCGACTTCAGCCGAAACAACAACAAAAGAAGAGAAAACAATGACAACAAAAACAATCAAAATAACCGAATTAACCAGCATTAGTCCCATCCAAACAATAACAACGACGGTAAATGCTGCCAAAAGCAAATTCTCAAAGGAATCTAAGGGAATTGGCTCAATTTGGATGCGGACAAAGGAAAATAATGATGGGGAAAAGGAGAGGAAATTGACGACAACCACAATGGAAAGTGGCCTTCATGAAAAAATGAGCATGACAAAAAGTGCGACAAAACACGAAGAAAATGAGGAGGAAAATAAAGAGGAAAATGAGGTGAAATTGGACGAGCAAAAACAACATGAAAAAATCAACAAAAACAATATTGATGGAAGAGAAGAATTAGATGAAGAAAATGATGTAAATGATGAAGTAGAAGAATCAATGAATTCATCGTCAAATCATGTGGGAATTCGAAATTCTGGGGCCGAAGAATGGGAAGAATTCCTGACATCATCATCAAAGACATTGGCATCATCATTTCCAATATTAAGGCTATTATTCATTTCCTCCTTTTGGCTAATTATTCTGAGGCTTTATGGTTGATTGGAATCAAAATATAATGGAAAATGTCCCAATTTCCTCTAATAAAATGTGCATTAATTCATCATTAATGAATAAATTCCTGTTTTGTTTATCGCATAAAAATGTATGTTTTTTTACATCCATAATTTTTTACTTATTAAATAATTCCAAAAAAGTTCTTCAAAACTCAGTCCTTTGGTAAAAAAATACACATAATCATTTTATTTTGCGAATTTACATTGAATTCAAATAATTTTATATTTGTTTATCTCTTTAAAAATTTGCGTGTAAAATCGAAGAAACTTTTCTGCGTAAATAAAAATGAGAAAAGCCAAATTGATTGATGAGGGAATTTAAAAATTTTTACAAATGAAAAATATTTTGGAGCAAAGAACAACAAATTTGCGTTAAAATTTAAAAATAAGAGAAAATAATAATTTGGACGGAAAAATTTAAAAAAAAATTGGATCGGAGAGAATGGTACACAAAATAATAAAGGAATGAGCCAGAAAATTGACAAAAAAAATGAAATATAAAAATTTTTGTAATGGAACCCGCATTAGGCAATGACCGAATGAAGAATTAATTGATTGAAAGGATTGGGGGAAGGAATGGCTTTTTTAATGAATTTGAGGAGAAAGCTCATTTTTCATCAGTGTTTTCTTGTTTTCAATAAAACCGGCTGTTCCCGGTTAAATGCGTGCCCGGCTGGACCAATCGAGCTTTGCTTTCGGCATAAGCATCGGACATTAAAATGGACCCATTTAGGAGCATTTGTGCTTCCGGTGGTGCCTCCATTGTGTCCAACAATTTTTGCAATGCCATTGGCAATTGTTGTTGCAGCGCAAATTCATTTTGGCCCAATTCCTCGAAAAGTAGTTCCTTCAAATGATTGCATATTAATTTAAATAAAACAAAATTAATTATTTAACCTTATTTTGGCTAACATATGCATATAGCTCATTCAATGCGGAATAGACCATAAATTCTTGGCCATGTTCCTGACTTTCCTCGGCCAAAAGCATTGCCATTTCCCTATCCCCAATTGGTTCCATTTGCCCAATTTGGGCATAAAATCGTTGGCACCATTGCCGGTATTTGTCCATTTCATTGGCAAAAAGGAGTTTACTGCTCGGCGAATCCTTGGTTAAATGTTGTTCCTGCGTTGAACAGGCATCCATCAATGTTTGGGCCACCACATTCAAAGAGCCCTCAATTTTTGTAGGCTTTTGAATGTCAAAAATGAAGTCCGGATTTTTGATCAAATTGACCCAAAATCGAAGGGGCAATGCATTCGACTTCCATGCATGAACCACTTCCGGCTCAATTATTCCATGTTCCCTGGCTTGATCATCCAAAAAATCGAACATATATTTGATGCAATGTGGGAATGGACATTGAGGGGAGGAGGCAGTGGTGAATATTGTCTCCAAAAAGTCTTCGATGAATCTGTGAAGGATGTGAAAAATATTAAATAATCCTTCAAAGTGATGTTTATGTTGCAACCCGAACTTGTTATGGCATTTTCTAATTATCGTATAATTTCAATGGCTTAATCGATTTTCTTAAGGTCGATTTTGTTTATAAGCTTTCAATTTTAATTAGATTTTATCAGTTTATACCTAAATTATGGCCGAGCGAGATTTCGGAAATTAAACCGGTTTAACATTTTTAAAACCATAAAAATCTGGCCAGTATTAACATTAGCATTTCTCTAACTAAATTGATCAGGCTAAATCGATTAAGACATAAATTAATGCTCTACGATGCTTATGAGCTATGGCCAATGATCAGAAAAGTATCGTATTTATTCTATTTGAAGCTCCCTTTACCGTATTTTAAGGCAAAAAGGTAAAAAATGACTTTTTTGTCTCCGTTGGATAGTCTTTGAAATTTTTTAGTCATCCCTCTAATAGAAGCCCCCTTTGGAGGATCTTTGAATATTATAAGTTCCGGAGCTTCTAATAAAAGAAACATTGGTATACTTCTATACTATTTTTGTTTCGTGGAATGGAAATCGAGATCGACTGCAATATTTATATATTTTTGTACCTTTGCAATGTTCCCTTCATTGTCAACAGTCGGGTCAAATATATTTCGGTGACCATTTTCTGTTCTTGATGGCCATCTTGGCCCTGCATCATTCCACCATGTGTTGGCCTCACCAAATGGAAAACGCGCATTGTGCTTGCCGGGTCTTTGCCTGGCATTCCGCCTGCCCCTCCCGTTGAATGGCCACCCAAACTGCCATTTGTGCCATTGAATAGGCCATGGGCCTTTTGGAGTACTGGACTGTTTGTGGTGGCCGTGTGCTGATGATGGAAATGGGCCGAAAGGCCACCTGATCCGGAGGATTTGTCCGATTTATCAGAAATCTATGCGGAAAATGGAGGAATATTTCAGTGGTGGAATCCAAATCTGACCAATGAAAGATTGTAGGAAGATGAGGTGGTATTCCTCGGCACCAGCGCCAACATTGCCTTATCCTCAACTTTGTAATGGGCCAATGTGTTTTGACGCCAAAATCCTCCATCACAACGGGAGGTGGTGTCCAAATCCTTAAATATAATTCAATTATTAAAAAATCGATAAGACGATATAAAATAGGTAATTTTTAAGTCTAAAATAAATTCTAATATAGCATTTATAAAATTTTAAACCAAGGCTTAAAAATGTCTTTGCATGTTATACATACATAAACCAGAATTTTTGATGAAAAGTCACTTATTTTATAAAGTATTTTTTTAGGTTATTAGAAAATTAAAATAGCCGAGGATGTTAGAGCTTTCAAATTATCTAATCCTTTTCCGGATTAATTAATGCTTCGCTGGAATATGAGCCAAAAACTAGCTCACAACTATCCTCCTTGTTCGAAATCAAATGAAAGTAAGGCACAAAATTTCCCCCCTTTTTTTCTAATATCAAAAAGAGAGTACGGTCTCTTTTGATTGACAAGTGACAACTATCCCCTCTGCTTGTTGGAAATCAAGTGAGGTAAAAAATTTCCCCTTCTTCTGCTATCCAATCAGCAGAAGAGAGAATATGGTCTCTTTGACTGATATGATGGAACAGCAGGGAACACAAATTCTCCCTCACGCCTCAAATCACTATCACTATGATTGAAATCAAATGAGACACAAAATTTCCCTTTCTGCCTTCTGTATCAAACAAAAGAGAATATGGTATCTCTTGATTGAAATGAAGGGTCTCTCTCACTATGCTACAACTTGTCACAAACATTTAAAATCATCAAGGTCAGAATGGATTTTGATGATTTTTGTAACAAATTAAAAACAAAGAGATAAAACTCATGGCTATTCAATGATATTAATCCATTTTGAAAAATACCAATTAAATAACTATTAACTTAATAAAAATAATTTATTTATTTTACCTGCAAAAGCATTCGATGTGTTGGTGTCCTCAGCTCCAAATCCAGCTCGTTGGCCAGCGGCCTTTCCGA
The DNA here is from genome assembly GCA_030063045.1 of Pratylenchus scribneri. Classification (NCBI taxonomy): domain Eukaryota; kingdom Metazoa; phylum Nematoda; class Chromadorea; order Rhabditida; family Pratylenchidae; genus Pratylenchus; species Pratylenchus scribneri. The sequence continues at coordinate 448,289 of JAQSEB010000105.1, read as the reverse complement.
TTGTGGTGTTGTCCTGTATTTTGCATCCAAACATTTCTCTTTCACTTGTCCGATTGAGTCACAATCCAGCACACGGACTTGGGTATCACAAATTGCTGATGCACTGTCGGCCAACACAAAAACGGTCAATTCCCGAAAATCAATTGAGGCTCGAAGCAATTTCTCTTCCGAAAGCGAATATCTGGCATCCATTGTGATCGAATCCTGGGGCCCTTTTTCCGTTTGGTTTTTTGTTGCCCAATAAAGTTGGTAAAGAAATTTGCCGGCATTCCGCCTCAAATGTTTGTACATCAAAAAGGCAAACCATGCGGATAACTGAAAAGAAGGGATTTATGAGGCCGAAATAATTCCATTAAATTAACCATTCTCTCTGCAACGGATTCAGCTCGACGGAATAGAATTTTTGGTTGAAATTTGCTTTCCACATTCCGCCGTATTAAATCCCTCAACAATTGTTTCAGCACATCCGTACAATAGCCCATTCTTTCCTGCAGAAAAAATTGTATCGAATTTAAATATATTCAAAATTCCATCATCAGAATTATTAAATAATTTAATATAATCTCGAATAAAACAAAACAGTAAAATTAGGTACTTATTTAGGTTTTTGACCTAACAATTTGTGAGGTAATAATAATAATAATAACAAATTTTAATTTTTTTTATTTTATTAAAAATTAAAATCAATTCTAAAATATGTAAGCTGATTTTCTTCTAATAATTCAATAAGTTGGATTTAATGAAACTTAAAAATGTCAAAACTTTAGAACGCATTTTTTGGATTTTCTATTGGATAATGGAATATCATTTCCCATTTCCCAACCAAGATTCGTTATTTACTTGTTGAATAAATGACCAAAAAAATTGAACCAAATCACAATTAAATCTCAAAACTCTTCCTATAAAATTAATCCAAAAACGTACTTGAAGGATGACCATAAGCAATGACCCAACATAGACTCGATCTTTGACCAGCAAATATTTGTTGGCATCAATGGAACGGACAAATGAAAGGAGGAAAATGCGATTTTGAAGGAGGCAATGCAATTGGCGAAGGCCACTTTCCACTTGGATTGCCCGGTCCTGATCGACGGTGAGATCACGAAGGACGGGATGAACCGGTGAATTTGGTGGAGTATGCGGGAAGAGAATTCGGGCGGCATAAACGGCATATGGGAGGAATGGAATGAAGGAGGCACCTTGGGGCATACTTCCTGCCAATGCATTCATACTGGAATAAATTGGAATAAATTTGAAAGGAAGGTAATTTTTACCCTTTTAAACTCTTATTTTTATCCAAAATATGGTTTTTGACTTTAATAAATCAAGAAACCGGTTTAGACCGTATAAACCTTATACCAATTTGTAGATCTCAATGCATCGAATGGTATATAAAATGTTTTAGATTTTGGCCCATTATTAAGATGTTTAAAACCAAAAACTGGAAATATGGTTTAACCGGTTTAACTCTCAGTTTCGATTTAAACTGAGAAATGTTTATACAAATTGGTATAAAGTTTGTAGGGTCTAAAACCGGTTTCTGATTTATTAGAAGTCAAAAACTACTTTTAGGGTAAAAGATGGGGTAAAAATAAAAAGATATGGAATGAATTGGCCATCACCCACTTTGTTTGCAATTCATGGAATGCCTCTTTGCATTCCTGTGCCACCCTCATTTCAATTGAATTCATTTGCGCCTTCAAATAATGCAATTGACGATTGTGGGAATTCGCCTTTCGGCGATAGAAGACAAAAAGCATGAGAGCAAGGAAAACACCAAGAAAAGCGACGGCCACGGCCAAAATCAGATATTGGGAAGGATCTTGACCTCGAAGGTGTTGGGAAGCTTCGCCCACTTTTTCACTGAATAAAAATGTCTTAAATAATATAATGTTTGTCCCTTAAACTTACATTTTATCGCCAATATAGACCAATACGTCCATTTGCTCATCCCACTGGTTTTCATCCAATTCCGGTGGCAAAACGCAAGTCAACGTGTTGCTGGCCAATGCACTTACATTGCATGGAAGACCACCCACTGTGACTCGAACATCCCTTGGAGAGGCGGCCAAATTCAAATTATGCCCTTTTAGCACTAAATCGCCCCCAGGCCGAATTGTTAAAATTTCAGGCAATGCTTGAAGTCGAGGATCCGGAAATACCAACAATTTTGGGAAGGATCGATCAACGGTCAAATTGCTAGAAATTGATTGATGCTTTGATCAATGTTATATGCTAATACCCAGTCAATGTGCCATCCAAATCGAATCCGAAATCCAGCCTCAAGGGTCGTTCAGCGCTCAGAAGATTGCGCCGATCCAAGGAAAGTTCCAATGGGGGAGTTCGGCAAATCTACACAAAAGAAATTTATTAATGAAAGAATAGAATTAATTTGTCGAAAAATTTTTGTGTCGTAAAATATTATTTTTGAGGCCACATAATTTGGTCAACTTCATTAAGGTTCTTATATTCCGAGAGCTGAAAGCCTTAATCTAAATAAGCTTAAACCCAATCCTAAGCCCCTACAATTTGACATGGCCAAATTGTGTGGCCTAAAAAGATTATTTTTAGAACGAAAAATTTTCGGAAAATTCTTTTTTTGGGAAATTAATATTTCTTAATATATTCAAAATATGGGAAAACTTACCATCAAATGTTCATCCACAACATCGCATTTGGCCCCATAAAACAATTGGCCCTCCCATGTAATCAATAAACGGGCTCTTTGCAACAAATCCAATCCCTTTCCATTCACATCCAATTGAATTCCCCCGGATACGGTTGAAACTGGGCGTGGCACCCGATCAATGGACGGATTGGCACTGAAGGAGGAGACAAAGGCAATTTGAATTAATTTGAAAAGGAATTTACGTGTATTGGAAATGGACACTTTCCACTCGAACTTGAGTGCCATCGGCGGTCAACACCAAATGTTCTGGCCTCTCGGAATGGGCCGGACCTGTTCGGCAAACGACCATGGAGGAAGAACGTTGCCGAACTTGGCATGGAACATTCCCAATGCTCAAATTGAACATTGCACCCGAATCCAGGTCCGTGCCAATTATCTACAAAAGAGTGCAAAAATTCCATTACGATTATGAATCCAATTTCCATTTTAGATGGTATTTAAGAATTTAAATAAAACATTTAAATTATCGACAAATAAGTAAATAAGGCCGAAAGGTTATTCTATATTAATGAAACATAAATCATTGAATAGAGTTGATTAGGATGTATCGAATATCGAGTGGTATATAACTTTTTTGTCATGTGTCGATCAAAATTAAAAGGTATTAAACGGTTTGAAATAATATTGGTTTTTGGTTCAAAACTGTTTATAACTCAAGTTAAAGATATCATTAAATGATGAATCTAGACTAGATCTATCCATTTAATAATTTAATATAATATTTAAAGGTCTAGCATAAACTTCTTAACCGTCACAATCTTTTCAGCATTTTTAATATTGCTTTCGGCAATTTCAGTTTTATTCCATTCCATTTTCAATCTTACCGTCATATCCGTTCCACCATTCCTTGGCCCCCGATACGGTTGAAATGAACTAATTTGTGGATTTGTGTAGGTGAATGTTTGTGCCGAAATTGCCGTGTATTTTCGATCTTCACGCAAACGAATTACAACATGCTAAAATGAATAACAATTTAGAATAAATATGCTATATTTTCCATTACTTGTCCTTGTTTTTGACGGGTACTTGGTGCCCGAGTGTGGCAAACAATCTTCTTTGATGGAATATATTCATTCTCACTGACATCACATTTGGCACTGGCCACTCGGACTGCGTCACGGACATCCGCAAAAGTTAGGCCCAAATTTGTGCCAACAATTGTGATTTTTGTGCCACCATTAATTGGACCCTTTTTCGGTTCAAAATCCTCAATCCGAGGATTTGGGCAAATTACACCGCCGGCACCTTGGGCAAGCCAATCTATTTTTGGCATTGGAAAATATGTACAAATATGCCATATTTTTTTTACCATTTTGGCACATATCTTTCGGCACACATCGACCCTCCTCCTCGCACCAACCACAATCAAATTTTTGGGAATCCAAGCCAAGACATAGGCCACAATTCGGTGCCAATTGTTGGCATTTATAAATGTGCACTTTCATTCCCTGGGCATTGTCCAAAGGGTGGAAAATTGTGGAAGTGGTCGGAGTGCCAATCGGCGACCAAACAATGTCAAAACGGGCCGTGGCCGTCCCATTCCCATCCCCGGGGCCGGCAAATTCAAAAAGCATATCTTCACAGCTAAAATAACCAAAAATTATTTGGATTCAATGTTAATTGCTCATACATGATTCGATCCTCCTTCCTTTCAGCCAATTTTTCATGGCTAATGCCCCTCTCTTGTTCCAATGTGTATTGGCATTTGAATGAGCCCATTTGGTCGTGCAAATTTTGTGCCTCCACCAAAATGGTACGTCGCTTTCCCGACGAAACGAATAAATCGCCTTCTGAAGCAGTGAACCGTGGGCAGAATTCTGGACCACGACGGGAGGATGGACCCAAACGCTTAAATGAATTTAATTAAAATTTAATCAATATTCAATCAACATACACTAATTGAATTGACCAATGGTTCTCCTTGGCACACATCCTCCGCATTTGGAACACATTTTGCCGAAAGTGCGCACCAATCGCAGGGAAAACGAGAAGAGGAACATTCTTGGCAACTTTGAAGTTGATGACAATCAAAAAAGGTAAAATTGGCAGAGGCCAAAACGGCGGAATCGATTGCTTTGACCACAGAGAGACGGGCAATTAGGCCTTGATTGGCGACTTCCGGCAAAGATTGTTGGCTAGCCATCAATGGGCGAAGGCTTGAACGCGTTGGAGTGGCACAAATCACCCTTTGGGAGATAAGGAATAAAGCATTTGAATAAAGAGAAATATTTAATTTTTCTGGATAAATTAAATGAAATTGCCAAACAGATTTGCCGAAGAGATCGTAATGGTTCAGTACACAGTATACCTAATCGATATATCTCCTCACGAAATTTTTTTACTAATACCAATTCTAATTTATAGTATTGAATTATAAAAAAAAAACAAATTCGGTTTAAACGGTTTAATATCCATTTAATTTTTGATTAAACCATAAAAATAATATAGATATTATATACAATTTCAAAGCGTTTTGAAGAAGCTTATCGAATAGGAAAAATTCTAGTTTATGGTAGTGGCTCAGATTCGGTTGTGTGATAGCTCATTCGACAGAGCTCGTCGAGCTGAATAAGAATATGCAAAAATTTTCTTGCGGCAACAACTTGTGGCCAAGTTATGGCCATTCGAAAATCGAAAAAGAGAAAGGTCCCCCCTATGGGTTGAAAAGGTCAAAATTTTTATCTGGTCATATTATAGCTCAATCGACGCGTCTCGACGAGCTGAGCACGAAAATGCTATTTGTTCCGTCTAAAACTCAAAAGCAAAAAAGTTATAAACCAAAGAAATTAAAAAACGCTGCGCAAAGGAAATACGGATTGGAACTGCTCCGGTGGGCATTTCAGAGTGGTCTCCTACGTGTGCTCCGCCTCAGCGCGACCAGACGAGCTTGTGGCTCGCTGCGCTCGCCACAAGCCCGTCCAGTTCCCGCGCTTCGGCTACGCCACTCCGGAGACCACTTTTACATTCCTCCGCAGTTCCAACACATTCCAGCGAGACATAAATTGCCATAACTTTTTTATTTTTTAGTTTTAGACCAAACCAATAATATCTTCGTGTTCAGCTCGCCGAGACGCATCGATTGACCTATAATATGGCCGAAAATAATTTTTTAAAATTTTCGACCCTAAGGGGTTACCCTTCACTTTTATGGGAAAGTGACTTTTTAATGGCCATAACTTGGCCAAAAGTGGTTGCCACAAGAAATTTTTTGTATATTCTTACTCAGCTCGTCTAGCTCTGTCGAATGAGCTATCATTCGGCCGAATCCGCGCCACTACCATAAACTAGAATTATACCATCGAATAGTATATGCTTTGGGTTTTGGGAATGTAGGACAAACCCACTTTTAAGCCACTATAATTTTTTTAAAACTTATCTATTTTCTATTCGGCAAATTCAGTAATTTATTCGACACAGATTAAATAGTATCCTTTGAAAATATGGCAAACTCTTACTGATCTTCATCCCGAAAGGAGGCAGTCACATTCACCAACATTTGGTTTGGGAATTGAAAGGAAAATACAATTCAGCGGGTGGCAAATCCTGGCCAGCCAATGCCGGTGGCGCATTCTCAATACGGACTTGCAATGGACGGGACACTGTGATTTGTTGTTCTTTTGGATCCACCGAACGAATTGAAGGACATCGACCCGATTTGTAATTGAGCCAATCTGCCCTTGGGTTTAGGGCATCCGCATCGCAGACTTCTTGTGTTGTACAGGCAGATGGTTTCAGACACCAACCACAATATGGATCGCCGGCATGAAGGCAAGAGTGGCAATCGGATGATTGGGCACAAAGGCGCACATTTACCTATTAAATTATTAAATTAATTTCAATTTATGTAATTGATGGATTTGGAGAGCCATTCGAAATTTATGCATCCTGATTTTGCCCTTTGGCAATATCTCAGGATTTAATTGTTTTAAAAATTTTAAACCATTGGGTTAAGCTCTATCTTTAGAGCATTTTGATTTTATAATAAAAATAAAATTAACAAGAAAGTTATAGCTAAAAAAAGAAAGCTGCCTGATTTTGGCCAGTTCTGTCATTTTTACAATTTCTATCAATTCAGAATCCATTAATTCTATCTCAAAATAAATTCTTTCCAATTCAGAGCTATATAATAATACCAAAATTTCTATAATCGAAAGCTAATATTCACTTGAAAGAATTTTAATAAAATCTTTTTGTTTTTAAAAACTATTTTTGACCATTATTGAGCTGGTTTATTTAAATTTTGTTCACAAATTTGTATTTTAATAATTTTATTTTAAGTGGAAAATTTTATGGGATGGAAATTTTTATTTTAAAATCTAAAAAATTAAAAGGCTTTGAAAATTCGGATGCCCGATTTAATTTCATTCAATATGAGAACTTATTATTTACTTTATAAACAGCCTGTCTTGTCATTGCATACAGTAATCCATTCTTTTCGTCCAATTCCATGTCTTGAAGGATTGATTGTCCCTCGGGGCTAATTTGGATTGATTTGAAAATGTGCGATTCGCCCTCCTTCCCTTCCAACAATGCTTTATGCAAAACTCCATCATTTGTTCCAATGAATGCAATTGTTGCCGTTTGGACAGAGGAAATGGCCAATGAAGTGAAGAATGAAGTCCGGTCAATGAGTGAGGCCCTTGCCGAAATGGGAATTTCCCCGCCTATATAGCTGTTCACATCCTTCCCACACATAATTTCCGAATCTGGATAACGTGTTGCCGTACACATTTTGTCCGAATTAAACCTTCAAAATGAATTAGATATATATTTATTATTAATAAATGAACCATGGCAAATTTGTCCTCGTATTTCCATTGTAGCAAATGCGAATATTCTCAAAGAATTTGGCCTCAATTTGTTTGAGAGGATAAATACAAAGTGCCGAATCCCTTGTGGTCAAATTCCTCTCGGGACCTTCACCTCGAATGAACGCAGCAAAAAGGACCAAATCGGTGGGTTTAAGTCGCATTGAAGCGGCCAAATCAAAGCCAGGATGGGCAACATGAATTGCCTGTAGCAGATTGTAATTTTGGCCTCCCAATCCACATTCCAGTGGAGCTTCCGTGTAGGAATAGAAATTTGGATCTTGGGTACAGACACGGACAAGCTTTAAAAATATCATAAATTAATTTGTGAAATGTTTTATTACTTTTGAAATGATTGGTTGTGGTTCAGGCTGTGGCGTATATTTTGGCTGTCTTGTGGCAAAATAGCTAAATCCATTGGCCTCAAAACCGCCCACATAATCGATTCTAAATAATTCAAATTAAAATGCCATTAAAATAAAAATTAATACCGGAAGAATGGCATTCGCCTATAATCCAATTTCATATATGTTCCCGAACTAATTGAGGAGGATGTCAAATCGAACAATTTTGCCGGTTCCAATGAGAGGGATGAGACAGCCGGCACATCCAATGCATCCCTGGGGCCCTGATTGACTGGCACATAAGTGGAACCAACATAGAGAACACGAGGTTGGGCCTATTTTTGGGCATTTTTTTGTGGAATAAAAAAGGGGGACAAACTGGCTGAGAAAGTGAATTCTGGCCGGACAATGATGGAAATGAGCCGGACAAGAAGCCGGCCGAAGGCCCAGAACCAATGAAAATTTGTGTTGAAGAATGTCCATCATTGGGAACGAGGCCAGGCCTCGAAAAGCGAACATCCGTTTCTCGGCGAATATTCGACAAATTCCTAGTCCGGCACCGGCCTTGATAGAGAGAAGTGCATTCAATCAATTTATTCGAATCCGGGAAAACAGCCAAAGCTTTGGTATGGGAATCGGTTGGCACCAATGGTTCCTTGCAAACGCTCAGGGCATCTAATAAATTTGGCCATATTTATTATTTTATTATATTCATTTATTTTTTGGTTTATTCATTCATTCAAATTCGTTCGTTCTTTTTCCATTTTCCTCCCAATTATGCCCTTTGATTATGCAAATTTTTTAGGCGCCATCCTTTCATTCAAAATTTTGTAAGCATAAATAAATATTTTTGTTTATTGTCACCAAAATCCGATATTTATGTTTTTAACTGATTCATTATTTATTCTTTCACCAAAAATATGATTGGAATAGGGAAGAGGAGTTATACCCTGCGGGGATTGTTCCTTCTTCCCCTCAATCATTCATCCAAAGGTGCAATTCCATTTTTGATTACCCCTCAGGGTACATTGTCCAGGCAATAATCGGCAAATATGATGAAAAAAGGGGATGGGGACAAAAAAACTAAAAATGTAATTGCAACCCAAAAGATTGATGGATGGATGAATCCATGTGAGATGTGACATTGGAGGAATTCTGATGCCAATATGATTGAAAAATGAATATGCCCTCAGGGAAAATTCATAGCAAAACTTATTCCATTTCTATTTCTACAGTAATTAGAATTATTCTTATCCTTTTAGATAATTTTGAACATTTTAATAATTATATTTTAGAAAAATTCCAATGAAAATCCCTCCCTTTGGAATTAGTCATTCCAATATCGAATTGCCATTTTCTTCCATTCTCCATTTCATGATCTTTCTCAATATCGATGATATATTCGAAACGACCCAAAAGAGGAGAGGAGCTCTCGGTCTCGCATTTTGGCTTTTGCTCGCTTATCTTCGCCCCAATCACCGTCCATTCGCCCCATTCCATCCAAATTCCCTCCATATAAATTTCATCTCCACATTTGGGTCCATCCATTTCCATTCATTTGTCCGCTCAATATAATTCGCCGAAAGGGGAAAAGAACGCCAAATGTGCGGAGAGGGGCGGAAGAAGGCGAATGGATGGACACTTTTTTCTAGGTGAATATTTTTGTGGGGGAAATGGAGGAGAATGGTTTGAGGCGAAGGACACCGACAAAAAGAAGGAAAAAATGTGGAAACGGGGAAGTTTGGCTGGGGGCTAAAAGGGACGCCACATTCCATTCACATTTTTTGCTTCAATTTTGGTTGGATTCAAAGAAAGTTTAAAATGGCAAAAAGTGGTTTTGGTTGATTAAAATGACGTCCCCAAAATTTTAATGCCAAAATTAGCCCTACCAGCGCATAGCATGGAATCGGCACGTGGCCCAGTGATGGCATGTTCTCGAATGGCCAAACCCTCGGGCGATAAATCATACAAATGATTGACTGCTCCAACATAAATTCGTCCGGTTGATCGATCCATCACCTCAAAATTAGAGCAATTCACAATCAATTTTAGAAATTTCGGGTATTTCCTTCACTGACCATTCTCTCCAATTCCACTTCTTTTCCGCCTTCATTTTGGTCACGGAAAATGGCCAAAATTGCCGGATCCTGTTGAAGCCGTTGTTCTTGACAATTTATGATTTGTACAAGGAAAAGAACAAAGAGGAGAGGAATGGAAATTGCCGCGAATGGCATTAATATTTTTGTCCTCCGATTTGTTGTTTGCCATTCAAAATTCTTGTCTGGCGGCCTTCTCCAACAGCAGGCATTAGCCTCCTCCTCGGTTGATGTTCCCAATGGTGGCCTATTCCAATGTTTTTGTTTTTGCGATTTGTTGTATTCGCTATGGATTCTTGGGCATCTGTTGGCCGCCCTAATCCTCCCTTCGGATGGATCATTTTTAGGCATTGAATTTTCATCTTCATTCTCCGTCGATGGCATTTGATATCCGCTGCAGGATGGCCTTTCACCATCCTCGATGATTTGCCAATTTAGCATTTTTACAATAATTTTGGATGAATAATAAATGGGCTCAATTAAAGGAAAACAACATATTTTCGATTTTTGATTGAATTATTTGTTATTGTTCCCTTCTTTTTGTTCACTTCCCTTCTATGCTGAAAATTGGGAAAATAATGTTTTTTTGATGACTAATCAGCCTCAAAATTGGATATGATCAATTATAATATGGGCGAAAGGGAATTGAAGGGAATTTTTTTGTTCGCGCGAGGACCGGAGGTGAGGAGATAGCCAATTTTCAACGTTTTTCTAATGAAAATTGGCTTCAATTTTTTGTGGTTGGGGAAATGTAAAGGGCGATGGGGCGGGGGCATTGGGGTCGGCAATGATCGGCGGCCGACTGCCCTCACTCTCACAGTCCTGTCGCGCGGAAGACCGGCTCTCGAACGGAATTAGCGGTCGGTCGAAGGGACCCCTCACCCCTAAGTGAAAGGGCGGGAAGGCTTAAGTGGGGTTATATGGGGGAGGAGAAGCCGGCCTCCATTTGGGGTTGTGTTTGAGGGTGTTTGGCGACAGGCAAACAATGGATGGGAAGGAAGAGGGCAAATGAAGAATGGATGAGAAGGGAAATTGGAAGAAAATGGAAGAGGGAAGGAAGAAGAATGTCGGCAATGTTCTTCATTCTTCCTCACAATTTTCACTTGGCCGACGACCGCTTTGATGACAAAATGGGTTGATGAGTGAATCGATCGTAGCCAATTTTGGCAGCGGGAAAATTGCTTATTTGGGGTTGATGATGGTCGGAGGAGGTGGAAGGGAAGACGAAGAAGATGAGGCGATTTTTTCTTCATTTTTTTTGGTTTAGGAGGAGGACGAATGAGCAGGTCGAGTGCTACGGCTACGAGGATGAATAGAGGGAAGTAGACTCGAAAGGAGGGCCAATGGATGAATGAGGAAAAGGTAAAGGAAAAGATGAATAAAAGGAAGAGGAGAAGGGCAATCGGCCACCACCACAGAGAGCCATCGCTGGAGGGGCCGATTGATTGGGAAGAAAGGTGGTTTTGGGGTGGGGGCAGCCATCGCGACGAATAATGAGGAGGCGGGGGTTGGGGCGCAAATGGACAGCAAAACAGCAGAAATAGAAGGCAACCCCCCTTTTGGCTTCCCATCCTTCCAAATCCGCGCAGAAGAATGGAAACAGCCACCCGTAGACCGACCGGTGCTGTTGAATACGCGTAGATGGGGGATATAAGGAGGGGGCTGGCTTTTGTCCCTCCTCATCACATTTTGCTGTCAAAATTGGGAATGTGGATGCGCAATCGACAAAATGAAGAAGGTGGGAAGGGGCGGATGAATCGGCTGCCACAGGAAATGAATGCTTTGAATGGCTGCGTGGATTGCCAAAAAAAGAAGGTGAAGAAAGATGGGAATGGAAGGAAGAGGGCAACGAAGCGATCCAGGCAATTTATTTGATGAGAATGTGGATGGAAATTAATTTGTACGTGAGAAAAATTTAGGCATCCATTCCGACAATTTTTAATGATAGATTTTTAAAAATTTATGAAATTTTTAATGAAGGATTTTTGAAAATTTTTGAAATTTTAATGAAGGATTTTTGAATATTTTTGAAATTTCTATTCAAGAATTTTAAAAAGTTCTGAAATTTTTATTGAAAGATTTTTGGGAAGAATTTTATAAAAGAATAAAAAATTTGCATATAAATATATACGATGAGGCCATTTGGGAAATTGCTCAAAAATGGGGAAGGGAAGAATCCGCGCAAATCAAAAGAAGCAATTTGAAGGAGGACCAAATTGGTAAAGGAGGCCATTAGACAATCACCGGCTTCAATAGAGTAATCCACTCATATTATTCATAAGGGGATGATGGCCTCTTTCTCTTTATTTTTATTTTATCCCATTCCCAAATCTTTAGTGGGGATTTTGCCTGTTGGCCGCTGTTGTTAAACTGTGGATATGGAGGGGGAATTTGGACAAGTGGATTGGATTGACAATTCATTCAAATCTGCACCCAATCCAAGGCCAATCCTCCACAAATCTTCCCTCCTCCCATTTTCGGGGCCGTTTATGGCCTTTCCCTCAGAGGGTGGCGGCAAAGCGGCCATCTGCCCTTCGGCCTCTTCAATTCCACATTTGAATAAGCCGTTGTTTAGGGTAGTATTCCATTCTCCTTGTACAACAAAAAGCAAATCCCCGCCTCCACGAATAGTCATCAAATTTGTCCGATGCCGCCCATTTTTCTTGCATGTTTATGACCCTCTTTCCTCCCGTTGATCGTCTATTTTGGTTGGGCCAACCAATTTAACCACCATCCAACTAAAATTGTGTTTGTTTGCCGAGACAAGCCGTGGGGGTTAGTGGTTTTGCGCTTCTCTTCGTCCGATTTTCCCCCTTGGCTGACCGCCACCAAATGAATGATAATTGCCCAGCCGAATGAAAATGGAATGGAATTGGTGGCGGTCAAGAAAAATAAGGGCAGAATGGAATGGACGGAAATGGGGGAAAGGAGGGGAGGATGAGGCTAATTGGGATTTGAGAGTTTGGAATTGGAGGCCACAAATTCTGTGCAAAAATGACATTTGGTTGGGGAATGGACAAGACCTAATTTATTTGAGGCAATATTCGAGAATAGGAAAATATTGAGGAATGATTTTATGGCTGTAAAAATAAGAAAAAATGAAGTCCAAATTTGGAAGCCAATTATTGGAATGTTCTTCATTTTAAATTAAGATAAGAATAATTGGGGAGAAATTATAATGATGACATTTACCATTTATTGGGGCCAATTCTCATAACCCCAAAAATTTATTGGCGATGAGAGGATTATATTTTAGAGCGGAGGCCACAAATAAGTAATCCTCGAGAGAGAAATGAATAAAATGAAATTAAGAATAATGGACCAAAATAATAATGGAATGAATGGTCAGAATGGTCAATTTGGTCATCCAAATAAATGCCTCAAAATCCGGCAAATTTAATGTAGAATGGTTAAAATATGGGAAAAAATCTACAAATTTGTAATTTTTTGAGTTGATTGTTGGAGGAGGAAAGCCATCAATTGAAGCAATGGAGGATCAAAAAAGTGGTTGTTGGTGAATGACCACCGAAATGGCAAATGAAATGAAGGGGAAAGGTAAAGCATCAGCACAGGTGGGTAAAGGATGTATAATGGAAGGAAAAGGGCAAAATGGAAGAATTGGATCGGCGGTGGAAGAAATGGGGGAGGGGACAAAGTGGACAAGGCAAAATGTGAATTGAAAATGGGATGGAAAGGTGTTTGTGCAATTGATTGGCCAATTCGGAGGGATGGGATGGGGGATTTTAATCGGAATTGGGCCGGAAGAATGGAAATATAATTGTGCAATTTTATTGTAAATTATGGAAAATAATAAACTGAAATGAATGCCAGGATAAGATCATAATTCATAAATTGGAATGGCCTTCTCAATTTCTCGATGAGGCCCAAATGAACCGGAAATAATCCGACTGAATATTACTCTATATTTATTGAAGGAGAGCGGATTGTCTCGACCAGAGCAGATGGCCAGGTTGGATTGTGAATGAGGACATAAAAATGAGGAGGAATATTCCCTTCTCGCGCACTCAACCAAAACCTCCTCCCCCCACAGTTCATGATGGCCTCAATCCGCTGCCCAACCCGCACACCAATTTTGGGATAATCTACTCCCCCAGAGGGTCCATCCATTCGTAAATTGGGGTGGCACATTTCCAACATTCATTTAGTCCACTTGAAATTGATCCACACAAATATTCCATCAAAAACACAAAATGGAGAGATATTGAGTACTCTTTTGAGAGGGACGAGAGGGAGATTTGGAGAATTGAGGACCGGAATTGAACGGAGGAAATTATAAAGAGGGAGACGAGAATGGGATGGAATAAAACAAGAAATGTGATGGGTGGATATGAAGGTATTATGGAGATTGGGGGGATTAAGGGAGGGGGATTCGAGTGGATCAACAAAAGAGAAGAAAGGAATGAATGGAAGGATAAAATGTGATCAGATAACATTTCAATGAATGTTGTAATTGTAATTGATGATGACGACAAATATGCGTTGAACATAGGTGGGCTGGCAGTAACCGGATCTGGGAGGATGGCCCAAACTTAATCCATCCATATTAAATATGAATGAATGGAATGTTAGGGAATATAGGTGAGGGATCAAATGGCCATTCATATTCTTTGTTGATTCCGAATAATTGCTTAATTTTGGGCGTTTTTTATTCGATGATTCATCGTCCAAAAAATGTGCATCGAATAATATGGAGCGGCAAATAAACATTCAAAAAAATGGATGAATGCGAATGAATGGCCATAGATAGGAGGAATGGATTGGAATGTGCACTTTGGCCTAGGCAGTCATTTGAGGGATAAGTGTGATTGACGGACGACCACGAATTAATTTAAAAAGAATGGCCAAACATGGATGGGAGGGAAAATCCCAAATGATTAAATGAGAAAAGAAAAATTTAATAAAAAGAAATATTGAGGATTTTATTTTAGATTTTTGGGTCCGAAAACAAATCTTTCCAATCTTTTCAATTCGTCATTTCGGCTCTTTCCCAACTTTCCGGCATTTCCTATCCGCTGCTGAAATGTGCCTTTCTTGCTTTATCTCCAAATTTTGTCCGATTTTGGCTTCAAAACATATTCGGCCAAATGCAAAATTGGCCAAATCCTCGGAAACCAAATTTTCCGGAGGAGGAACACGCAATTAGGGGGAAGAATGGAATTGAAGGAAAATGGGGAGCAAATTTTGCTCCTCTTTTCAGATTTTGACGATGCCCGAAAGGGAAAAGGCGAATTGGAATTGGAAGGCGAAAGTTGGCGACGGGAATTGAGATTTGGGATTGGGGGCAAAAAAATGAAAATGCCTCCTTAAAATTGGATTGAATCGGAGAATTTTTATTTTGGTTTAATTTAATCCAATTCAAAACAATGAAAAATGCATTTTTCTATTTTAATTTTCGAAATTTGTGGAACTGATTGATGGGAAAGGCGCCTCATTTTTCCATCAATTTTATTTGAAGTGAAAGTGGAAAGTTTAAGCCGGTTCTTCGGCTGCCTCCCACCATTTATCCTCCGTCACGTTTTCCCGTTCATTCAACGGTCGCATCCATCCACATCCGTTCTTCCCATTTTCCATATAAAAAGCACAAAAATTGGGGGCTCTTCAAGCTCGTAAGGCTGTGAATTGGCGCGTCAAAATGGGGGAAAGGCTGGATTAAAATGGTGAAGAAGCGAATTGGAGCAGCAAAAACGGAGCATGAAGTGAAGGAAAGGGGCAAATTGGAAGCTTGAATGATGATGAAGGAGGATGAAAATTGGAATTTGGGATAAATGGAAAGTGGCAGATTGGTAAGGGCAAATTTTGTGATGCTTTTCATGTTTTTAGCCCATTTTATGATTGAAAATGGATCAAAGGAATAAAATTGTTGAATTCAGACATTTTTGAAAAATTTGCCAAAAAAATGAACATTTCGGATGGCCAAATATTTTTTTTTCCATTCTCAGACTCAGAAGGAGAAAATTACGCAAGCAAAAACCAAATTTTATTTCGCTGCTTTTTTTTCTGCCCCGAGCCGACAAATTTTATGACCGATGGGATCAGCAATGGGTCATCCTCATTCTCGGGTGAGTCGTTCCGATGAAGTGGCATCGGTGGCGGCGACGGGACATCGCAAATTATCGAGGAGAGGGCAATAAAACTTTGGAGGCCGAAAACAAATTGGAGGCGCCGAAAAAATGGATGGGTGGCCCAATTGAAATATACAAATTACAAATGAAGATGGAATATTTTATTGGGGTGAGGATTTTATTTTATATATTCGCCTCCTTTTGGCTACTCCAAAAATCCGTTCATTTTACAGCTGTTTGCATTGGAAGCTAAAAAAATTTAGCTAAAGTGAAAGGCAATTTTCCCCTGGGAAATGTCAATGATGCTAAATTAGATCAGTGCAAATGCAAACTGAAAAAGGAATGGCTTTAAAAGATTTTATAAAATAAAAAGAAAAAAAAATAGCAAATGAATATAAGATGAGTGGAAAATAAACTTAACATTGCCAAAATAATTTTGATAAATTTGCGTAATATAAAATTTTCAAGACTGAAATGAGGCTGGCACTGGCAAAGCTAGTCGGCAATTACTTTTGCATTTTAGTCCAAAAGTTTGGGGAATGGATGCGCTGCAGCCTATTCTTTTCCAAAATATGTCGCCAAATACAAACGTAATTATCCCTTTTATTTATGGAGGAAGGGCATGCCCCCACAGATTTTTGGAATTCACCGGATTTGGACATTGGGTGGGCTAATCCCATTTGCATCATCTGCTTCTTCTGGCGCCTCTCTTTCCTTTCTTCTTCAACTGGTTCTTCTCCGAAATCTTCCTGGGAAAAGTCGCCAGAAGGAGCAGCTGCCCCCAAAATGAAAAGTGTCAAATTTCACATTGGGATTTGTGGGCAAAAGGCAGATAGATGGACGGAGGGTGGACAGAGGCGAAAATGAGGGGGATGAATATTTGGGAAAATGGAAGGGGGAAAAGTGGAGAATGACCGCAACCGCCGGGGCGAAAAGTTGAGGGCGCGATATGGGAAAAGCAAAGGCCTGTAGGGGAGAAGTTGGAAAAATGGAAATAATATTTTTGTGAATATTGAGATTTGGATTGAAATGATGATAATGAATGGGACTGAATGAATTCGATGTTGTTTTGATTTGCTCAAAATGCATTAATCTGCCCGAAACTGGCTATTTTATATTTATAATGCGAAAAGAAAGCTAATCTGTTAATATAACTCTTTGATCTCCACAAGTTCATTAAATTTTTTGTGCAGTCGGCTGACCATATCCATCCATTTTCCCCAAACAAATGCCCGGAGGCCAATTTACCCTTCCCTATTTTCCATTTCTATTATAATTCTCGTTTTCATTATTCCTCCACTTCCATTTTATATTATTTCCTTTTTTGGCTCATCATTTGCATTTGTGCCCCCTTCTCAAGTCTATACACTTGGAATAAATAATCTCCGATGGCCAATTCTAATTGTTTTGCCATCTATGGCCAATGACCAAGGGCAGAATTAATTGCCACTCTTTATTATTATTATGAGGCCATTTCAAACTACTAAAATGGCCAGCAGTAGGCCATTATGCCAGCCTTGACCCCCGCGCTCTCATCGGCTTATTGGCCGGTCGAATAGGAAAGAGGAAGGGGGAATAGGCTCCGATTTAATGATGGCACTTCCCCACCAACTAAATTGGGCAAATGGGAGGAGGACAATTGCCAGTTTGGGTGGGAAATTATTTATCGGGATGAAAATGTGAGTTGGCGCTATTTGCATTCATTATTGGGCACATGGACAGTGGGAGGTCATCTTCCCATCCTTCCAGCTGACAAAAATGGCCGGGGTGGTCAGCAAAATCATTGGGAACAGTCCATTCCACAATTCCCTCAATTCCAGTCATCCAATATTCCCAACCAATTCTCGCGCCGAACTGCCATTTTTTATGTTGGCAATCGGAGGAACGAAGAGTTTTGCAGTGGAACTTATTGAAGGGAAATGAATTATATGGGGGAATAAATATATGAACTGCGGAAATTGGATATATTGGGGCGAATATATTGGAAGAAGGAAGCCGCCAAAGGGGGAATGGCGGCAAAAAGTGCGCATCTCAAAAAGGACTGCGAAAATCTCAGCGAACATTTAGAGGATACAAATACAAAGGAAAGGGGATTGATGGATGGATGGATGAATGAACGGGTGAATGATTCCATATTTGGGATTGGATGGCTTTGATCGATGTCTGCGCCATTCTTTGCTGATCATTTCTCATATCCGCCCATCGAGAAAAGTCATTCTCTCGCCGAATGAATAAATCCATTTTTCATTCTCGTTTAAAATGTTGCGAATGCTTTTCCATCGAATTAAATAAAAATGTGATTGGATGGAAGGGGAAGGAGTTTTGTTGGGTCGAGAGGCCGACCGGAAGTGGGGCGTGGTGGAACGACCCCTTCAGCAACATTAAAAAGGGGGAGAAGGGCACCACCAAAAATGACAAGTGGGTCGGCTGGTTGGCTTTTTTGGAATATGATTTGAACAAAATGGACCATTTATTTTTTGATTGTGTTGCGCACACATTTTCATCTCGACTCAATTGACATTTGTGTTGAGAGGCGAGGCGAGAAATGGAGTGGCAAAAAGGCGCAAATACTTTGCATCAACCAAAATGCACGCATTCATATATTTATTATTTATTTATCCGGTCTTTTCCTATATTGTTTTGTTAGGCAAGCCGGTTGGCGCGCATTTGATCCGGAAATGTTTGCTTGGAAAGTGGAAAGAATGGTCCTCTTATTGGAATTCACACAATAGAAAGGGAAGAGAATGGGAGGAGGAGGACACTTTCCGGACACTCATTCAGTCAGTGAAGCCACCCAAAGAGTCAATGATGGAGATTTGCGGAGAGATTTGGGCCAAAGCGGCGGCTTTGCTTTTGTGTTTTTTTTTTTCATATTGGTTGCATTTGAAGGAAAATGGGAAAAGTATATCTTTCTTATTTATGTAAATGCAAAAAATAAGCAAAATGAAAAATGGAATAACATAAAGGTGAAAAGTATTAATAAAAAGAAAAAATTTAAAAAAATACTGAAATATTTAATTAATTCAAAACTTTACAAAAAGTAAAAAATGTCCATTTTTAAATTTTTTTCCGCTGGCAAGGCAACAATTTCCCAAAAGATTTAACAAAAAGGTGTGAAGTGGTCAACAAAAATGGAAAGAAACCATCAAACAAATTTGGTTATTTTCCCTCGAAAATGGCCACTTTTGTGGATTGGCTTTGTGGTTTTGGCTCGTTTGGTCATTTCCCTTATGGACATTGCAGCAAAAGTGGAAATTGGGGGTTTCTTCCGTTTAGCCATTCAGTGTTGCCGGAAATTGCATTTGGCCAAATAGACAAAAAGCCAGATGGAAGGAAGGGGGGAAACTGCTGGAATGGAGGAAGCACTGACTGAGCAGAGGGGAATGCCGCTTTTGGGTGGGTCGATTAGCATTGCTTTGGTGGGGTTGGAAAAGGGAAAGGCAAGAAAGGGGGAAGCTAATGGCCGAGGAGGGCGACGAAGTTTGGCTTCCTTTTGGCCAAAGGAGGGTTGGGCCAATGGGCCCAAACGAGTCGTCGATTTTCCCCTTGGGGGAAGAGCAAAAATGGCCAGACAATTGGGGGCCAATAGGGCCAAGCCGCCGGCACCGAAAGGCCAAAGAAGAGGACGCAAAATGGGGGAAGAAATTGAGAAGAGTAAAAAGATTTGGTGTCGTCTTCATTGGCTTCTCTTCTTTGGTGGCATTTTGAGTTATGCCTGAAAGGAAAGAGGAGCACATTTGATTTGCTTTAGGCAAAGTTTGGATAGCACCAAAAAGTGACGATTTTATGGCCATTCATTGTTGGTGGGTTTTAGTGAGGAAAATTTACAATCTTTTACAACCAAAATGCAAAAATAAATGGAATAGTAGATTGGAAAATATAATTAAATGAATAAAATTTTACAAAATTTGTACCGAAAGGTTGATATGTAATTTAAAAAAGTTGAATGAATAGAATATTAAAGAATAATATAAACAAATACAAAATTGAAATAAATTTGATTTCGATTTCGAATTGTCAAATTAATAAAAAATTGATAATGAAATTTTGTAGATAATATATTCTTCGCAATTAATTAACCGCATTATTTGAAATGAATTTTCACTCAATTTGTTGCAAAATTTCATTTTCCTTCTCTTCTTTCATCAATTCTTTTTCATTTTCATTTTGCAATTCCAATTTCTTCTCCTCATCAATTTTCTTTGTTATTTTCTTTTCATACTCAATTTCCACCAATTTATGCCCAAATTTAACTTCTTTTCGGGTGAAAACGCTGAATGAATTATCGAAAACGAATTTGTATTTTTGGCCAGGCTCAACTTTTGCACAACCAAATTCTGGCACAAAATCAGTTAATAAACGGAACATTGGCCAAATCTATAAAAAATTAAATTTATAATTTGGCCATAATTTTCCAGCCACCTCTTTTTCTGTTCCATTCCCTTCATTGTCCTCCTCCTCATCCCCAATAATCATCATTAGGCCAAAATCAATGTCGGATGAACTTGTCCAAAACCAATGCAGCATAAAATTTCCGGCTGGAATATGCATTTCAATTTCGCGCCTTTGTCTGGCAGGGACCGAAAATTTCTTCATTTGGCTTTCGGGCATATATGGATGAGTGCTGGGTGAATATCTGTCGAAAAAAATTCAGTTAAATTTGTATTTCGTTATGAAAGTTGAATAAGGATTAATTAAAATTAATGTTAATTATCCTAAAAATTTTGGCAACAGTAAATTCTCCCAAAAATGTTCACCTCAAATTTGTAGGCGGTATTCCACCTGTGCGAAGAGTGCCAAATTCTGGATGTCCCCTAGTTGGTTGCCTTGTTCCACCCCATTTTGGGAACAAATTCTCCTTTCCAATATCTTGGGCCAATTGTTCTTGGAATGCACTGTCCAAGAAAACGACTTTCTCTCGACTTTGTTCCGACAATACTGGCTTGATTATTGTGTATGCCGTTTTGACCAGGTAATGGGCATTGATCACGTAAACTTGGCGCAACAAATCCGGAAATGTGTCCTGCATTGATTTCAACAATGCTCCATAGACTTTTAGGCCGAATGTTGTCAAATGATCGGTGTTGAAGCCTTCCAAATCGATGATGACCCGTAAGCCCAATTTTCGTCGCCGTTTGCGTTCTTGAAGGCGAATAAGCTGAGAAATAAACATAATTTATTTAAGCTATATTCCATTAGCTCACCTGATAAAGTAAAGCCGTTTCCACGATGCTAAGCCTGTAAACGTCGCTGACTCGGCCACATTTAGACAATTGTTTTGGATGGGATTGGCCCATCCTTTGCATCACCACCACGTTCCCCTCTCGATCATATCCCAAAATGCCACCGGGGAAATAGTCGGCTGCATCTGTCAATGTTCGGGCATAATCATTCAATTCGTCCACATCCTCAATGATTCGCTCATTTACGCGCATACAACGGAACACGGAGCTGGCCTTTTTGAAGCGAGGAACAATTTCATCTGCAATGGAAAAAAAGAAGTCATTTATATTGAACTCTTTATTATTCCTTCTCAAATTTGCCTTAGGGTGAATTCAATGGTTAAATTGGATTTTTATTACCATATAACCTCTTTTAATTTCCTATCCTCGATTCTGCTGACTGAGGATCAATGGCTGTTGTCGGGTCCACATAAAATTTTTTTATTGTATTTTCTGAGTTACCTAAAGCTTTACAAATTCGTTATAATTTGTTCAAAAATCTCCACAAATTAACGAGTTAAACCTCAACATTTACCATTTTTTGAGTGGTTGAAAAATAATAGCCCATGGGGAATTAAAAGAGGTTATTAATTGGCAAGGAAAAATAGACCAATTCGATAATTCCATCCATGGAGCCATCTTAGCAATGAGAAATTATCATTAAAAATTGGTGTGTCCTGAAGCAATTGATGGCCCAATTGATTGCGCAATTCGGCCAATTTGTCCAGCTGGAACTGCGTTAGGGATTCCTCCGTGATTGGATGGCACATCCTTTAGTAGGGAACAAAATTGGTGAATGAATGAATATGAATGGAAAAAAGGACTTTGAATTGGGGAAATTAATTTTTAATGGGAATTGATAATGGAAGAAATAAATGCAGAATGAATTGGCGATGAAATGATAAAAATTTTTGTATAATCAGCAATGAAAAATGGAAAAATAAGGGCCAAGGACCCAGACTATACAAAAATTAAAAGTCACAACAAAATAGGGAATGAAAAGTTTGTTCATTTTTTAGAATCATCTGATTCATAAAAAATTTACACTCGAAAATTTCTTTTGATTGATTTATAAATTATAATTAAACAAATCATTGTATTTGTTAAAATTTGAAAGTCCCGAAATTCCATTTTTGGTATCATCATCAGAATACAAAATAGACCAGAATCTTTTTTACTTTAAATAAATCTTTGAAACTTAAAAGTAAACCATTTTAAGCAACTTAATGAAATATTGATTTAATCGGTCAACTCCTTTATTGGCCAATTTCAGCAGGGAAGGCCTAATTTATTCCCATTTTCCATTTAATTTTATGGACTCACCCTTTTGTCATCTTCCTTTTCGGCACTTTCTCATTCGCAGCTAAATTATTTAATTTTGGTGGATGCTCCTCTTTAATTTGTTGTTGTTGTTTTTGTGCCGTTTTTGTCGATTCAAAACTGAATTCAACAAATTCTGTCGGCCCCTTTGGATGGACCGCAGGAACGGCAACTGGCACACAATCAAGATGGGGCATTTTTTCTGCAGAAAATGAGAGAATCGAATATTGAATTGAATTAGTGTGAACAATTCCTATTGAATTTTGATGGGAATAATGGAATGAATGGTTTTGGGAAAATGAATGGCCGATGAATTTGGGAAAGTGCGGTGTTGGAAATGGAAAAAATGATTAAATATGGAGGGGCCTCGAGCCTGCACTGATCAAACGACTGAAAGGCTGAAGCCCATTCGATTTGACTAGGCTTCTAGACAAAAAGCAACCACAAACCAAACCAAGCAAACCATAATGAACATTAACGTGGATTGGTTGGGAAATGAATGAATGAATGTATTTGGGGGGAAATATGGGGTAATCGGTGCGCAAAACAATTGGAGGAGTGAATGAATTAATACTTAATAGGACCGATTAAGGAGAAGTTCCACCTATCTTCTTTCTTCCTTCATTTCCCTTTTGATTATATTCTTCTTCTTTGATTCTTGTTTTGGTTTTGTTGGTCAAATCGGAAGGAAAGGGAAGAAAATCAAGGCAATTGGATGTGCGCAAGAAATGGAGTGGGGAGAATATTGGGGACGAACATTTTGGGGCATTGAAGGACCGGTTTGGGCAAATGGACGAGAATGAAGTGAAGACGATGCCCATATTCCCATCCGCTGATTGCACAACAACAAATCCATCCATCCTCCCACCACCTTTCACTCAATTGCACTTTCTGCCCCTTTTCGAGACTTTTGTACACAAATTATAAAAGAATTAAGGAAAATGGAATATGTCTGAAATTTAATTGTTTTTTCGAACAAATGTTTTGGTTGGATTATTAAAAGAGAAAAGGCCATCCATATATTGTTGAAAAACATTATTCCGCAATCCTAATATTAAATTATGAATGATTTTTTATTCGGCAAAGAATATTCATTGAATTAAAAATAAAAAGTGACATAATGGATTGGAATGTTTATAAGGAATAGCAAAAACAATCGAACATTGTCCGTCAACAATGATATTTTGGGGATGGGATAATTGCGCCAACAAAATTGATGGAGATTGGAGAATAGCATAAGCTCACTTCCCCTCAAGGAGATGAAGCCAAAGAGCGCAATCGACATATAATGGAAATGACGAAAAGAACAATTCAAAAATTGTGCCTTCTCTTTTTGTGAATGGAAATTGCCTTTGGCGGAGAACTTTGAGGAAAGGCACGGGCAGAATGATGGGAATTGGGAAATGAAGGAAGTGAATGCAAAAAAGAGGGAAATTTAGAATATTTTGCGCAATTGCGCACTGCGCAGTACATTCTTTTTCGATTGTTGTTGTGTGTCAATTTAACAAATAAACTGGAGCCAGCAGGGAGGCCAATTTTCTTTCCACAATTTTTAAATTCATCAATCATACACTTACCATATTTCCTCTATTAATGCCTCCCCTCTAGGCTCTAATAGAAGCCTTCTCTTAATAAATTACCTTTAGGATTTTTAAGGGGAAAAAGTAAACAAATGAATTTTTTACTCTTTTGTAGGGACTGAGAAACAACCCCTCTCCCTCTAATAATAGCCCCTCTTATTAGAGGATCTCTGAAAATAGTAACCCCGGAGCCGCTAATAGGAAATAAATACGGTAATTCAATTTTGAAAAATGACTCCAAATGTAAAGAAAAAGAAACAATAAGCAATAAATAATAATAATATTTACTTAAACCTAGAAAAACCCCTATGAGAATTTGTTGGACAATTCATAAGTGTCCAATCATCATCGACGCATCGACGCATTCCCAATTCCCATCTTCATTCTTCCATGTCTTCTCCTCTATTGTTGATTTTCTATTCCATTTGTCTAATCTTCCATTCATTCATTCAAATAATTCCCACTTGTCCCATCGAATTTCCCTCTTTTTGCTATTCATTCTCGATGTTTTTCCTCCCATTTTCCAAATAAACACCTCAATACACAGTCCCAACGCCAATATTCCGACCGGTTTTTTCGCCTCTTCACCACACGTCCATTTCCCTTCCTCCAACCAATTCAGTGATATGGGCTTGATAATCGGTTGTGAATTGTTGGTTGAATGATGATGAATGTGTCTCTTTTTCCCTTTCACCGGGGAATTCAATTTTTATGTTTATGTTCACCCGGGAGGGGCGAAGAAACCCTCATCCAAATTACTTTAAGGGAAATGGCCTCGTCATTTCCTTGGATTCTTGGAACAATTCAATATTCCCCTCTCCAAAAGGCTCTCCTTCCATTCCAAATGCAATGGGACACTCCACATAAAAAAACGAGTCCCCTGCAGAGTTGCGCACCAATAAAAAGTAAATTCTTTTTTGCTGGGCTTGTTGGCGTCCATTCTGGAAGCCATCTCCTCTTTTTATGGTGGCGGCTGGTGGCAGGGATTCCCCGCCGGCGGCTGGCAAATCCCCAAGCCAAACTCCTCCTTTTCAAATATCCATACCCTCTTCTTTATTCAATGCCTTTGTCCTCTATGCTGGTTTGGTTTAGATCAACGAAAAAGAATGGACAAAATTTAAACTTAGATTCTCCGTTCTATGATCCTATATTCGGTTTTTTTGTGATTAAAAAATTCTCATCCAAATCCACAAATTCATTTTCATCCCAATAATATATTCGGCCTCCAGCATAAAATCTGGCCAAATGGCCATTTTGCTTTGAATGGATGGAGAGGAGGGTTCTTCTCATCAAATGCATCTCTTTTCCATTGGCAAAATGTGTCCCTTCACTCAATTCCTTCTTGATTTCCACCCGAATCTTTTACAATTCCCCCTTTCTGCTGGCCAGATTTGTCCCAAAACTGCACTGTTGTTGCTGAATGAGAGTGGACACTACATTCATTTTCATTTCATTCACATTTGAAAATGTCCAGCTGCTCCCCAAATTCTCCTCTTTGCTTTACTCTTCCATCCAATCCGCCTATCAAATTCCTCCTTTGCAAAACTTAAATCAAGTCAGCTTAATCCTATTAAAAAACCTGCTTCAACCTTTTATTGCATTCCCGAATCGGCAGAGAAGAATGTCTTTTCAATCGACAATTTAATTTAGTCATTTTAAAGCAAGTTAACCCAGTTCATTAGCCATATTTAAGTCTCTTCAATCAACTTTATAAATATTTTCCCATACAATTAATCCTATCGGCTTCTTCTTTCATTCAACCATCAACATCCTCATCATTTCATTATTATCATCCACTTTCCTCCATTAAATTAGCGCGATGATGAGTAAAAGATTGGAAGAAAATATGCGTGTGGGATAGAAATCCCATCACGTAAATCTTTGCTTTCCCCCATTCCACTCTGAAACTCCGGATCACCGTTCTGCTACTGATGAAAAGCATCAATTGAACAGCCAATTAGCTGTTTCTCACATTCTCATCGCCCAATCAACCTTCCCTTTATTAATCTCATTCCTCATTTTCGCGTTCATTCATAACCGGAGATTAAATGAATGGACTTTTGCAGAGAAATCCGTCATTAATTTTGTTTGAACACGAAATGAAAACACATTCCATTATTTCCAGCTGATATTAGTAAAAACACTCATTATCTTTTGTAAAATTAATCATAATTAACTTTCAATTGATAAGAAACTGAACATTTTTAAATTCTTTGCAATGAAAGTAGCATTTAATATTGAATAGTGCATAAAAACTAATAAAAATCAACCAAAATAAAAATATCTCCGTGAATATTTCCTCGCTCCTCGTTTTCCTCATTCAAAATTATTAATGATAATCCGCTTTGGTCGCTGGGGCTCGATGAACCCATTTTATTCCACAACTCTTTTCACTCTTTTTGGCCTAATCAGGCCATTCATTTTCCCAGCCCAGTTTCAATTTCATATTTTTTTCGGTTAGCCGACATTTGCGCCGGAGCATTTGCGCCGCCGACAATTGCGCCGCCGACATTTGCGACTCCGACTTTTGCGCCGTCGAATTTTGCGCCGGAGCATTTGCGCCGTCGACATTTGCAACTCCGACTATTGCGACGCCTACTTTCGCGCCGCTTCTAGAAATACGATTAGATTTTGCAAAACGATGTAAAATAAATCCAAGTTATGATTATTAACTATCAAAATTAAAGTTATTAACCAAATGAATAAATAAAATTATTAAATAAATGTTATATAAAAATCCCAAGCATCAATAAACCCAATCACCCAATCCCCTTGTTGTTAAACGATATCGTAATGCCTGAGGATGAGCCAGCCATGTTGAACCATTGCGCGAATTAGGATTCTGTTGATGAATTCCATTGATTCCTTTTTCGTTAGTTAAGGATTGCTTAATTTGTATGATGTCCATCTTTTGGAAATAGAAAATTATTCACCCTTTTATTTGTTAATGATATGAGTAATAATTCGGTCAGATAATTTTTTTAATAAACAATAATTCGTATTTCTGTGGGCGGCGCGAAAGTAGGCGTCGCAAAAGTCTGCGTCGCAAAAGTCGTCGGCGCAAAAGTCGGCGTCGCAAAAGTTCCGGCGCAAATGTCGGCGGCGCAAATGTTCCCGTCGCAAATGTCGAATCACCTTTTTTTCCATTTACTTTTATTTTTTTCTTCCTCTTATTACTTCAATTTTTAGCATTTTTCTCGATTAATTTTTTGGGGTTTAGTTGGTGGCCTTCGATGGATAATAAATAATAATCTCTTTTGAGGTCGGAAAACTAGCTCACTATTAAAAATGAAAATAATCGGATTTCCCAACCATTATTTAACACGATGAAAATTGTAAGAGATGCGCAAATCTCCCTAGCGGTGCTATTTCATTCTCCTAAAAGGAAAATTCATTTTAATTCAAATTTAATCAATGAATTTACAAAAATTATAAATTTTTATGTCTTCCAATTTATTTTTCATATCATTTGATATTTTAAGATTTGCCCACTTTTTTGGCCGATCCATAAGCATTAAAATTGAAAATTATGTTATACAACAGTCAAACCAATATATTTGGTGATAAATATGATAAGCAAACCGCAGAAAATACGAAAGCGAACACTCTGGGCCATAAAAGTCCGAAAATAGGAGACAATAAAATATGACAAATTTCTTTATCCAAGAATTAAACGAATTTACGTAAAAAAAAATACAAAATCTTTTAAACCATTGATTTTCCTTTTTTTGAAAATTTTTTGTCCTTCAATAAATCCATTTTGAGTGCAAGTGAAGTTTTCCCCACTCTATTCTCCTCATTTTGGGCGGGCAAAAAACTTTGTTGGCGACCGAAGAACGCCAAGTCAAATCCCTTCAAAAATACCATCCACTTTATTCAGTCCTTTCATTTTCATCCTTTTTTGTTGTTTTGTTCATTTTGCCCCGTTCCCACTTTTGCCCTTTTCCTCCCCCGTCTTCTTCGGCCATTTTTTACTGGAGAATAAATAAATATTTGTGCCGGGTGCATCCACTTCTTCGCAGCTATTTCCACGCCAACTTTTTCCATATTACCAATTTCATATTCAACCAATTTCCCATCAATAACTTTCTTTTTATATGCTTTCCGTCATTTCGTACTTCTTTCAAAATATCTCCCAAATCCTATTTATTATCCATTTTCCTCTCATTTGATTGCGCAATAAACAAACAAATCAAAAAATAAATTGTAAAGTTGTTGAAGAAAATTTAATATACATTTCTCATTTCTACTTCATGTTATTTTTTCTCTAATTCCATACCTTTTCTAGATCATAGCAAAAACAGCATTCATTAGCAATATCAACAAAACATTCTCATAAATAAACAACAAGATAATAATGCCTCTCTGCCCTACTTGTGAACGTCCCGTCTATTTCGGTAAATTCAACTTCAAATTTGTCCAATTTCCTTTTTCATTCAGCTGAGCGAGTGACTTCAATTGGCAAGGATTGGCATCGACCATGTCTTCGCTGCTACAATGAGGCATGTAAAAAGACATTGGCAGCCGGTATTTATCGTTTTTAAATCCTATTTTCAATTTAAATTTAAGGTGGACACTCCGAACATGAGGGAAAGCCATATTGCAATCGTTGTTATGGCGCACTCTTCGGCCCCCGCGGGTATTGAATTGATGAACTCGAATTAAAATTTAAACTAATGTTTAGTTATGGACACGGCGGTGTTGAGTCTCATGTCTTCCTCGGTGGAACCACTGGAACTAATCCTGGCACACGGACTTCAGTTCCTGGCCAATAAAGAATGGATATGTAAATTGAGAAATAAACAAATTAGACGACCGATGAAC
Organism: Pratylenchus scribneri; assembly: GCA_030063045.1. Classification (NCBI taxonomy): domain Eukaryota; kingdom Metazoa; phylum Nematoda; class Chromadorea; order Rhabditida; family Pratylenchidae; genus Pratylenchus; species Pratylenchus scribneri. Next base: position 419,323 of record JAQSEB010000105.1, on the reverse strand, counting down.
GAAGTTTGAATGAATGCAAAAATAAAACGATATTTGTTTGGCATACTTAATTTGTCTTCTTCTCCATTTAAGTTCAATAAAATCATTCCCTTCCTCCACTCTTTTTCACGCCATTGTTGCTGAATTATATTTCAACCACAACTCATTATAAATGGTACGCAATCAAATACACAACTTTATCTTTAATTCCTCTCTCAATAAATGAATAAAAAGTTTACATTTGTTTAAAATTCCTAAATTCTATTTGCTCAAACCTTAATGAAAGGAGATCTTTCTTTATTAGAAGATGTGTTTCAGAATTTTCACACTTTATTTTATTTTAGGCAATAATAACGCATTTTCTATTAGAGATTCCATATTAAAAGGTCTAATAGAGCTAGCAGCAGTACAGTATAAGCGTAAGCACACCACGTTAAAAAAGATTAGGAAAAGGTTTATAAAAAATTATTTTTACAAATCAGCAAGTACATATTTTTAGCTTTTATTATTCATCATTCGTGCTTAAGTTCTTAATTCCGCGCACTCTCAGGCACTTCCCCGACCTTCCATTGGCCTTCCGGGCCATTTCCATTCCATTTCGGGGCTAAATCCGGCCCAATCCCCTATATCCACCTTAATCCCTCTCCGGCGCACTCTCAGTCACTTCCTCTGCCTTTTGTTTATTTGTAGCAAAGATTTGCGTCGTGTAGATGATCCGAAATAAATAAATAATAAAGTTTTAGATCCAATGCGTTTAAAAGCCATATCTGAAAAGGCTAGTTACATTTTTTTTTCAATTCATAGCGAATTATGGAGAAGGAGAAAAATAGGGAATCGGGTAGAAAGTTGTAAAAATTCGATATTTCAATCTACAGTCACTATTGTCTCTGTTTTCTATGCTATTTCTAGCAAAAAGTAGCGAGTTGGTCAAAGGGTAGCGAGTTGGGAAGGGTAGCGAGTTGGCGAGTAGCGAGTTCGCGGGTAGCGAGTTGACCCCTCATCATCTAAATCAAAAAATTTAGTTTAAAGCTTAACCCATTATCCATCCTTTACATTTTAGCAATAAATATAAATAGACCCAATGGCCAACATAACAATCAATTTTAAGCTTAATTTCCAATCTCAAAAATTAATGATAATGTTTTTTAGAAGACCAAGCATTCAAACATAAACTAGAGAATATAACACCAACAAACAATGGCAACTATACCGGAGAATGGATTAGCATTAATACTGTTGAGAGTTCCGGCCAAGGATTTGTTGAAAACATGCACCCAGGTTTGAATTAATTTTAAAAAAGATTGAATTCTAACTTCATTTCAGGTCTCACCGAAATGGAACAAACTTCTGTCACAAAGCTTCTTTTGGCGAGACAAAATGGATTACGACGGTCATGGACTTGATTGGACCAAATTGGTCGGCATTTCCCCAGACTCATTCAAACGGATTGCAATCAAACATTGTTTTGATCGGAATTTCATCAAAGACAAATGGAATTTGGAATTGCGAAACGTGCAAAGTTTGACATTGGATTCTAGATGGGATGCGGATCGAATTGTTTGGCATGGAGAGGAAATTTTTGATGGCTTGTAAGTTTTATTTTCAAAAGATGGATAACATAAAATAACATTGACTATTTACAGAAACTTTGCACGAATCGAAATTCCACCGGTGTTTATCAATGGTCAGCCACAAATGCCACCAGGATTCGAGCCTATTCCAGCCTGCATTGCCATTCATCAGAATGATATGGGTTTCCAAAAGCGCATTATCATCAAATTAGCCGATGAAGGACTCACAGTTAGTTAAATTTTTTTTTAATAAATGTCGCATCTTTCAAATGCGAATTTCAATTTCCCTCCTCCTCCGCCCCGTTGATTCATATCAACCTTTCCGGGAGCTTTAAAAAGCCTTTTCCCGACGGATTTTTCTTCATTCCCATTTTCTGCTGATTCCCACAGCCATAAATCCCCCAGTTAATCTTCTTCATCGCTTTTACACATTGCCGGAGAATTTAATAAAGTGAATAATAACTTGGTGTTAATTTTGAACAAATTGGAATTTGAAGAGTCAAATTTTGGTAAAGAGTCGAATTTTTTGGTAAACTTCACGTCGGTCAAATCTATTGAGCCCAATTTCCCATCTTTTCCTATTTCCCCCAAATTACCCTTTTCTGCCGACGCGACAGCTCAACCGTGGAGAGCTCCAATTCTAATATTTATAACCTTTTCATTTCATTTATTTTACTTCTATTCCCACCATGTCTGCTCCTTACCGAGAGCAAATCCGCCTTGCCCTTCCACATATCAACCAAATTCTGGCCCATCAACAAAATTTCCCAGTTCCTCCTGCTGAACAATTAGCCCAAATCCCCACTCTTATATCCCATTTGGAGGAACATTTGGAAGAAACAATTGAAAGACTTCTTGACCTCACTCAACCCATTGACCGATGGATGTCCTTAAGAAACAATATGACAGGTGCCGAGAGAACTGTCGATACCCCTTTATATGAGGCTTTTATAGCCGACAATCCTTATGCCGCCTCAATTGACCAATGTAAAACCTATATCCGTAGACTCAAAACCCAATTACGAGCCCTTAAGGCGGCTCAACCTAATATTGTTCCTATCCAGCCACCCCCTCCCCCACCCCCTCTTGTTGTTGCTGCTCCTCCCATTGCTGCTACTCAATCCCATGCCCACCTTCCTAGAATGCAACTTCCCACTTTCAATGGCAAGTGTGCCGATTTTATTTCCTTCTGGTCCCAGTTCAAAGCCGCTGTCGGCGATTTAGAAGGACTGACTGGTGCAGTCAAATTGTCCTATCTCAAAACCTGTTTATCCCAAGCCCCATTATCCCTCATTGAATCACTACCACTCACGGACGATTCTTACGACTCAGCCGTGTTATTGCTGGAAACCAAATACAATAACCCAAATGAAATAGAAAGAACCCTCCATCAATCCCTCAAGGCTCTTCCCATCGTTCGCAAAGGCGAACACTTATGCCCCGACCTTTCAAAATTGATTGACGCTTTGGAAGGCATATGCATTCGGTTTGATCAACAGCATGTCGACTCAAATGCGCTCCATGTTCAAATGGAGATTGAAGGCAAACTCCCAGCCTTCATATTGGAAGAATTGTATAAGGCCAAGGAAGATTTGGGTGATGGCGAAGAATGGACCACGGAGGACATTCGCCACAAATTGAAGGCCATTTTGAAACGGAAGGAGAACATCCAATCAATCCATCCTATTCGTGAGTCCCGCAAACCTCAAAATCCTTCTTCTTCCTCTTCTTCCTATCCTAATGTTCAATCCCATGAACAGCCTTCTCAACCTAATTCTTCACTCACCTTTAATACACAAAACAACCCCAATCAAAAACCACCATCCCAATCTTCTAAGGCCAAAATTGAACCCAAACTTCCTTGCATCTTTTGCGTGGAATGTGGCCATTTTTCAAGTAGTTGTCCTAAATTTACAACGCGAGAATCGCGAATTGAACGCCTCAAAGCCCTTAAAAGGTGCTTAAAATGCATGAAGGAAGGCCATTTCGCTAACAAATGCCCCAATTCCAATTCCCTCAAATGTAGTAATTGTTCTGGTGGACATTCACGCGCATTGTGTCCTTCTCCAAATAAATCCAAATTTAATCGTTCCCAGTCCACCAATTTCACGCAATCAAATTCTTCAATGGCTCCTATTCCTCCAACGGCTGCAGTTACCCAGCCCACTCAATATTATCCCATTCCTACTCCACAGCCAACATTTCATCCAGCTTTTTATCCCCAATTTTATGGCACAAATCCATCCAATCCGCCATATACACCTCTTCCCCCTCAATCCATGGCAGCACCCGAAAGTGTGGTTTCTATTAATATTCCTGGGGATGGCCAAAACCCAAAAGGCCCCCCTCCTCAAACAAACACCTCATCTGTTTTTCGTAAAGATTTTCTGACCGATACCCCTCCAGTCCTTTTCAAATGTCTTCGTACTCAAATTTTTAACCCCAAATTACCAGATCATTGTATTGAGGGGATTCTGGTTTTTGATGATTGCAGCACTCATAGTTATATTTCTTCCAAAGGTGCAAAACAGCTGTCATTATCTTTCACCCCCACTTCTTTAAAATTGGGTGTGTTCAATAATCCCAATTGCACATCCACCCCATCTTTTTTCACCGAATTTGGCCTGAAACTTACTAACGGTCGCACTTTGGTGGTGAAAGCAAATACTGTGGAACATATGACACAACCCACTCATTATATCCCATTCTCTCCCGAATTACTCTCTTCCAAATCTGAATTAATTAATTCCACTGAAATCGTTTCTCCCATTGTTTTGCTTGGCGCAGACTATTACTATGAGTTGGAACCAACTCCAATTCAGCGCCTTCCATCTGGATATACCCTCATCCATACATTACTTGGGCCGGCCATTGCCGGAAAGCCCTATGGCCCTAATCCTCCTTCTCCCATTTCCCATTGTGAAACTCCAATTAATAATCGCATCACCTATTTTTGCATGCAATCCTCCCCTGAACCCCCACCTAATTTTTTTACACTCGAAGGAGTGGGTGTAAATGAAGATTCCTTCGGGAAAAATAATGATGAAATTTACAATGACCTCATTTCAAATATTCGAGTCCAAGATGACCGTTATGAGGTCAAACTCCCATTCAAATCTAACCCCCTTTCCTTGCCATTACCATCAAACTACGGTTTAGCTTGGGGCCGCTTAAAATCGACCATTAATGCCCTCAATAAAAATCCAACCCTTTTTACCCGTTACCATGATTTGCTCATGGAACAAATCAATCTGGGCATCACTGAAGAAGTGCCAGATCCTTCTAAATATAACCCCCCTTTACACTATGTACCACATCATCCCGTCTTTAATCCCATTAAAAATAAACTCCGCATTGTTTATGATGGATCGGCCAAAATTGGAAATGAAATGTCCATTAATGATTGTTTAGAACCAGGCCCCGTCATTCTCCCCAATCTGATCGGTTGCCTAATCCGTTTTCGTATTCCTCCATTTTCCATCATTTGTGACATCGAGAAGGCATTCCTTCAAGTGTCAATTCATCCTTCCCATAGAGATTCCACACGGTTTCTCTGGTTGAAGGACCCCTCTCTCCCTCTTTCCCAACAAAATTTACGCATTTTGCGTTTTCAACGTGTTTTATTTGGCTATGTCTGCTCTCCCTTTCTTTTGGCTGGCACAATTCGATTTCATTTATCCCAAAATCCCTCCCCACTCACTCCTGAACTTAATCAAAATATTTATGTTGACAATATCTTCCTCTCAGCAAATTCCATTGCCGAAGGACAATCCAAATGTTCTGACCATTGAATTATTTTCCAAGGCAAAAATGCCGCTAAGGGAATTCGCATCTAATTCCTCAAATCTTATCTCACCTTCCCGAAAATGTTTGCCTTCCCGGAATTCATCAAAAATTCCTTGGCATTAATTGGAACACTCAAACTGATCAACTTTATTTCAATTTATCCCCACCTTCCTTTTCTCAAATCCCAGCCAAACGCGATGTTTTGGCATTTTTGGCTTCCCATTTCGATCCCACAGGCTTCCTCAGTCCAATTCTTCTCCCAATTAAATCATTCTTTCAATCTCTTTGGTCCCAATCAATGAAATGGACAGACCCTTTGACTGAGGAAGCTAATGTTAATTGGGCCAAATTGTTCCAGAAATGGCCTCCAGAATCAATCCTTTCAGTTCCCCGCCACCCTTTTATCTTTCCTTCAAACGATCTTCATTATGAATTACATTGTTTTAGCGACGCATCATTAACTGCTATGTGTGCTGCAGTTTATTTGCGTGTCTCCCATCTATCACATTCCAAATCCAAGGTTTTTCTGATTTTCAGTAAAACCAAAGTTAAACCTTACAAAAATGCCAACTTAACCATTCACAAACTGGAATTAATGGCAGCCCTTATGGGCACAAGGGCATTGAAATTTGTCCAAAATGAACTTTCCCATATTAATATTTCCCTCCCTTTAAATCTCTGGATTGATTCTGCAGTTTCCCTCGCTTGGCTAAATTCCTCCACTCAAATTCGCGACATTTTTGTATTTAATCGCTTAAAAGCCATTCGAGATTTTCCTAATATGTCCATTAACCACATTCCGGGTTCCGAAAACCCTGCCGATTTAGGCACACATGGTGTTGATTCCCCTTCTGCCCTCGAATCCATTCCAATTTGGTGGAATGGCCCAGAGTGGCTTTCCCATCCTCAGCAAAATTGGCCACCTTTACGGCCTGATTTTCCCACTTTTCTTTCAAATGGATTTAAAACCAAACCCTTCCCTCCAACTAATTCGCCATTATTCACCTATAATGCCACTCAATTTAATCCCATTTACCGTATTATTAAATTTGACAAAATTTCTCGGCTACCCAAACTTTTACGTATCACTGCCTATTTTCTTCGATTCATATACCGCCTTCGCCCAAATATCCATACCCAATTTCTTTCACCCTCAACACTTCCCATCCCAAACTCTATTCTTATCAACATTCCTGAATTACACCGTTCAATGGCATTTCTTATTCGCCAAGAACAACAATTTCTCCCTCCCAAGGATAGGGACAATCAAGCCCTTGGGCTATTCCTAGACCCTAACCAATTACTTCGTTCCAAGGGTCGTTTAGGTAATAGCCAATTACCCATTGATACACAAGACCCAATTTTCCTTCCTTCCAAATCCCCACTTACATCTCTTTTAACTTATGAAATTCATCTTAATTTCCTCCATGCTAGCCCGCTTTTAACCCTTTCATTTATTCGCCGTCATTATTGGATCCCTAGAGGCAAGCATTCCGTTTCTCATATTATTTATAAAGCCTGTCTTCCATGCCGCCGGTTTTCGGCACAACCCTATAATTTACCCCCCTTTCCACAATTACCAAAAGACCGGGTTACACCCGCAACTCCGTTTTCATCAGTAGGGGTGGACTTTTGTGGCCCCCTCCGGTTGCTTCCCACATTTCCTGTTGATAAAAAAGCCACAACCCAAAAATTTTATATCCTTTTATGGGTTTGCCTTATCACCCGTGGCATTTCCCTTGACTTACTACCCAATCAATCCGCACCCATGTTTCTACTGGCTTATCGTCGGTTTTGTGCCAAACATGGTCAACCGACCTCCATTTATTCTGATCAGGCACCAACATTTATTGCCATTCACAAATCCCTCCTCACCCTTTCTCCTATTTGGCACTTAAGAACCCCTTTTGCTCCCTGGAAATATGGGTTTTATGAGCGCTTCGTCGCTCTTATTAAGTCTCATTTGAGACGTTCGCTCTGTGCCGGCATCCACCCCAAACAATTTACCTTTGATTATGCCCAAACTATTTTATCTGAAATAGAAAACATTATTAACTGCCGTCCCATTAGTTTTGACTCTGCTAATTCGGCAGATCCACGTCCTCTCAGACCCATCGATTTCATTCGGCCATTAGGCCATAATTTCCCTTCCTCCCTTTCAATTTCGAATCCTCCTTCATATGCTCCCCAAAGTACAATGCAGTCCCTGAATGACCTCTGGGACAATATTTCCAAAAAATCCCAATCATTTTGGACTAAATGGAAAATGGATTATCTTGTCTCATTAAGAGATAAAGAGAAGAAATCCTCCCCCAAATCCCACCGTAAGCCAAAAATTGGCGAATTAGTCATAATAATGGACCCCACTTCACCCCGTTCACTTTGGCGAACCGCTGTAATTGTTGATGTCTGTAATAATACGGACAATTTCCCAGACACGGCCAAGGTTCGCCTTTCGAACGGTCACATTCTTTCCCGATCAGTCAACCATCTTTACCCCCTTGAGATTCCTTCCTCCATTTCTCCTCCACCAACCGTTCCCACTTCCCCTATCCCGGCTGATCAACAAGATTTGATTAAGCCAATTATACCTCCTCCTATTCGCGTTCCCAGCCCAGTTAATACACCTTCCTCATTCTTAGAATTGAGAAGCAGGAAGATTCCCCGGAGCTGACTAGGCCGGGGGAGCGGCGCTTATCAGCGCAGTTCAAACGTTCCCACCATTACACCATTCATAATCAAAATTTTTATTAAATTATTTTCTCACACAATGTTTCCGTTCATATTACATTTACCATATCCGATTTGCCATTTCATTTCCACCTTAAACTCCGCCTACTTTTATCTCGAACAATTTTATCAACCCCTTTCATTCTTCCAACATCCTATAACATCCACCATCACTTATCAAATTAATCCTATTAATAAATGGGAAATGTCATCAGCCTTGAAGTATTCTCATTGGACCTTGTGGTCCTTCCCCAATTCGGCACTGAAGAATCACCATGGGCTTTCCTCACTTTCGTTCTCATTGCCTTCTTTGGCATTCTGGCTAGTGGTGTTTTCTTTTGCCGCAAATTTGCCCGTTTCAACCATTCCAACCGCAAGGGCACTTGGACCCCACCACCATCAATCCTCGTTATCCTCTGCCTGGCCTTTATCCTGCTTCCCATTGTCCAATCACGGCCAGGCAAAGATTATTTGGGTTATCGTTCCAAAAACAGGAAATTCGCCAAACCCATTCTTAAACACACGGCACCCCTCCTTATTCCACCAGCACTTTATCTGGCTTTCGACCAATTTCTCCAATTCCTGCAAAAGCCAGAACCTTCGGCTGAATATATTTCAATCGTTGGTGCCCTTTCAACAGTGGCCATCGTTTTCCTATACATTTTGGCCAAATTCTGCCTTACTTTGGGCAAACATTTTTTCCCCAATCTATTCCCATCTCCCACCATTAGCCCCATTCCCCCCGTTCCCAACAATTCAATTGAATTGCGGGAACTTAACAATACCGTTGCCGAATTGGTGCAACGCTCTAACCCCCCTCCTCATCGCTTATAATCCCCTTCAGATGAATTCCCGGAAAACCTCCCCATATGACCCTACACCACTTATTGCAGCAATCTTTGCTCATTTAAAGATTTCTAAACCAAATCCTTCCCCCAAAATTCAACCTAAATTCTCAACCAAAATGTCGTGCAATGAACAAGATCAGGCTATGGAAGTGGATGAGCAGGATATGGAAGTGGATGTCACCACTGTCACCCCTATCCCGTCCCCCATCATCAAAGTGACAGTGGAATCGTCAGAGCCTCGTCCTCGCATCCGTGCCCCATCCCCTGAATTGGAATCTGGTTGTGCTTTGCCCCCTGGTCACCCAATTGCTGTGCAAGAAATTCCTCTCCCTCCGGGCACTCCACCTGCTGTTCCTCCCATTTTGGCCCCATCCGATCCACCACCTCCTCCTCCGCCTGAACCGACTCAAAAAATCGAGGTGGTCACTGGAAATAATGGAAAACTCCCTAAAATTAATTTTTCCCCTCGGAATGCTGCTTCGAATCGCCCAAACGTCATTTCCCGTGTTCAAATTCTGTCCTCCGGCTCTGTGGTCCACCTCCCCATCAACCGCCCCAAATCAAAGAAGAAGAGATCCCCAAAGAAGAAGAAAATTGGAAAGAATATGGAGAACCGCATTCGGAAATTACCCAATATCACTCGTTTGATTCCTTTGAATTCCATCAAATTTCCTCACGGTCCTCCCCCTGGCCTTAATATTCAGGCACATGCACCGATTTTTCCCTCATTGCCATATGCCCATGTTACCCCTCAACACCCCCCAATTTACAATCACAATTCATGCCCGGGGGGTGTGTCGCATCTTTCAAATGCGAATTTCAATTTCCCTCCTCCTCCGCCCCGTTGATTCATATCAACCTTTCCGGGAGCTTTAAAAAGCCTTTTCCCGACGGATTTTTCTTCATTCCCATTTTCTGCTGATTCCCACAGCCATAAATCCCCCAGTTAATCTTCTTCATCGCTTTTACACATTGCCGGAGAATTTAATAAAGTGAATAATAACTTGGTGTTAATTTTGAACAAATTGGAATTTGAAGAGTCAAATTTTGGTAAAGAGTCGAATTTTTTGGTAAACTTCACGTCGGTCAAATCTATTGAGCCCAATTTCCCATCTTTTCCTATTTCCCCCAAATTACCCTTTTCTGCCGACGCGACATAAATATTATCTTCATTAGAATAAAATTCATTACATTTAATTAAAATATAAAAAATATTTTAATTTAAGGACGACATAATGGACATTTTCCGGCCTACAATTGTTGTTTCCGAAATGGTCGCCAATCGTCGGGATTGCACTTCCTATTATCGAATGCTTTGTTCCCTGGAAGCCAACATTGTTGAGAATGAAGATGAAAGTGATGAGGATGAAGATGAAAGTGATGAGGATGAAGAAGAAATTCGTGAAAATGAAATTTACAAGGATGGAAATGGAAATGAACATTTCACAGGCATGTTTCCAAATGGCAGAAATCAACGGGAACGCCGGGACGAACGCCGAGATGAGAATGACCATTGGATTGCCGCATCAATCTCATCGTTTTTCAACAACTTCAATCATTGGGAAGGTGGGTGCAATTTTTAAATGCATTTTAAAATCTATAATTCTTAGTTAATTACGTAAAAACATGCAAATTTCGAACATTTCATTTAATATTGTGCTCACAAACCATTAAGATATGTAAAACCATGTATAGCATTTTTTAATTTAAATTGTGTAATATCATTAATTGATTATATTAAAATAAAATTCAATTTTTAGCTGAACGCTGGGAACAAGTGGAGCATGTTTTCACCGATTATCCGGCTGGTATGCGCTATCTGATCTTGACTTCTGTGGGATTTGGATTCAATCTATATGGAGAACCTCAATATGGAGTCAAAATGGCTAATTGCTCGGTGAAAGCATTGTTTGTGAAGAATGCAACAGAATAGAAAGGAATATAATAATGGATTGCGAATATTGTGATTATAAATTGATAAAAAGAATAATATTGGAAATTGATTGATTGCAATGTATATGTATTGTTGCTCTAATTTAGACTTGATCTCAGTTATAATAAAGGTATATGTTTTAATTCAATCTTTATTTCAGTTTTATTTTATCGAGTTATTTATTTCACATTCACATATGGATTTAATCAATGGCTTTTATGCATAATTTTGCCCATATCCGATAAAAAACCTTTCTTGGTTCACCATTACTCCATCTTTTCCACATTCACTTTACTTTCCCTCCATCCAAGATCCCCACAAAAATCAATACTAATCAATAGACACTCACATCCTATTCCTCCTATCTACTTCAATTGGTCATTTCGCGTCCTATCTTATCTTCACTGCTTTGCAATATCAACATCCATTCTTGTCCAATCGGCTGTTTTTGCATCCACTTCATTCGGCCTCCCCCTTTTTATAGGGCCAATAAAATCTTAGCCATTTCCATTTGTTCTTAGTCGTTGACTGTCTCCCCCATCCATACTACGAGTGGAAAACCCCTTATTTCAAAACACATATTTATACATGTTAAAAACTAGCAAAAACAATGTATGCGTAAACAATGTATATTTCGAAATAGGTTTTAACTTTCTTTTATTTTAAATGTCGTTGATTTAATCCCTATAAATTAAAATATTTTAATATTCTTTTTTAACCGAATTTAACAAGCACCACCAGGGTATACGTCCAAATTTCTAATTTGAATTTCCATGTCCCCTTCCCCCACCCCGCCCATTCCCATCTCCTGAAATTAATTAAGCTACATTGATGCAAATAATGTTTACCATTAATTTTAGCTTTATCAAGTTCTTTGCTAAATTCTTATTTCTGCATAAGGTCGACCAACAAATCATCAATAAAAATGAGCAATCCAATTCCAACAAAACTGAAGTGCCCGCATTGTCCCCAAAAATTCTTTGCGAATGTTGTATGTATATTTATCATAATTTTCTTTATATTTATATCATTTTTTAGTTGCAAGAACACATTGCTCGGTGCACATTGAACAAGCCCTATAAATGCGAGATCGATTTTTGCGGCCAATGCTTCGCAACTGAGAAAGGAAAAAATGCACACAAGGGCAAAGCCCACACGGCGGAAGAGCGTGGAACACTGTATAAGTGCAAGTTTGTTTAATCTTTGCTTATTTTATCATAATTAATAATTAAAATTAGATATTGCCTGCATGGATCCGATAGTCAAACCGCAATGCAAAAGCACGAGCTCCAGCATGAAGAGGAAGGGGGCCTTGGTTTTCGTTCGCGCTCTCGCTCTCGTGGACCGGCCCGTCCATCTGTTTCGAATTCGACCAATTCGGCGGCCACTCCAACTCGAAGGTCATCCAGCCGTGCCCGCTCTTACAATTCGACACCTCGGCAACGTGCACCATCCCGCAATATCCAAGAACGTGCACCATCCCGCAACTCATCAGCTCCTCGTCAACGCGCATCGTCCCGCAATTTCCGTGAAACATCCACGGTTTTTAATTTTACATTTCCAAATATATGTCGGCGGCAAAACTGAAATTCAGGCAAAACTGAAATTGCCTAGGCAAAATTGAAATTTTTCACTTTTGCCGGGAAATCAGGCAAAACTGAAATTTCCTAGGCAAAACTGAATAAATTTCAGTTTTACCTGAAAGTTAGGCAAAACTGAAAATATCTACACCCAAATTAAACCAATCTCTACATTTTGGTCTAGATTAAATTTTTAATTGGAAATTCGAAGAAAATGGTTACTAATTTTATTTTTTAATTGGAAATCGAAGAAAATACTTATTAATTATTAATGAAAAATATTTGTTTGCAGAAAAAAGTGAAAAATAATAAGGGGATTAAGGTGGATATAGGGGGATTAAGCCCCGAAATAATTGAGAAATCGCCCAGAAGGCCAATGGAATGTAAGAGAAATTAGCCGAAGATGCTGAGAATGCGTAGGATATAGCCGGATATAGGGGAATTAAGCCGAAAAAAGCCTAATTAGGGGCTAGGGATTAGGATTAGGGGTTCGGAGCATAGGATTCTAGCGAAACCGGAAGCATAACAGCCTAGACCAGGACTCACGCCCATCTATTTCGGGTCTTATTCCTATTTAATCCTCCTATATCCACCTTAATCCCCCTATATCCAGCTATAACTTGCGCAGTCTCAGGGCCTTCTGCCAATTTCCACGACTTTCCACTGACCCGCCGGACCATTTCCCATCAATTTGGGGTCTTAATCCGGCTTAATCTTTCCATATCAACCTTAATCCCCCTATATCCGGCCTCCGCATTCTCAACACCTTCGGTTAACTTCTCCTACATTCCACTGACCTTCCGGGCCATTTCCTATTTATTTCGGTGCTTAATTCTCCTTAATCCCCCTATATCCATCTTAATCCCTAATTATTTTGAAATTGTAGTGATTTGGTAGAAATTGGATGTAGATATTTCAGTTTTGCCTAACTTTCAGGTAAAACTGAAATTTATTCAGTTTTGCCTAGGAAATTTCAGTTTTGCCTGATTTCCCGGCAAAAGTGAAAAATTTCAGTTTTGCCTAGGCAATTTCAGTTTTGCCTGAATTTCAGTTTTGCCGCCGACATATATAATTTTTGATGATGATTAAAAGGGAAATACTATTGCAGTTTACGGTCTGAAAGGGAGAAGGATGATGATGAAGGAGAAGAAAAAGATAATGATGAGGATGATAATGATGAAGAAGAATGAGAAGAAGTGGAGGGATCATCTTCACTATCATCCTCATAATTATCTTTTTCGTCTCCTTCTTCTTCATCGTCCATTTTCTCTTCCAGCCTTAAACTGCAATAGTACCAAAATTATTTTTGTATAAATCTATTAAGAACAAAAATAAACTATAGTAATGTTGCTAAAATCACCAAATTTTATTAAAGACTTCCAACTCGACCAATTCAACAACTATGAATTGGGCATCGATGCCGCCAACCACAAACAATCTGCGGGGAATCGACACGGAAAATCGTCACGGGGTATTTTGTTAAATTTATTTCTGTATGAATAATTTGTTAAATTTAGGCTGGATCTGCCCAAGGAATATTGCCGATCAGAAGGGTTGCTAATGGTTTGCTGGAAATTGCCGTCCTCAACCCGGACTATGCGGAGCGCAAAATTGCTGAATACAAAAGGCAATTTGCGGCAACGGTCAACGTAACAATTATTAATATTCCCAAATTAAATTCAATTTTATTCCAGCAACTTAGTGCAATGAATCAGCGCCTTCGGGAATATTGCATTGCCGAGGGAATTCAATTGACCACGGAGGACTTTGTCGAGGAGAAAATTCAAGGTTTCTCGATAGTAATTGGGATGAATATTTAATAATTAAATTATGTTTCAGCCCTCAAAGCAAAGTACCCACAAATCTATGGAGAATCTTCTGGGCAGCAATAAATGATGGATGAATATGGAGAAGAATGGATGGATGAAATATAAATAATGGAATTTTTTAATTGACAAATTGGCCTTTGATTCTTATAAAAATTTTTGGTTTTCTAAATTGCCATTCCTTCACATCAATGGTGATCAATATTTATTTTTTCACCTGATAAAGATTCTGGATTATTTTCAATTATTTTTATTCATTGATTTCATTTACTGAATTCAGTTTATATTTTTCCAAAAATATTGTTGGACAAAATAATAATTAATATTTTTTTTAAATATTGACACAATGAGCACTTTTCGGCAACGAAATTCGAGCAGCGGTGAGGAAAGTGCCGGCGGTGGAAGTGATGGAGAAGAAAATTTGACCGATCGAATTCTGAAAAACCGTCCAAAAGTGGTGGCAAAACGCCGAATTCCGGGCACAACAAAAAATGATGAACTAAAAACAGAACAAATTGACAACGTGAATGATGAGGTTTCCTAATTAGAATAATTAAAATAATTCAATATAAATTTAGGAAATGGATAAGAAAGAAGCAGCGCCAAGCGCAGGCAAATTATGGGCCGAAACGGCGGTGATGCAAACATTGGAGGAAAGAATTGGCTCAACCTCATCCACGGCCAAATTGGATCGAGGCGTTGAATCATATTTAACTAAAATGACGAAATTTGATTTGGCAAATCGAAAACGACACCGACCAGACGACATTTCCGACTCAATTTGGGACAATGATCAACAAATGGTGGAAGGGGAAAAGGAAAAACCGCCACCGGAAGCAAATGAACCACCGAATGAAGAGAAATCGGCGGCCAATGAAGAATTGAACAAGGTAAATTAAATTTTAGGGCAAATATTTTAAAAAGACGAAAGGAGTATTGAAAATGGCGCAAAGATTTTAGTGGCTCAGCGATTTGTCCTTGACCATCAAACCATATTCCAAATCATTCGATCTCGACGAGAGGTACCGTTTGATAATGATTTGGCTTTGGTTTAGCCAATTTTAACCTAGTTTTGAACCAAAAATCATTAGATGATTTCAATGGTTTAATACTCCTCAATTTTGACCAAACCATGATAAATTATATAACAATTGATGCGTCAATTGATTGGGTATAGGTTTAGTGGTTTAGGGAAAATGGCAAACCATTAGAATCGCAAAAACCACATCGCCATTTTCACAATGTTTTATAGGAGGAATTGAAGAAAATAGACCCAGTTGTTGACCTTTGGGACGGAGTGGACACCGGCGCAGTGGAATTGCCAATTGAAAGAGAACAACAACGGAACAACAATAAACAATGGCGTGGTCGTGGTCGTGGTGGATGGAATGGTGGAAACCAATTCAAACGGTTCAAACAAGATCAGGCCGATTTTGGCGGTGGCGGTGGTTGGCGTGGAGGACGAGGGGGAAAATGGCAATGGCAAAGAGGTTTGTAAAAGGGAACTTAAGGTTAAATCCGCAATTTTATGTGAATGATCTACTCGACATTTTCAGAAAATATTTTGGTAAAATCTTATCAACCATAGTCAACCCTAAACCTAGTCCAAATTTAAGCCTTAACCTTTCCCTATTTCCTTTTGCAAATTGCGGATTTAGTCAATAGAGTAGTGGTTGGTTAATTGAACCGAACCTAGGCGATTTTTTGCCCAAAAACCGCTACCGATTTCGTCGAACCAACCAAGACCGAAACCTAAGTAAGGAATAGGCTTAAACCGACTTTGAACTACACTACAATTAATTCAGGACCATAAAAATAAATTGACTAATTCAATAAAATTGGACAGGTGGTGGTCGAGGCGGAGGAAATGCCAGTCAACAAAAGAAAATGCTACCACCGGAAAAGTTCGTCCCACGTCGATTGATTGCGGCAGATTATGACCAACAGAAATTATTCAACACAGTTTTGGACCCGGAAACATTGACCGACGGGGAATTGGTCAAAGCATTGGTCGAGGCTTTGGGCGAGAAAGAACCGGTGAAATTATTCTTAAATTATTTTATTTAATATTAATATTTTAGGCAATCATCGAAAAAGCCGTCGAGTTCGCTGGAAAGCAATTGGCAGTTGAAATTTTCAAAGAATGTCAGGAAGTGGAAAAAAGTGGAGGAATGCTCACCAAAAAGGTTTATAATGTATAGGGAAAAAATGAAAAAATATTGATTTTTAGGGAGATCGGCGCAAAGCACCCGGCGGTGTTTTCTTGGAACTTTTCAATAAACGAGAGGAAATTACCGAAGAACAAAAGGTTTAAAAATTTTATTTAAGATAATTTTAACTTTATTATTTTAATTAGAAAGCAATGTACCAATTGGGTTCGGAATTAATGCGCAAAAGTGGATGCCATCCAAAATGGTGGGATAAAAGAGAGAAGAAAAAGGAGGCCAAAACGGCGATGGAATTGGACACCGCAGAGGCGGCAGCGACAGATGAGGCATTGCCACCGGACTTGGATGTAATTTTTAATATTATTTTAATTATTAATTAATTTTGTGCACAGAATGAAGATTTACCAGCCAGCAGTGAATTGATTAAACCGAAAATTGTTGAGGAAGTGGCCGGTGAAATTTTTACTGAAGAATCATCGAAGAATATTGAAAATGGCTCAAAATGATGAATGGATTGGACGGGTGCTCAAAAGAATGATTATTATTATTGACTTTTTATTTGTTGATTTCTCATTATCCTCCTCCTCCCATTATCCGTTTCCAATTTTATTATTATTTTATTCCAATGGACTTTCAATTTATTTATTTGTTAAAATCTCTTTTAATATTAACCGCCCAAATGACCAGAAATCAAAGCCGATGATTAAAATATATTTTCACTCAAAAATTACGGATAATTTTAATTATCAAATTTATCCGGCGAAATAATAAAAAAAAACATATTTCTATATTTGAACAGACTATTTTTGGTTAGGGAAGGATTGGTTATTTTCAAAAGGGTCGAAAGTATTCATAGGAAGGATGAGGGAAATATATATTTTGTATCGCATTTTTTCAATTAATTAATTAATTTCGAATTCATCGATAAAGTTCTTCCAATTTCCGGCAAAAGACCAGCTCCATTTCTTGGGCCCTTTTCCATAATTCGGCATCGCCTCGCATTTTGGCTGTCCACAACAGTCCTTCTCCTATAAATTTCCTTTTGGTTTACATTTTTATTTTGGCCATCCCCCGTAAAATTTACGATTGCTCTTTTCCCTGTAACATTGACTGCGTAAATGGGCCACATATTCATTTTCGACGTGATGGTCCACTTGAGGGATTTTTCCTTAAATTTTATTTTTAAATTGAATTTATTCGATTTAAAACCTCGATAAGATTGCTCAAAATCAGGTTTGACATAGTAGGGCACCCGTAAATCTCTGGTGAATCGCTGTACATGATAGGTCCTTTAAAAATGTTAATTTAAAATTATTTATGAATTATTATTTATATTTCAAAAAATAATTCGCTTAATCTCGGATTCTAGACCTCGGACAAACTCGAAAATATACTGATTCGATCCGGCATAGTCGATATAGTTTATGAAATTTAAATTCAAATTAGTATGGGTATTGGCTAAAAAATTAAATCATTGTTTAAACTTAAACCAGTTTCGGTTTATAAAGTTAAACCGTTGCTTAGTTAAACCTAAATCGGTTTTGGCTAAAAGTTGAACCATTGCTTAACCCCAAGACTTTGGTTTAGAAATTTAAATCATTGCTTAAAACTTAATCTGTTTCGGTTTAAGCCTATGTTTAAATCTAAACCGGTTTGAACTTTTGCCTAAGTCTTAATTCCGGTCTTTAATTTGAACTTTCATAACCATATTCTCGAGCCTGTACAAAGTCTATACTCTTATACATTTATTCGAATTGCCTACAAAATATATTTATATTTAAATTTTACTGGTCACGGTTGAGGGAATATGGCGGCTCGGCAGAGAAGAATTGGACTAGAAGGCCACCAAGGAGAATTATTAGAATTGGCAAAAGTTGGAGCAATTGATAGAGGACGGACTAAAATTTGGATTAATATTTATTATTAATTTTCGGATTTAAACCGGTTCTTCGCCGCGATGTTGTTGTTCATATTGATTTTGTTGACGAAAATGGAATTGAGCCCTGCGCCGATGCACCGAATTGGAGGTGAAAGCACCGCCGAAAAACATTTCAAATATATCCTCCGGCGACATTTCAGCTGAAAAATTATGAATTTTATTAATCATTCGACTTTCGACATTTTTGGATATTTTTTGGTAAAATCTTCTTTTAAACTTTAATGAGTCCTAAACCTTACCCAAAGTAAGCTTAAACCTTAAGGGCTAAGCAGGAAAACTAAGGTAAGGTCTACTCTCCACTTTTGTAAATTGTGGCCGTAAACTCAAAGTTCAAAATTAATTCAATTCTTAAATTGACCCCAAAAAATCAATTAAAATTACCTTCAAATCCCCTATTGACGTCATATTCATAGAAATCCGAATGATAATGATGATGCCGTCTCCGTTGTTGTGTGGCCCTTTGCTGCTCTTCCGACCCAAATCGATCGTAGTCATCTCGCTTTCGTTCATCCGAAAGGACGGCGTAGGCATTTCCAAGTGCTTAAACAAACAATTTAATAATGAATTACAAAAAATAAAACCTTTAAATGCCTCCGTCGACCCTGGGGCTTTGCATTTGTCCGGATGCAATTTTAATGCCAATTCTCGATATTTCTTCTTGAGCAATGTTTCCGTAAATTCCGTCTTGTTAATTTGCAATATTTCATAGTAATCTTTGCAATGCCTAATCCTCTCCACATGGCTGGCCTCTTCCGCCGTATATTCCACATTTGGTGCTGCTCTTCCAGCGCTTTTTGACCGCGTTCTTGCAGAATCCTCTTTGGTCGATGTTGAATTTCTGGTCTGTGAACGATGTGTTCTACTCCCTTAAAATTATTTAAAATCAATTTGAATACATTTTTGGGTAATATAAACCTGTTGAATGACTTGGCCCCGGAGAATCACTCCTCGCCTTTGACTTTTTCCTATTCCGCAACAATTCGGCCTCATCAAATGAATTGTAATGATCATCGTGGGAATAACTATCATCATTGGTGTTATTTTCACTGTTTTCATCCCCCTCATCCGTAGCGGTGGAATCGGTGAATTGGCCATTTTTAAGTATGGAACTAACATCACAATTTGGGTCAAGTTGTTTTGCTTTTCTCAATAATTTTTGCATCCTTTCTATGTCATTGTTTTTCATTGCATCTTTTGCTCGAAGAACACATTCTTTGGCTGCATCTTTGTTTGCATCAATCACCATTTTTTGTTAAATTGGAAAATCTAAAAAAATAAAAATTTCATTTTGATAAAAAAAAAAGTAATTATTAATGATAATGAATTTGTGGAATTATTAAAATGAATGAATATTAAAAAAAGGTGACAAAGAAAAATAAATTGTCGTCATTGTAAGTAAATAACTTCATTTTAATTGGTTTTACATTTACCCCCCAAAAGCCAAAACCCATAGGCTATTACCAATTACATATATGAAACTAGAAATTTTATCAACAGTGGAATATTTGTTGGAATTGGGGGATGGATTAATCTTTGTTCTTTGATTAAAAATGGTGATTTTAACATGGCTAATAAAGGCAAAACATGTTAATCTTATTTGTTTTTCCAGATTAATCAAATCAATGAATGTTAGCGGAAGTGTTAAACTTGAGGAACCAAAGTAAAAAAAATTAGAAAAAAATTGAAAAAAAAATTAACCAAAATTTTATTATAGTGCAGTAATTGGTGTTGCAGGAAGTTCGGCAGAAAATAGAGAAAATTTGACAGAATTCTTGTGTGAAAATTGTAAACTTTCGGTCAAATGCCGATATGGGAAATTGGAGCTCGAAAAAGCTGGGTAATTCCTTAAAATTTTTAAAAATTTCCATTGTTTCTAAATTCTAAAGTTATCGAGAGGAATGCTATTATTTGAGAAATCCATTTGAGCCTCCGAATTTCCATAAAGCTCAACATGAATATACTATTGATGATTTCACCGTGATTGGCTCAAAATGTTTCATTTGTGAGCAGCAAATTTGTGTGGATGAGGTGAATTGGATTATTTCCTTTTTAGTCACCAAATCATCTCAATTTTAGGAATGTTCGTTGTTTTACAAAAATTCATATTGCCTAAAGTGTATTTGGCGTGAAAGGCACAGTTTTCCAGAGGAATTAATTTCGGTGCAATATTTCTCCTTTTTCAATTAAAATTTTTAACAAATTTTCAGCAAGTTGCAAAGCAGAAAAAGAAAGCCGAAGAAACTGCCTTTGATAATTCTAAATGATTTTCAATAATACCATTGATTTAACTTTGATTATTGCATAAATTTTCATTCCGAAATGTCCAATTTCGTACAATTCATTTGGCCATTTCCCCCTTTAATGCCCTCCCCCATTCCCAATCCAAAAACTTGCTTCCCTTCCCCATCCATCCCTCCCTCCGAAGGGTTGTTGCCCTTTTCCCCGTGGGGGAATCATTGGCCTGTGTCCGCCGAGGTGAATTTTTATTTTCCAGTTGTTATTATGTTGCTCGGCCGCAGAGCATCCTCCAGCTGTTAGGTAATCGCCAAAGGTAGGAGGCCGATTGCGCAAAATCCCGTCTCCTCTCGCCCAATTCCCCTTTCAGCCACCGAATTGGGCAATAATCCTCCTAGTCGGCCCTTCCGGCCACCAAAATACCACACAAAACACCCAAAAGACCCATTTTAGTAGGCTCAAAAATAAAAATCCCCTTTTCGGCCATCAGTGGCAAAATTGAATGTTTCGGTCAATGAGGGAATTTCAAAGGAAAAGGATGGCATCCAATTTTCTAATACTTATTCAAATTTTTCTAACCAATTTGATTGGTTTGAGGTTGGCAATCGGGAAATTGATGTTTTCTTCCACTTCTTTTTGTTCAGTTCCGGCCAATATTATGCCAGTAATTTCCTCTCTGCCCTTCGTGGTCTGTATTTTTATTCCCTCCAGAGGGATATTTCCAAAACCAATTAATACCTTTAGGCTACGGCACTGATTTGTGTCGTTTTGTTTCCTGCCCTTTTGGCCAAATATGCATCAATGGAGTTTGTCAAGCAAATGCCGGAATGGGCTACGGTTTGAGCAGTGCATTGAGTGGCTATGGACTTGGCGGATTGGGCTATGGAAGTTCATTGTATGGAGGCGGCGGATATGGATATGGAGGAGGCACATATGGGGCATATGCCGCCGCAAATAAATGTACTCTATTTTTCCTAATATTTGTCTCATTCTCCAATAGAAGCCCCTCTTTAGAGTCTCTGAAAAATAGTAGCCCCGGGATCACTAGTAGGAAAAATATGGTATTTAAGAGAGGGGTGGAGGGAGCAGGTCGGAGGGTATTTCCGTGATTCCAAAAAATGGAATGAAACATTGAGGATTTATAGTCCTTATTCCTTGATACTAATGTTGTTCAAGGCGAGAATGGGCCTAGCTTTAGCCCGGGACTTCGCCGGGGGCCTAAACCTCCAGTGGCGCAGAAGGGGATAGGAATTAGTTGGGCTAGACTTTATTAAATATATTATCTGTTTGTGCGGAAAAATGGTGATAACAAAACATCGCTAAATTTGATGGAAAAGGGAACATTTTGTGGGGAAACGAGCAGCAGGTTAAAAAGGCAGATTGGGGCAATATTTGATTGATACGGTGACGGCTGACGGGGCGATTAGGAAAAGAAGTGGGCGTACAGTAGGATGAATAGGAATGGCCTTTAGGCATTATTGGCATTGACATGGACAAAGAATAATAATAAATAAATCACCGCTGAAAAGCATTAAAAATTGATATTTTATTTATATGGCCATTTCCATATTCCATCAAATTTGGTCATATCTTTAACTTTATTATAATTAACCTAAAATATTTAAAGTATGTGCCGACACTGTGGACTGTTACAGCGGCCAAATTTGCCAGGCCGGTCGATGCGTATTCCAATCGGGTTACGGCGGTTTGGGTGCATTGTCGGGCTATGGACTGACCGGTGGCTATAATGGAATTGGCTACGGCGGATTGGGCGTTGGTGGACTTGGATATGGGACGGATCCAGCTTTGGCCGCCTCCGGCCTATATTCCCCCTATGGATTGGGTTCACTGACATGTGGGCAATTTTTGCAATTAAATAATGAATTTCCATTCTTTTTGAAGCATAAGTTCGGATTTAGGACAATTGATGGCCCATACATTTTTTACAATTTGAAGAAAATTATTGAAGGAAATTTAAATTTGGCTTCAACTAGAATTGACCCACTTTGATTGAATTTTTGCCAATTTTTCGTCAGCTCAGCTATTCTTCAATAGGATTTAGCTTATTGTTAAATGAAAAAGCAGAATGTTTTAATTAAATATCCCACTAATAAGATCGTCAATCCGGCCTTCAAATGTGCACATTGATGCAAGATTGCCCAAATGGACAAATTTGCGTTAATGGTTTCTGTTCGGAGTCGAATGTGGCCTACGGTGGTTCTCAGCTGTTCAAAACGCCAACAAGTTTTACAAAATATACTATTCCCTCATTTCATTATTTTTAAAGGCTGCTCAACCGGCGCAATTTGCCCGGTTGGCCATTTGTGCATGGGCGGATTTTGTGCCAAAGATTTTGTCAGCCAAACTTCAAGTCCATCACTTTTTTATTGTTAATTTAATATTTTTGTAATTTTCAGCCTGTGGCCTTGGCTTTATTTGTCCATTCGGAATGAGTTGCCATTTTGGCCGATGTGCGCCCAGCAATTCACTTTTGTACGGCAAAAAGAAAAGAAAGAAGTGAGAAAATTATAAAAATTGTTTTCAATACCAATGAATTTATTCTTTATCACATTTTTTGCATAAAATTTTGAATCAAATTGAAGAAGGCCATATTTAAAAATTAAAATGAGGAAAAACAAAAAGTTGAAAATTAATAAATATTGGAAAAGTGGCAGAAGAAAAATTAAAAAATAAGGCGGGAAATAGAAGGAAATTATTGAAGTGTGGATTCTAGAGGAATGAATTATGCTGAAGGCAGATTTAAAAGAACCATTTTTATTTTTACTCTTTTTTGATGAAGAAATTGAGAATTATAATAGAGAAAAGTGGGATTCAAATTCCATTTGAATTTGAACTAATTGAATTAATTATAAGAGAATAATTGGAAAATGATGTCAAAAATGATGAAAAAAACTGTACAATAATTGCAAAAGAAAAGTGAAAACAATGCCATTTCATATCAAATTTTGGCCCTTTCAATTCCAAATTATTGTTGCTGTTTTCCATCATTTTCCCGTGGAGTGCCTGTCGCCGATGGTTTCTGATGAATTTGGCTCATCAAATACCGATTTGTGGCCTCCAATTGACGAATTCTCTGTCTCAATGCGGAATTATCCGCAAAATATGAATGCACCCTCTTCTCCAGCATATCCATATATTCTTTGCGTTTTCGACGACTTTCTTGCGCACTCAACTGAAATATTAAAATTATCCAATGGATTAAAAATGAATAAATGAACTTTATTTTTGATTTTTCGCCGCACAATTTTCAATGCTTCCTCCTCTTCTCGCATCAGAGGCAACTTTGTGGGAATCGGGAATCCCTCTTGCACCAATGTTTTCTTCTCCTCCGATGACAAATAAATGACACCTTGACTGCGAAGATTCTATAAAAAAAAATGGAAATTAATTATAAACCAAATAATTTTTTCCCATAAAATTAATCAAATCCAATCAAATTTTATGGCCTAATTCAACTAAAAACTCGAATTTTTGTCAATTATTAGTATCCCCTTATGTATCAATGCGAATAATGCCTAAGGGCTTTTCCTATTCATCCTACTGTACCCCCACTTTTGCCCATTCGCCCTGTCACTCTCTTATCAATCAAATATTGCCCTCAATCTGCTTTTTTAAACCCATCCATTTCCCCATTAAATGTTCAGTTTTCCTCCCCAATTTTATGACGTTCTTTTCTGCAAATTTTTTCTGCACAACAGATAAATATATTATAAAGTCTAGCCCACTAAACCCAATCCCCATCTTTGGACCAACTGTGGGATTTTGGCCCCCGCGAAGGCCCGGGGCGAGAGCTAGGCCCACTCTGGCCCCGAACAAACCATAGTCCTGGTAATAAGGACTATAAGATGCCCTTCCATTTTGCACCTGATTTGAAATGAGTCGATGTTTCAATGCCAAATCGTGCATTTTGGAACGTGTCTTGGAGGGCGGTGTCAATGGAGGCGGCGGCGGTGACAAGGCAAAATCATCGTCCTCCCCACCATCATTTCCTTGGCCCATCATTTGGTGTTTCATCACTGATTGCCGTTGAATTAGCCGAATTGATGGTTTTATGTCCCTTTCAGCACCTTCATCGTCAAAATCCTCATCCACTCCTCCCAACATCATCATCGTCGTCTCTCTGTCTTCTTCATTCTCCGCATTCCCTCCACTTTCTTCCCCAATTTCTTCCTCTTCGCAAACATCGCCCAGATGTTGTTCTTCAAAAATTTCCCTGTTTTGATGCATTTTCGGCTGAAACATTCGAAAATGTTGTTGTCCGGTTTGGTCATTGATGGACAGTGTAAATGGCGAAGGAAATGGACAATTTGCCTCGGGGAATGGCCGATTTTGAAGGAAATGTGGTTGATGGGAATGATTAATTGGGGGAGGAGGCACAAAAATGGAATCATCCGGAGAGGAGGCAGAAATTTGGGTGGAAGAAGAACACGGCGAAATGCCAACCGAACCATCTCTTCGATGGCGTTGTTGGTGGTTTTGATGATGAAGGTCGAGAAAACCGGCCAATGAGGCGGAGGATCCACCGCCGCCACTAGAAGAACTGCACGGAATATTGTCCAAAAGTGATGAATTTGGTTGCATTGAGGTGAGGAATGAATCTGAACAATGAAAGAGGAGAATTCATTTTCTAAATGTCATTTTCTCACCTTCCAAAATGGAATTGGCCATGGCAATGGGCGGTGGATGATCATAGAGGAAATCGCTGGTTGGGCCACCGCCAATGTTCGCGGATGAAGGTGGCGATGCGCAATTGGCATTTTGGGAGAAAATGAAATCATCACGGATTAGTAAATGATGATTTTGGAGGGAATTTTGGCCACAAATTGATGAATCATTTGTCCCAATGATTGGGTCATTCCATTCACTTTCGTCCATTGGCTTATTCTGATTGGATGATGTTTGTTGCTGATTTGTGTTTGAATTTGGATGAACAATCACCGAAATTGGCTGCTGATTGGATGTGGGTGGAATTGGAATTGGCTGCTGTGAATGGGCAATGGGCGGAGGTGGATGATTGGGAAGTGGATGGCCGATTTGGGGGGCCAAAAGCAAATGTTGGGCTGTGAAAAAAAGGGAAAGAATTTAGTAATTTTATTAATTCATTCAGGGAAGGAGAATGAATGATTCGCAATGCACTTTTTTGTATCTTAACTATTAAAATTTTATTTCGGAATTTTTGGTGCATATGCGCGACAAGATTGGTGCGGCGAATTTTAGAAGGGCAAAAAAGAGGAGGGTGGGGGGTGGGAAGGAAATGGAGGACAAGGCGAGATCCTATCTTGACTTATTCCCCTTCTTCCAATTGCTTTACATTTTTCGGCTGGCTTCTTTTGCCGGGGCATCAAGATTGATCCCACCCATTTATCCCTTCTTTGTTCTTTTAAATGAATTAGTAGAGCATTTTGTGAGGGAAAATATTCAAAAATTGTGTGAGGGCATTTTAAATCGTTTTAAATTGATGAGATCAAAAACAATTTGTCCCATTTATTTGGTTCGTCTCGACTCTCGTTTCTCGAATGAAGGATTAACATTAACAACCGAAACCCTTTTTGTTTTTATTTTTTAAAAACACAAAAAAATTGTATGAAAATCCACTCCCCTCCCTTTTAAAATTAATCGAAAAATCCGATATTTTGCCCGTCCGTCTCAATTCAACGAATGAATTCAGTTTAAAAAACGCATTTTGCATAATATTTTGTACTTAGCCCCTCCACATTTACTCCACATTCGTTTTGGGCCAATTCCATCCCAATTTATACCGACGCCCCCCAAAATTCTATCGCCGCTTTCACTTGTCCCCTTTTCCCTATCATTTTGGGGAATGTTGAATTCTGCTGGAGGGGGCATAAAATTGGCAAAGGTAAATATCACAAAAGAGGGGGGGGGGGGCTGAATAAAGTTCAAAACCAACCATCATTAGTGTTGACGGAAGAATTGCCTGTGGTGGGATCGACCCCATTAGCAACATTGTTGGTGGTGGATTTGACCCCCATTCCATGTTTCCGGCCAAATTCCCCAACATCTCCATTGCCAATGTCGTCATCAATGTTTTCCTCTTCGTCATTTTGCCATTCATCCTCCTCTTCATCATCATCCTCTTCGTCTTCCTCTTCATCTTCGTCATTTCCTCTATTGATAATATTTTGGCCAAATTGATGGCCATCATTTTGAGCACCCATAAATTCACCGCCGTTTCCCTCATCGGCATTTTGTCCCTGTTGTTGAATCCCATTCCCACCAAATTGTTGTCCTTCCTCCATTTTGACCAAAGTTTGCCGGAATCCTTGTCCAATTCCCCCAAATGTTGTCAAAGGATTTTGCTGCTGTTCCTCATTTAAGGGAATTGGTATATTCAAGGGATAAATATGAGGAGCATAATTTGTCATATTAAAATGGTTTGACATAGAATTATTAGTAGATGTACTTATAGGTATTTGGTTGAAAAGAATTGAATTGAATGGATCATTGTTGCTATCATTGATGTTATTCATCATCATTTGTTGTTGTTGAGGTTGTTCCCTCATCAAAGAAGAAGATGAAGTGGTCAAAAAAGTTGGTGCTTCCATCTTCTCAAAAATGAATTCAGTGCTGTTTTGTTTTTGTAATATTTTGACGGGGACTACCGTTTTGTTTTGGGCGTAATAGATGGGCGGATTTGTCGTTGAGTTTTCACTTTTTCCTCCAATATTCCCGTTTTAATCTTCTTCTTCTTCTGCCGAAATGCAAAGCATCAATCGACCGATTCAATATGTGAACGAGAACTCACGGGAGGAGAATGAGGGAGGCGGATAGTGTGGGTGGGGGTAGGGCCAATGGAAAGGCCCAAATTGGGTGAAGGCAGATTATTTCGGGAGGGAATTGGATCACAAAAGGATGGATGGAAGAAGGACGGCGGCTGTCGAGAGCGGCGCCCAAATTGATTGGCCAAAACCTTCACCCAAAAAAGGTAAAGGCCAAAAAAGTGGAAGCTCGCCTGAATCCATGGCCAAATTCTCCCTACAAATTCCCTCGCCATTTTCCCTATATGAGGAAAGGAGGATCGATGGATGGCGTGAAACTAAGGGGAGGAGGCTAAAGGGGAGAGGAGGGAAAAAGCGGCGTTCGCGGTCCAATCCAAACCCATCAATGGCTTCAGGTGCCCTTCAAATATTCTCTTCCCTCTTTTCTTTTTATTGAATGAATGTGAACATCCTTCTAGGCCAAATTATTGGCCCATCAAATTCGGCCTCCCTCCATGGCTGGCAGCTTTCCCTCCCTCCCTTCAAGCAAATATATTCAAACGATTTTTTAAATCAAACTATAAAATTTTGATAGGGAATATAGCCAAAAAAATATTAATAATTCACAATTCCGTCTACCTTTTTTTGGAATTGATCTACATTTTCATTTGTCTGTGTTCTTCCATTTTATTCAAATTTTTGGGGAAAATTAGAGAAACAAAAATAAATCGATTTGAACGAAAAAAGAACACAAAAAAGGCAAAAAACATTTTGTAATATTTTTAAGGAGAATAATTTGTGAACGATGTTAAAATATAATTCTATTTCTATGTGCCAAATTTATTTCTAACAATTTTTGGTGAATGGAAGAAATTTATTTAATCGAAAAACTTTTAAAATTTGAAGCAAAAGATTCGAACTTCGAATGGAAAAATAATATTAGACAAAGCTAGTGGAAATGATAATATGTACAATCTTGGAATTAAAAGTGATTTTATTCTACAATTTTCTGCACATTTTTAATAGGATGGATAAATAATGGCTGCCGCCGCCGATGCCGTCTTCTGTTGGAAACAAGATTTGTCGAACTGAAAATAAAATAAATTAAAAAATTAAATCTCAATTTTTCTATAGGTTTGAAATTTTTATTTAAAAAATAAATTTTTTTTACATTTTCTCTTTAAAATTGACCCACCAAAACGAATCAATAAAATTGCCTCACCGTGAACTTTTTCCATGCTTCGCACAATCTGACTTGAGTTGGCACCATTTCGGGTCGTGCAAATGTTGTTGGTTTTGGCTTTTCCTTCACACCACTGTCCATCCCACCACATCCACCCGTCAAATGGTCTTTTTTGCCAATGGACGATCGCAACATATTCACAATTTCATTCCCTCCTTCCACATTCAATTGTTCCTGTTTTTCGACCGTTTTTGTCTCCTTTTTTGATGATTTTTTCGTCGATTGTTGCTGCAATGGTTTTTGTGGACTTTCCGGCGATGAACCCAAAATTGGCATTATGGTTGATTCGGGCGGTGCCTCATAAACATTCACAATTAATTTTGATGAATGCAATTGAACTGGTTTTGGTTGCTTGATTTCTTTGTTCCTTCGACGTGATTCGCCGCCAATCACTCCGGCTGGATTCTTAGGAACTGCAAAAATAAACAATTAAATTAGCAAAAATAATTTAAATTTATTTACTTTGTTGTTCCTTGCTATCCTTTTGGCCACCACCACCTGGACTGGCTGCGGCTTTGACAAATTGTTCCAAAAATGTTTGTCCGGTGAATGATTGATGGCCCAATTCCGGTTCAACTTTGAGTGGTTTGAACAAATTTTCGACGGTTGATGATTTTTTGTTGGCCTCCGCCGCCGACGAAGTGGATGGAATTGAATCGGATGTTGCCATATTTTGGGGCAAATTCTGAGTAGAATTGGTTGGAGTAAGCATCATTGACAGTGTTTGATTGGAGGAGGCTAAAACAAATAGAAATGGAAATTAAATCAATGGTAAAATTTTTTCTTTGATTTCTTCTATACCCAATGTATTGTTAAGAACTTAAGTTGGTATCTTAGATACAAAGTTTTTTGAGGTCAATTCAAAAACCTAAACTTAACTCAGGGCTGTGGAAGCCTGCAAAAATTGGTAATAAAGCATTTTTCATTTTTTGATCTACCTGGTAAGAGAATGGATTTGAGGGGGAAGGTCGCCGTCGCCGGTTCGAATCCCACCAAAGGCAAATAATTTTTTTGAAGGACAAGGTGTGGGAAAAGGTTTTTAGATGATTTTATATTCTAATAATTTTTATTTATAATAAATTAACCTCGCGGAATGACTGGTTGGAAGGCGCTGTTCTCTGTATTTCCTTCTTGTTTCAACACAGAACATTTTGGCTTATTCCGTTCGGCCCTTTCCCTTTGAATAAATGTGCAAATTTCCTTGATGAATGGATGAACCGAATAGAAATTATTTGGTTGAAGGCCCAATCGAGAACATCCTTGGTCATCATTTCGGTCTTTTGGCAAATCCCAAACCGAAAACCAAGAAATTTTCCTTTAAATTTTTTAAATTATTAAAACAAAATTACTGATTTTAAACCTAATTTCATTCCTCAAATGTGGTTTAAATGCAAAATCCATTGGCACATCTGTGGCCAAATAGAGGCAAACCAGCGTTTCCCCAATAAAACTTTGCAGTGGTCGGATTTTGTTGGAAATATTTTCTTTTGAGTCGAATCCAACCTCCTCAAATGCTTCGCGAATTGCACATTCCACTGGCAATTCACCTTCATTAATCTGAAAATTAAATTTTAATTTTTGTTTGAATGTTTTGATGGTTACCTTTCCCTTTGGAAAACCCCAGGAATTTTTGGATGCAAAATAGCCTTGGACAAGGAGAACATAATTCAGGGTTGGGTCAAGCATGACCACCCCATATGTTGGAACATTCGATTTATATTGACGAAATCGTTCAACAATCTAAAAAATTAGAAAATTGATTTAAAATGTAATTAAATTTAACCTTGTCAACATCTTTTCGCCAACCCTCTAAATAATCGCATTTATGGAAAACTTGTCGAGCAAATTGTGTGAAACCAACTTTCTTGCAATTTGGCAGAGTCTGCTGTTGTTGTTCGGCATTAGCCGAACAATAGAAATCCAAATAAAACCAATGTGCCAATTCAATGTGAAAACAGACCCGAATTTGGTCGCTTTTCTGGAATGAAAAGTAATTAAATTTATTTAAATTAAATTAATTAAACTTCATTTTCCGGAATATTGTAGAGAAAACGGAACAGAACATTTTCCATGACATCCGCCGGGATTTGTGGACCAAAATAATTATTTGAATTCATCGAGAATTGTTGCAGAAGAGATGGTTGCGTCGATTTACTAGTTTGCGGCGTGGTTGGCATTGATTTGCTGCCGTTACCGCTAATTCCTACACCACTAGTGTTTGTTCGATTGATGAAAACCTTAAAATCTCACATTTTAATAATAAATTTGGCAATTACCCGTTGTTTCTGTTGCTTTTCCCTCTTTTTCGGTTGTTTGCCCTGACTTGTGCTCGAACTTTGTTGATTTTGGGAGTTGTTTTTAGATGATGGAAATCCGAAATTCATGTTTTTTATTGTTCTCAAATAAAAACATCAAGTATGTTGTCTTTCTGAAATTTTTATTAACATTTTGATGGCTTTCATCAGACTCAGGTTCTGTTTTCTCTACACTAAATACCTTACGTCTTAAAATTCCTATATCCATACCCATTGGATATGGGATTTGCTCTCCATTCATTTATAAAGGTAAGTATGGGATGGAAAGAAAAATGTAAAAGGATGTATGAATAATAAATAATATTAAAATGTTTCATTTGATGAAATATCGAATCGATATACATATTAAAAATTAATTTCCAATTGAATATATTTTATGCATATGAGATCCATTTCCATTTCCATTAAAATTAAACAAAACAAATAAATAATTTAATAAACCCGCAAATAATTTTTATAGTCATTTTGAGCCGAATTCAATTTCACTTTGCCATAGCCTCCAATATTTGGTCCTTCAATTGCTCATCGGCATATGTCTTCCATCCATCCGTTTTCATTACACCCCTCAGATGCATTTTGATGAAGTTGATTGCCTGGGCCTTGAGCTGTTCCGCCGAATGGAGATTGGCCAATGATAGCAAAGCGCAGGCATTTTCGTTCTCCAATGAATTGATTAATTTGCGTTCACAGAGGCGCTTAAATTAGATTAAAAATTAGATTTAAATTAAATTATTATACTTTCAAACAAATGAGTTCATATTTTTCGGCGGCCATCAGCAAATCCTCGGTCATTTCACCAAAATCCGGTTCCTTTCCACTGTATCTAAAAATCAAAATTTGAAAAATTGATTAAATTTATGAAACCACTCACATGAAGCGGAGCATTTTCTCAATAACATCTCCTTTCATGTCCGCATTGATTTTATTGCTGTTTTTCTCAATCATTTCATACTCAAACATGGCTGCAAAAACCGGCGATCGACATCCCAAAATGCACTTGTGGACCTTAAGTTTTAGTTGCAATTGCAATGAGCAATTAAATTTTCTTAACCTTATATTCTTTGTCATCTTCTGAAATAATTTTGCAATCCGTGAACAAACTTTCCTCAAATAATCTGCTCATATCCTCCATTATTCGACATTCTGGCACTTCAATATGAGCTTTTTCAACCTTAGTTATTTATCATTTAATTCATTATGTTTTCAAAATATACCGATTTTTGTTGGACCATCACAGTGCATTCAATTTTGAGTCGATCGCCGTCAAGCAGGCCATGGTTATCTAATTTGCTTTTTCTCACGACCTGATATACCTCACCAACTAGAAAAAGATTTTAATTATAAGTTTTTATAAATATAAATTCAATATTACTTGGTTTTTTCAGCTTGAATTCATCACCGTTGGGTTTGCGAATTGAAAACTGATATTTTGCCTCCATTTCCCCTTTTGTTGTTTTTCCTTTAAGTTTCATGTAAATCCACTTCTTCGACTCATCATCAAATCCATTTGGATAAATTCTCATTCGGCATTTCAAAATTTGGCCATTCGGTGCTGTGGAACTGTAAAGTAGTAATTTTTTTGGAAATCTTATTTTAAAAATACATGAATTCAGTAGATTCCAAATATTCTCCACATTCCTTCTGCTTCTGCCTTTTGGAGAAATTTTTAATCGTCCAGACGAATTTTTCCCTGCAAAAATTTGGGAAATGTTTATTTTTATAAATTCTTATAATTTTTTACATTGCAGTGTTCAATTTGGTGGTACACGTACACGTACAATAATAAGGCGTCATAATTATTTTACAAATTAAAAATTATCAACTGAAAAATAAATCTTTTATTAGCTTATGTTATATGTAATGCTTAATGCATAATGCCAAAGCTTAAATCATAAACTTAAAATGTTAGTAGGTTTAGACTTTAGATTGCAAAAATTGGCTAGTCTTGTGTCTTGTCCCACCTCCCACCCAAGACCGAATTCAATTCCGATTCTCGAATGAAAATTCCAAGACGAGGCGAGACGCGAGACGTGAGAGCAATTATTGATTTTTCATTGTATATACAAAATGCCAATTTAAAAATTAATCGAATTTCCCTTTTCTTTTCTCTCTTTTCTTTTCACAATTTTAGAGAAATGAATGAATTAAATTAAAACAAAGCTCAATTTATTCAAATTAATTCAAAATCAATTTTATTTATTTCTAATTATTGCTTTAAGTTTTGAAATGTTTGAATTAATCCTATATATTAATCTACTCTTTTTTTAGCAAAAAAATGCAGGCTATTCCATTTCGAAAAATTTGTATTGTTCGAGCCAAAGACGAATTGAATGAATATCCAACAAGTTTGGCACTAATGAAGCGAGCAATTGGCACAACAAATTTGAATATTCATGCACTTCTTCTACTTCATCTCAAAAATGAATTACCGCAAATTCTCAACGAAAATGACAGGTTTTAAATTTAATAATCAAGAAATGTAAATTTTGACTAAAAATTTTAAGATTCAAAGCCACCGAATTTTTCGACATGAATTCACTGGAAGAGTTACGGAAACATTTGGACGATCAAAACATTGGCAAAAGTTCGCTAATCTTCATCGACTCCCTTGCCTTGCTAATTGACCAATTTTCGCTGCCCTCAACTTCGTGGCTTCTCTGCCAACTTACCGAATTGTCTGCTTGCGTTTTGGCCATGGTTGGAGGCAATGTGGGCGAGGATGAATGGC
Organism: Pratylenchus scribneri; assembly: GCA_030063045.1. Classification (NCBI taxonomy): domain Eukaryota; kingdom Metazoa; phylum Nematoda; class Chromadorea; order Rhabditida; family Pratylenchidae; genus Pratylenchus; species Pratylenchus scribneri. Next base: position 385,702 of record JAQSEB010000105.1, on the reverse strand, counting down.
ACAAATTGGAATCGCTGAGCACAACAATTTTCCAAATTGAATCGAATGAATGCAACACTTTATGCCGAACAATGAATCGAAAAAGGGACGAAACATTCGAAACAAAGGTCACCGCCAAACCAATAATTTAAATATTAATTATTGCAATTTTCAGATTGAACAGTACAAAATCAATGAGGATTATTCCATCGAAGCCAGTCCATACATTGAACCGGATCCGTCGGCCAAAATTGTTCAGGAAGTGCAGGAAATGTTAATTCGAGAAAAGCCATCATCATCAACTGGGAAAGAAGAACAGCGTCGAAATGGACCGGCGGCAGATTTTGACAAATTGCCATTCGATGTTGGCCTGAATTTGAGCGAGAAAGAGCGTCGAGCAAAGGAAAATGTCCAATTGCCTTATATGGCGGCACAAAGTCAAAAAGGTTTCATTTTATTGTTTAAAAAACTTCAAATTATTTTCCTCTCAAAAATTGAACATTTTGAATTTTTTTTCACCAAAAATTATTAACTAGAAACTAGCCAAAAAATTGTTTAATAATTTCAAATTTTCTTCAGGTTTGGTTGGTCTGAACATCTCTTCGGGTAAAAAGTTGCGCGCAGGCGGCCAAATAATTTACACACCGGACAAGGAGGATGATTTTGATGAAAGTGATCCGGATGAGGATTTGACAATTTAAATTTTATTTTTTTTTTTGTTTTATTTTGTTGTTGTTGTTGACATTTCCATTCCCAAAATTATGCTCAATTTCATCGGTTTTTGTTTTATTTTTTGCCAATATTCTCGAAAATTTCGTTGCCTTTTTGATATAAAATTATGATCGAAAATTTAACATTCATTTCAATTGAATAAAAATGGAATTTACCTAACTTAATATGCATATGTAATAGAATAAATAATTTTGAGAATTTTCCCAGGATTAGAGGGCTGGTGGGCTAAATCGTATAGACTCTAGGCTCATTCAACTTGGAATGGTCGATTTAGTCTGTGAAGTTTCAATTTCAAGGCGATCTGAAAAGGTAGATCCTATGGCCAAGTGAAATTTCTAGTTTAAAAACCGGTTTAACTAGGGTTAGAGTAGGGTGACATGGGTTTAGGGACTAAGTAAGGATATGGCTAGGCGCTAGGGCTAGGAAAAAACAAGTCTCTAGGTTGTCTAGAAATCGAAATCCCTGAATTAGCTCTACATAAATAATCCGAACATTTTTAGCCTTTTTTTGAAATTTTCGGTAGAATTTTAATGTTTCAACCAAAATCAATCTTAATCCAACACTTGATTGATCAGTAAATTTTACCGTATCCGATTTCTGTAGGGCTCTAATGTGCCCAGGGGCAGGGATTCAATCCCAGCGCCCATCCATCATATCCATATTCTCTATACCTTTTTTAACAATTTTCTTGGATTATTTATTGGATTTGTCGAACATTTATTCCAAAATTTCGGTTGATTTCAACCACGGTTGTTGCATTAATTATTCCACTTCCTTTCCTTTTGCACAATATTCTTCCTTAATATTCACCACAAAAGTTCATTTCATCCATGCAAACATCCCCCAAGGCCCAACATTGTGCAGCATTTTGCCCCTTCTCCCACTCGCTCCCATCCTCTTCCATATGTTTGTTTGCCCAAAGTTCTTTTCTTTCAATCGTCACATAAAATTGTGTGAATGAATGGCAAAATGAGGTGGAAACTGGAGAATAATCCACGTGAAGAAATCTGCACGGATTTTGTGTGCATCGATCTCTTCCATTTTCCTCATTCTCCCAATTTTCAAATCCATTTCCGGTCTTTGTTGTCTGCTTTTTGCTGCCTTTTGGCCAATTGGAAATTTGTGTGGGATTTGGCAAAATAAGGAGGACAAGGGGGGAATCGACGGTAAAATTTGATTAGCAATGCCATGGCATTGAGGGAAGAGAATGGATTGGCCACCGCCTACCCTTGCGGCATTAAATCCATCCATTTTCCCCACATTCTCCGTTGCACCCACCTAAATATTTTCCTCGACAAGAAAAGCCAAATATTTAGATTGCCAATTGGCACCACCGACCGACCGCTCTTTTTGCCATTCCACACAATCCATGCACTCATTCATTCATTTCCCGGGAATCAATTCAATTAAAGTTGCTCGTGTCCTCCAATTTTACGGCAATTCTCCCTTTTCCCTCAATTTCCCGCATTCCTTTGCCCTTACTTTCGTTCCATTTGGCCATTTTTCTACACCTCGCGCCATCCTCGTCGTTGTCATTGAGGGGCAAAAGTATGCAGAACGAAATTAATTTTCGCTCGACCCTACTGACAAAGTTGGCCACCGGTTGCCAACATTTCTCTTCAGCGGCAGAAACATTCCCATCCATCCAGCCAATTGGCCGCCTCTCCCGAAAATGAGCCGCAAAATGATTGATGGGGGAGAATTAAAGGCAAAAAGAAGGGAGGGGAAAAGCGGCGCACAAATTTGGGGAGCAAATTGCTTTGAATGGTGAAGAAATGAACCAATTGGAAAGGACATTAAATGGCCGAATGGATGGGAAGTGGCCACAAAAACAGACGATATTCCCGCCATTACGGACTTTAAGAAAGGCAAAACGGAGAGGAACGGATGATTGCTAATTGCCAATTGGACTTGAAATGAATGACCTTTTGGGCACATTCAAAAACAACAAAACATTTTTATTCGTCCAATCAATCCCAACTTTAAATGGCCTTTTTGGCCAAAAAAAAATAAACACTAAAATTAATTTGAAATGAAATTTTCACTGCGCAATCTTCAATCAGAAAATATGGCACTTTTTCCGGAATGTTTTATGCCACTTTGATGGATGCCATTCCAAATTCCATCATCGTCTTCCTCTCTACATATTTTGACCCCATTGTTTCCCCAAACCAAAATGAAAATGCCCCCTTCTCCATGTTTGCCCTCCTTATTCTCCTTTTATTCTCCTCCGCATTCGGCGTCAGTTGGCAACACCGTTGGCCCTATATTCTCACCAATTATCGCCTCCCAAAAATCCACTTTTCCCTTTCTCCTCACCCAAACAATTGCCACCAACTTTTGGCCCATTTTTCATTTTCTAATCATTATTTCTCCCATCAACTAATCCATCGCTCATCGCCCTATGATTTATGGGGTCACCCCAACAAATGTTTTCAATTTTGTCATTCATTACCCAATTTGCCTCCCATCAATTTAACTGTTTTTTCTCCCTAAATTGGCATTTTTATTGCCGCCCGTTTCTTCGCCCACAATTCGCGCCTTTTTTTATGGCCATTTGCCCTTCGACTTTTTTTCGGTGGCGGCATTGCTGTTTTATACTTAAATTGCATTTGACAAGCACCTCCTCCCCATTTTTACCCTCCAGGGTTCGAAAATGTTAACATCCATCCAACACAAATAGCCACATTCTAAAAAGGGCGTCGTTGTCTCTGTGGCCAAATTGTTCATCGCCCCATTCTCCCCCCTTTTCCATTCATCCATCGCCAAAGGCCGAGGAATAATTTCCGTCTAAATTTTTTGGCCCATTCGTCGATCCTTTTGTCCCCTCATTCCTTTTTGGGCCGTAATTTCCCTTTCATAGACTAAAAGTGGCCAAATGGGCAAAGAATGGAAATATATATGAGGAAGAAGGGGGAAGAGGTGGGATAACAGGGAATATTCTCGACTGCGCCTTTTCCCCTCACTTTTTGATTTACAATTCCGCATTCCAACTTCTTCCCCACACCCCTTCTTTGTCCCCCTCCCCCCTTCCATTAATCTATTCTCGGCTTTTCCCTTTCCAATTTCCCTAAAAACATCATTTTCCGTCTTTTGGCCTCATAAAATATTAAATCCGACTTCGAGGGGGAAGGGGGAGGGGCGCCGAGGCGATGATCGCGACCTTTGGGCCAAAAAGATTCCGGCGGTGCCTTTTTATTTGCTTTTCTTCTCATCAGTGTTTTTGTTCCGCCCAAAAATTGAATGGCGTCGAAATCCTCTCGGCCAAATGTACTCAACAGGAATAGGAGTGCGTTGTCAAAACATTTTTTGAGAATGAAAAGAACGGCCAATTTCGGTCCAAAACTTCGTAAAGAATTGTGCATTTTGGTCCTTCAATTTTGAATAATTTTCCCTATAATTTCGTGTAAAAAGATAAAATTAATAAAAGCGTGAATTTAATTCCAACCAAATTACTAAAGAAAATAATTTGAGAATGGAAGGAGAAGGAAATTTTTGATGATAGATCTTTGCCATTTCCACCCACAATTCCCCATTCATTTTATACATTTGTTTTTGTTCTCCCTTTTCTCACCTTCAGTTGCCCTAAAAGCATTGTGGGCCAAAAATTGCGTGCCAAAGAATGCTTTTCCTTCAATTCTGAATGAATGAACTTTTATTTTGCCCTTTATGGCATAAAAATTGTCAAATTCTTGAAAAGTTGCCATTCATTTATGGAATGACCCCCAAATGTCGCATAATTTTTGAAGGTCAAATTGGGATGCGCCCACGCAAAATTATTAATAGAAAAATGTGGACTATTATTGACGTGAATTTTTCCACAAAATTTGCCCTTTTCACCGGCAGCAATCAATCAGCCAAAAGCACAACGGACCAATTAATCATCCATTCAAAACCATTTTTGGGGGATCATTCCCCTCATATTTATAGTTCTTCTCTTTTATTTATTTTTCATTTGCCCTCAATTTTGCGCATTTTATAAATTTTTTAGAATCAAAAAATTCAAAAATTTCCATACCAAATCGGCGATCAAATTCATCCATTTTTTATTCTAATTTTATTCAAATTTTTCATTTTATTGTTCTAAATTATTTACACTTCATTTTTTCAATTTTCCACATTTTTTCCTTTAAATTGTGCCAATAAATTTGATGAGTTTTTGTTGATGTCCCCAATTTGTTTTTAACATTATTTTTATTGCCTACGTAGTTTTGCCAATTGTGTGGGATGTGGGTCAGCACGGAAATTGTCCTTCTGAAACCCAATAATTTTGATGGTCTCTTAAAAAATTCTGCGGATCCGTTCAACTGGAAATCGGACATATATGCCCAATTACCCACAAAATGCGTCGAACAACCATTTTGGAGTTGGATTAGGAGACGTATATTCTTCCAACTAAAAGGAAAATGTATTGCTGGTGAATTTCTGGGCCGAATATTTGGGATATATTAATGGTCCATTTTGGAGTATTGAAGAAGGAGAAGGAGAGAATCATTTTGGTTTTTGGCCCCATCTCCAATCTCCATCATGCTTCATTCACCAGACTTCCTCTTTATTTAAATAAAAATGCGAAACGATGATTTTCCTTTATACTTTGTCCATTGCCCCATTTTATTCTTCCAAACATCCATTTTTTGTATTTTAACAAAAATTTCTCACGCACTTCAGCAGCAGAGTTTCAGAGGTCAACAAAGTTTGATTCATTGCATTTGTTAGTCCTCATTCAGTTGTTTGTTAATAATATTTTTTTGGTCTGCCCGGAAATGGGCGGCAATTGGCTTTTTCGATGGAAAATTTAATGTATTTATTTTCCCTCTGGGAAATTCATCCATTCCCTCGCGGCACCCTCAAATGCCCTCAAATATAATAACAAGCAAACAAGGCAATTAGCCCCTTTTACACCTAGTTCAATCCTTCTTTTGTTTGTTTCCTACAAAGCCAAATTCTTGTAATCCCAAAAGTGCAGTAAATTGATTTGGGTCAATTATTTTGGCTGTTTAATTGTTGTTTATTTTTCTGGCAACAAAAAACATTGGAATATTTCTTATTTAATTAGTAATTATCGTTACTTTTTCAATATCCCACAAAAACATTCATTTTGAATACATTTTTCCTCATAAAACATTATTTTTAGCACCAGCAGCCACCACAAAACAGTGGATGGACACGCTGTTGGCGATGGCGGCTGAAATGTCCGCTGCTTCTGTGGCCCAATCCCCGTGGCCATCCGCCAATTTCAGTAGCCCATCAATTGTGTCCTCATCATCATCCACTCCATCAGAATCCACTTCATCGTCCTTGCTGATCTCGACCTCCTTCCATTCGTCCCCCAATTCCTCGGTGGCATTTTCTTCCCCCAATACATCCACAATTTCGACTACCCCAACTTCGCCATTCTTTTATGTTCGGCCGCCTCCGCCAATCATTGAGCAAGGCCCTGAAATTTTCATTTACGGTTTTGTATTGGTTAGTTTAAAATGGAAACATTGACATTTTTTCATTTAAGTCACATTTTTAGTCTTTGTCTGTAAATTTTAATTTCCACCTTTTCACCTTCTTTTTTTGATAAAGCACAAAGAACGAGGACAAATTTAGTCAATTAATTGCCACATTTCTTTTCCCAATTTGAAGGCATTGACATCATCTAAACAAATTAAAAAGTCAGCAATTCCCAATTTCCTTTTTCTGCTCTCCGGAAATATATAAATTTCTTTGAAAATTCATTTCTGGGAAAAGACCAAAATCGTTTGATGATTAAATTTTGGAAATTAAAATTTTCCGACTATTGAATAAATTATTTTTTACAGGTTCTCATCCCGACTGCAACAATTCTAGGCAATTTTCTGGTCATCATTTCGGTTCTCCGTTTCAAGGCCCTTCATTCGGCCATAAATTTCCTCATTTTGGGTTTGGCCATTGCCGATTTGATGGTCGCTCTTTTCGTTATGCCATATGCTGTTTACGTTTATGTGAGAAATTATAATATATATTCCGCCTGTTCTGATTTATAATAATTCCGCCTGTTCTGATTTATAATAATTCCGCCTGTTCTGATTTATAATAATTCCGCCTGTTCTGATTTATAATAATTCCGCCTGTTCTGATTTTTAATAATTCCGCCTGTTCTGATTTTATAAATTTCGCCTGTTCTGATTTTAATAATTCCGCCTGTTCTGATTTTAATAATTCCGCCTGTTCTGATTTTAATAATTCCGCCTGTTCTGATTTTAATAATTCCGCCTGTTCTGATTTTAATAATTCCGCCTGTTCTGATTTTAATAATTCCGCCTGTTCTGATTTTAATAATTCCGCCTGTTCTGATTTTAATAATTCCGCCTGTTCTGATTTTAATAATTCCGCCTGTTCTGATTTTAATAATTCCGCCTGTTCTGATTTTAATAATTCCGCCTGTTCTGATTTTTAATAATTCCGCCTATTCTGATTTTAATAATTCCGCCTGTTCTGATTTTTAATAATTCCGCCTGTTCTGATTTTAATAATTCCGCCTGCTCTGATTTTATAAATACCGCCTGTTCTGATTTTATAAATTTCGCCTGTTCTGATTTTAATAATTCCGCCTGTTCTGATTTTAATAATTCCGCCTGTTCTGATTTTAATAATTCCGCCTGTTCTGATTTTAATAATTCCGCCTGTTCTGATTTTAATAATTCCGCCTGTTCTGATTTTTAATAATTCCGCCTGTTCTGATTTTAATAATTCCGCCTGCTCTGATTTTTAATAATTCCGCCTGTTCTGATTTTAATAATTCCGCCTGTCCTGATTTTAATAATTCCGCCTGTTCTTATTTTTAATAATCCGCCTGTTCTGATTTTTAATAATTCCGCCTGTTCTGATTTTTAATAATTCCGCCTGTTCTGATTTTATAAAATTCCGCCTGTTCTGATTTTTAATAATTCCGCCTGTTCTGATTTTAATAATTCCGCCTGCTCTGATTTTATAAATACCGCCTGTTCTGATTTTATAAATTTCGCCTGTTCTGATTTTAATAATTCCGCCTGTTCTGATTTTAATAATTCCGCCTATTCTGATTTTAATAATTCCGCCTGTTCTGATTTTAATAATTCCGCCTGTTCTGATTTTAATAATTCCGCCTGTTCTGATTTTTAATAATTCCGCCTGCTCTGATTTTAATAATTCCGCCTGCTCTGATTTTATAAATACCGCCTGTTCTGATTTTATAAATTTCGCCTATTCTGATTTTAATTTCGTCCTTTCAATTCTAATCATGAAGATCTCTTTTAAAATTTATTATAAAGATTATCATTCATTTAATTTATTTTACAGATCCAAGGTGGTCATTGGCTTTTGGGTCCATTGATGTGCAATTTATATTTGAGTTCGGATGTGGCCTGCAGCACAGCATCAATTATCCTTTTAGCCTTGATCAGTTTTGACAGGTAAAGTGAAATGAAAATACTGTATGAATCCAAATTGAATTGGCTTTTGGATATCTGCTTATTTTATAGTTTTTAAATACACAAGGTGTAAAAAGGACAAAAAAACATTTTTTGTTTCTGTTAGCTTCCCATCAAATCAAAATCCTGTGGATCATTCTTTAGCATTTTTCAGGTACAAGGCAATCAGCAAACCGATCCAATATTCGCGCCAAGCGCAGGACATTTGTCGTGTTGCCAAATTGTTTGTCGGCGTTTGGGTTTATTCATTCGCTGTGGCCAGTCCAATTGTTTTAGGTTCGTGGCATTGAAACTACTATAATTACCAATCCCTTTCAAATAGGTTTCAACGAATTAAGCGCAGAAGAAAGTCTTTTCACGCCCTATGAATGCCGTTTCTACAATTCTCATTTTTTATTGCTTTCTTCCTTTGTATCCTTTGTACTTCCTTGTTGCGTAGTCATTTTCGTCTATGTTCGAATCATCCGAGCATTGCGACGTCGGGAAAAAGCAGCCAAACTGAGGAAAGCTCAACAACATTTGGCCGCAGAACAAGCTGGCGATTAGTAAGATTTAATTCAAATATCAAATTGAAAGGGAATGTCGCTTAATGTCCTCCTAGTAAAGCGAATGAAAAATATTATTTACTAATTAAAATATTTTTAAAATTAAAAAAATTATGAAAAATTTTTGGGTATTCCTGACCGACTCCAACCCATTTATACAACCCTTCCAAAAGCGGTTGCAGGTTCCGCTTTATGCTTTTCGGCATCCTCCCAGTGTGGCTCAATGGCCGGGGAACTCTGGGGTTTTCTTTCGTGTTTCCTCCAGCAATCTGGGCTCACTGTTATTATTGGAAGGGGAAAGGGCGCCGGTCAGAGAACACCGCTGACTAACTAAATTTTCAAGTCGTATATTAGAAAGAGGGAATTGACCCAGGGAAATGTTTATGGGAAGCAAATGAGGGGGGAGGAAAGGGCAAAAGAGAGGCATTCCATTTGCTCACTATTTTCTCAAATCCTTTTCATCTTTTCCATACCCTATTCTCCTCTTTAAGTAGTCTCAAAAGGCATACTTAAAGTGAGAACTGTGGGAATGGGACAATTCAAACATGAGCATTTTCTTGGCCATTCCCATTGTACATTTATATTCTAGCAATTCACCGAGGACTGAATGCGATGAAGCCGGCGAAATTGTGGCTGGACCAGCCGTAAATATGATGATGATCGCATTGCCTTCATTGAATCGGCAAATCAAAAGATATGAACGACACAAAAGGGCATTGGAGGAGGTGGAAGGCGGAGTACTCGATGATGATGATTTGTCCTCATCCGAATCATTGAGCGAGGATGTTCGTATTTTGACCAATGATTTCCTCTCTGAAGTGCCAACATCCAATTCAAAGTGAGCAAAATGGCCAAGGATTTATTAAACTATTTTGGGATTCACTTTTGGTCTATATTCCAATTCCAATCTAATTCAATATTTTCTCTAACAATGAATTTGCCTTAAGGCATTTCCCATCTAAAAAGCATTCATAGCCGAAATACCATCCCACTTCCATCCAACCTCTTTAAAATTAATAATTTTACCTTTGCCCACAGGAATTCAAACAGCCTTGAACCTCGTGGCTCTTTTCTGATCAGCCGTTTCCGTGCCTCATTTTCGGGCCTTCCCCGCAAAAAGTCCTCATTGGTGGCCGCTGATGAAATTGTACCATCAATTTTTGCGCCACCAAGGAAACGATCGGCCTGCGATGTTGGCATATTTGGGCCAACTTTTGTGGGGGAACGGAGAAAATCTGGGGCAGCCGTGTTGAGGAGTAGAAGCAATCGAGGTATCGAATTGGATTTTTGGTGGAATTTTCGTAGATAAAATTTAATAAATCCTAATGATTTTTTAAAAACATTTTTTCAGAAGATTGTCGGCGGGATGAAGATCGGCAAAGAAGTCGATTGTTGCCACTGAAGGAGGAGGAAAAGGAAAAACAAAATAAAGAGAAGGAAAAGGAAAAGGAACAACAAAAAGAAAAAGCCGAGAAAAAAGAGAGCAATAATACAAAGGAAAACAGCAAAACGCATACTCCGGTGAAGCCAACACGTTCATTCCCATTGGTCCGACGAATCACAATTGGACGCGACATTCGAGGTAGACTAGACATAAATATGGAATTTTATTAAAAAAATATGAAAATCACCGCAGAGATTTCCTTTTCTCATAAAGTGTTAAAAATTCAAAAAATATTGTAAATTTTTCCTATAATTTCTTTCCAATTTTGGCCAATTTTCCCCCTTCTCCCCAAAAAATCATTCCCTTAAGAACATTTTTTATTTACTTTTACAGTAAATCATTATCTTTTGACCGGCGATGAAAGTCAATCATCACGCGCCGGCTCACAAAAAATGCGAAATGGTGGTGAAAACATCAAAATTGACAATGATATTGAGGCGGCACATAATCAGCCAAAGGGAAAATTACAAGTAAATTTTCAAAAGTGAAGGAATTTATGGAGTAAAAAAATTCAACAAAAGAATGGGAATTTGCCGATGGCCGCATCAATGGCCCTAAAAATGGCGAATTTGGTGCCACCTTTGCCATTTCGACGAGGTTCATCCGCCGTCGAATTATCGTTGAATAGGCCAACTTCCTCGACGACAACAACAACTGGAGTGACAATGACCACAAACACGGAGGCCCAAACAAATATAACACTTTTGCCAACAGAAGGTCCTCCTACTTTTGTATATACATTAATGGGAATGGGAATAGAGGTTAAGGAAATGATTGGTAGCAAAAAAACACTAAATAGTAAAGAATTGGAATACAAAGCAAAAATTTGACATTTTTTTAATTAATTTCAAAATTAATAATTTTCGTAAATTAAATAATTTTTAGTGCCAATATCTCTCTTTGAAATTTTTTGAAATAATATTTAAATATTCAAAAATTATTTCAGATGATTCCAAATTGAATCGAATGGCCCAAATCGAATTGGCCAATTGCATTCCATCAATCGGCCTCAAAAATACAGTAAATAAACAACGGCCCGAAATGCAAATCAAAGATGTTGAGAATGCAAAAATGCAAAGGCCGCCAACATCCTCGGGAATGGACGGAGAAGATGGCGATGAAGTGGCTGAGGAAAGTGGCCGACAACATTTGCTCCAAAGGAGTGGGGGAGCATCAACGGGAGGTGGCCAATTGACCACTGGGGGATCACGGAAAGATCGGCACGCAAGTTTGCGACGAAAAGTGCACAAATCGCAGAGGAAGGAGAAAAGGGCCACAAAAACATTGGGCATTGTTGTTGGTCAGTTTTTGGGTGGATGAAATGAATTTTTCACAATTAAAACAATTTTTAAGAATTTGCATTAAACATAGTCCGAGGGAGATGGTTAGGAAGAAGCAATTAGTGAATTTTATTGTAATGATCAAAAAGAGCGAAAATAGGCCAACATCAAGCAGTTTTCTCATTTTTGTCAATCTTGATATTAAAATGCTCTACAGAAAGAGCTTAATCAAATTTATGAAAGCTTTATTAATAGCTTGAAAGATAGCTAATAAGATAATGGCTAAAGCAAAAATTCGGTATCCTGTCATTAGAGGCAATCAAAATTGCCTTAAAGGAATATTCATTCAGATTCATCAGACTTGTTAATAAAATAAGCAAAAAGCAATTCTCATTCGAATATTAGGGAGTTAAATGAAATTAAAAAGTGAAATAATTCAAATATCCTTTTTTATAGGCACATTCCTTTGTTGTTGGGTGCCATTTTTCTCGTTGAATATCATCAATGCAATTTGCCTTGAACTCCGTGTTCAATGGTGTCAAGTTGGGTTTGGCCCATTCTTCTATACCACTTGGATTGGTTAGCACATACCCAAAACATATATAATTACACATTATTTCAAGGCTATATGAATTCCTTCATGAATCCGGTGATTTACACAATTTTCAATGCCGAATTTCGAAGGGCATTCAAAAGTTTGCTGTTGGGGCGAAGGGCCACAGCCGGCGTTCGAAGAATGATTTAATAATGCTATTTCTCATGTGATTTTGCCTTCATTTTAATCTACATAATAATAAATATTCTTGCCAAAAAACATTAAATAAAAATTTATTCCAAATAATAAAAATGTTTGACATTTTTGAGCATTTTGAATATTTGCATATTTTATCATTTTTTGCCATAATTCGTGTTGTACAATGTGTAGCCTCCCCCACTTCCGTATCCACTTCCATAGCCATTGTTGCTGTATCCATTACTATATCCTCCAGTGCCATATCCATTACCGTATCCACTACCATAATTTCCGTATCCACTGCTATATCCATTGCCGTAATTCCCATATCCGGTACCATATCCACTTCCATAGCCGGGATATCCGCCGCCATAGCCTCCATAATTGTTTCCATATCCTAATCCGTATCCATTTCCATATCCACCATAGTAGCCTCCGTATGGACGATAGTAGTTATAGCTGAAAATGATGGAGAAATTAAATGCCGGTTCAACGAAAAATTCTATGCTTTTTCTTCATTATTAGCTCTTTTTTTAACTTTTAACCCCCTTAAAATTGGTTCAAAATTTGAGCTAATTTAATTGAAAGCCTTATATAAATGGCCCAAAAAGTAAATGTTTTCATCCAAAAAATATGAATATTGAAAACTGACCCTCCAAGTCCAAATCCGGGCATTCCACCGAGGCCAAGGAATTGGCCATTAACAGATGTAGCAAGAAAAACAACAAGGAGGATGAAGGAAAGAATTAACCGGGAATTGCGTTGCATTTTGCTGGAAAAAATGTTGTTTGAACGATGGAAATTGGAAAATAAATATTTTGTGAAAAATGAAATGAATGCTTTCGGCTTGGAAAATGAATTGGATGGTGCTTTTATAAATGACCCAATATTTGGAGGTCACAAACTAAAAAATCCGCAAATAAATTGATCAGAAGAGGTCAAACTGCGTTTATTTTGTAGCCAAAAGCAGCAGTTGCCTGATGAAATAGTTTGATGATGGAAATGAAGGGTCAAAAGAATTCAGCGAATTTTGCGGAATTTTAAAGCGTCAGCAGAATTCAAGTGTGATTTTCGAACATTTTTCGGTGAAAAATAAACATGATGCAAAAAGGGAATGAAAGATGACCTTGGTCAGCGAAGAGGCAATTAAGATAGATGAATTAGTTTTAGATTGGGTTTGAAAGGAGTTGAATGCTAACTGGTGGACGAATGGAGGCGGAAATTGGCACCGGCAGCACAAAAATCACCGAATTTGATGCAATTGAAGAAAATGAAGGAAAGGAAGTAAATTTTTGTACCTCCGTTGCTCCAATTCCCACATTTTTTAACCGTTGAAATTTATTTTGGGTAAATCAGCGGTTTAATTTAATTCGCTCGATCATTGGCCAAAATTAAATAATCTAATTAGCTATCTATTTTCGATTATTTTATGTGTGTTTAATATGCCTTTCATTCAAATTATTTAATTAAAATTTAAAAAATTATGAAAAAATTTTGGGTATTCCTGACCGACTCCAACCCATTTATACAACCCTTCCAAAAGCGGTTGCAGGTTCCGCTTTATGCTTTTCGGCATTCTCCCAGAGGACATGATTGTCGGGGACTCCGGGGCTTTGTTTCATGTTTCCTCCAGCAATGCTGGGCTCACTGTTATTATTGGAAGGGGAAAGGGCGCCGGTCAGAGAACACCGCTGACTAACTAAATTTTCAAGTCGTATATATAGAAAGAGGGAATTGACCCAGGGAAATGTTTATGGGAAGCAAATGAGGGGGGAGGAAAGGGCAAAAGAGAGGCATTCCATTTGCTCACTATTTTCTCAAATCTTTTCATCTTTATCATATTTTATATTCTTCTCTTAAAACTACTTTACTGGATTATGGATGTTCAAAAGAACGACTAATATAGTTCGAAATATGAGTCTCGAAAGATTGGGCCCTTAATTTGGCTAAATTATGGCCGGGTGGGACGGCGACATATAATCGCCGAATTTGTAAAATGGAAGGAAATAAAACGAAGTAAATTTTGTGTAAATCTGATAGATGCTTTTTTCAATAGAAGATTTTAATATTTAATATTTTTATGACTAATTTAATTGATTATTGTTTTCGAATTCAAATTTTATTTTTATTCATCATCCATTTGTTGATGAATTAGCAACCGTATTTCTTCTATTAGTGGCTCCTCCTAAGATTAGTAGCTCTCCTAGACTTTGAGGTACTGTACCTCTTGGCATAATGAATTTTCTGAAAAGATTTTTATTGCATTTCTGAGTGCCATTTGGCTCATCAATCAAAAAAGTCGACAGATAACAGAGTTAACCCCAAATTTTGTCCATTTTTAGAGCTCCGAAAATTAGTAATCCCGGGGTCTAATAGATAAAATACGGTAATAAAAAACTGACCAAAGACAACATCCATTTCCGCCACCGAATCCTCCACCAAATAATTGGCCATTGACTGATTGGCCAATAAAGAAAAGGAAGAAAATGCCGAGGAAAAAGGGCAATAATTTGGAGGAAAACATTGGTACGGAAAATTTGCGCAACTTTGAAATTAGAAAAAGGGAAAATGGCCGTGTGATGGACACTTTTTAGCCACTTTAAATGTGGGATGGTCCTTGGGTCACATTCAAAGCATAAAATTGAGACAACAAATCAGCAAAAAAAAAGAGTACAAAATTGAGGATGACGAAAGCAACGAAAATGGGGGAAGAATATGGCCTTGGCCAATGGTCGATTATACTTTGATGAGATGGTCAAAAATATGTGGTTTAGCACAATTCTTTTTATTCGCCGAATTGAAAACCAACAATCAACAAATTCCAATGACCAAAATAAATTTGAAAAAAAAAGATCAAATAAAATTATTTATTCACTAAAAAATGAATTAAAAATATGAAAAAAATTGGCAGTGATTTTTAATGGATGGAATGTGGCCTCATTTTTGGATTTTCCTAATAAATTTTGTGGTTTTCAAATTGGATTAATTTTAGCACTCGTTTTGCCTGGGCCTCATTTCTTTTTGCCAACATAATTGTAATTATTGTAGCCATATCCGCCGCCACCGTATCCTCCATATCCCAAGTAATTATTGTTTCCATAATATCCGCCCCCATTGTAGCCACAAACATTGCAAGGCGGGGGCGGAGGAGGGGGAGGGGCACTTTAAAAAGGAAAAAGGATGGATTATGTATGGGGATTGGGGAGAAAAAGGATACGTTAATCCTGGGAATTAGCGATCCCGGATTCGCTGATGAGGCATTGGTATAGCAAATTTGGGAATCTTGGATTCTAGGTTTCGTACAGACTTGATAGGCTTATTCGACTCGGCATTGTCGATTTACTATACGGCTCAGAGTTAAGGCTAGGGGTAGGGTGCCGGAGGTGGTAGAGGAATCTAGCTGATACTAAATAAGTTCATACCAGTCTAAAATTGAACTCCATATAGTAAATCGACCATGCCGAGTCGAATGAGCCTAATCTTTGTTGGCACAAAAACTAGAAGCCTCTCAGCGAATCCCTGGAATCGCTAATTCCACGTTCGCTGTAACTGACACTAACATATTTTTGAATTATTTGAATTAAAGAATAGTCTAATGTCTAATCTAATAATAAGGTTTAAAATAATGTTTATTATTTTTACAATTTTGTGTGATCAATTGGTCCCTTCCATAAAATTTTGTAAAATAATTCAAAAATTAAAATGTTGCAGTTATTCCTCAATTTTGGCCCTACCAAGTATTGCAACAGGCCGAACATCCGCCGCCAAGTCCAAACAAATTGCCAAAACCAAATGCACTGATTGCGGGAATGGTGACCAACAAAATGAGGAAACCCAAAATGAAAGGCCGCATTTTTAGAGTTAAGAAAATTATTTTATGAAAAAATTCAATGGGGCATCGAACCCTTTTATTGGCCCAAGGGAATGTGGGGGCCAAAGGCCCAGTCTGGCTATTAATTTTTGGACTCCATTTGCAAAATATACAAATAAATCATTTAAATTTACAATGAATTAGTGGAAAAGCACCAGAACATTTTGTGCAATTCATATTCCAATCCAAACAATTTCCTTTCAACATTTTTCAACCTTCAATCTTTTCTTGTTAATATTTTTATTACAAAAAATCATCCAATTTTCAACGAAATTCAACGTAGGCACACATTTTGTTGGATTGACAACATTTTGGTTGTAAAAAAGGCGACGATTGGCTGCAAAAAACTCCCAAGGCCATTTTAGTGGTGCCGGCTGGGAGCATTTTAGTAACTAAAGATTGACTTAAAGGTCAAAAAAAGATGAACTATAATGGAATAAAAATGGAAAATTTTTGTAAATTCAATTTGATATTTATTATATTGGAAATAAGATAATAATGGGAAAATATTAAATTGAATAATATTTTTATCTCATACTAGGGTTGCGCCCCCGTCCCCGCGGGGGTCACCCCCGACGGGGGCCCCCGCGGGGGTTTGAGTTTCACCCCCGTCCCACCCCCGAAGGTCCACCCCCGATCACTCCCGCCCCCGGAACCTCCACCCCCGCGGGGGTACGGGGGTGAACATATACCCCATATTATCGGACTTTTTCAAGAAAAATGCAATATGAAAGGAAATTTTTAGCAGATTTTTGTAGGATTTTTAAATTTTCATTAAAAATTTTTCGCTGCGCGGCAATTTTTAGTTAATTTTTTCGCTGCGCGTCTCTTGATAATCTTCTCTTATGGATAATAGACATCACAAAATCACTTTCTATGGTTAATTTAGGGTGCTATTCAAGAATCTGACATCCTTTTAATCATATCATGCCATATTGAAGATTTATATAAGACTTTTCGGCAAAAAATCTCTGTCAAATTTTATTTGTAAAAGCAAATTTGGATGATGTGTAAAGTGAAACCAGCGAGGGACATTAGCATCTCGCCACTAATCTCATCGATTTTGACGAGCCTTAGCTCATCAGCCAATTAACCAATTTAAAGGACCTAAAATATATTTAATAGTCCCAAATCTTGGCTATCCAATGGTATAATGATCATTCAAAACTTCAAAGCTTTGGCAAAGTTGAGGCCAAAAATTTTGAAAAATTGTTTTTGTATCTAGGCATCTAGGGCCATATTTTGTCCAAACCATTACAGTTTTGTATGTTCAATATATCATTTGATAACCGATACTTAGGGCTATTAAATGCACTATATCATTTAATTTAAATTAGTAAATTGGCTGATGACTGATGAGCTAAGGCTCTTCAAATTCAAAATCACTGAGACGCTTGTGATCTAGACGCTAATGATAATGATCCCAACCGTGTGTAACTGGCACCAACAAATTCAAATGATCCAGAACAGGAAGAAATTGAAGAGGAGATTGAATGAATTATGAATTAAAATTTATTTGCGCTTATAATTTATTAAAATTTTACTAAATTTTTCTTCAGAAATTTTTTTTTTGAAAAATAGGACTTTTTTAAAAATTTTTGTCAACCCCGTACCCCCGCGGGGATCCCCGCGGGGGTCCCCGTCAAGGTCACCCCCGTCCCCGCCCCCGAAGGTGCCACCCCCGATCACCCCCGCCCCCGTCCAACTCGCCCCCGACCCTCGGGAGCGCAACCCTATCTCATACATTCATTTTATATCGTATAACTTCTTTTAATTCCCCAAATTATTTTTCAACTCTTCAAAAATTGGGAAAATTAGGGGACTAACTCCTTAAATTGTGGACGTTTTTGAATAAATTATAGCAGATTTTTAGAGCTTTAGGGAACTAAGAAAATCCAAAAGGCTTTTTTTTGTAAAAGTTCACTTTTCTATGAGTTACGAATTTTCAAAGTCGAGGGCGGGGAATTAATAGAGGAGGGGGATTAAAAGATGTTATACGGTACTAAATGTTACAATTATTTAATTTTATCCAAATTAAATTGACAAAATTGATCATCTAAATCTTGGCAATGCGCATGGAATAAGGCAACAACAACATGGCTCATCGCAAAGTGCCTCGCCAAGAAAGCATCCACAACAAAGGGTCAACAGGGAGAGGAGCCAACACGAATTTGGATCATTCATCCAATTTTGGCGGGATTGGGGAGGAGCATCACGATATCTGTTGATAAATGATTATTATTTTGGGGGTTCTACAATATTGCATTTTTTTGATTAGTTCAATTCTTCTGTTGGGAATGGGAATTATAAAATCTTATTTTCCCTATTGAAATGCCACCAATCTTGATTTCGTGGATTTTAGTAAACGGCTTACTTAAATTATTTTTACGTAATTCTATTAGAAGCCCCACCCCCTGACTTTGAGGCACTGTACCTTTTGGCGAGATGAACTATTTGACAAAAAATTTTTATTCCTTTTCTTAGTCTACAAAAAACACCATATTCTGTTAAAAAATTTCGATAAATAAGAGAGTTAGATTCCAAATTTTCCCCTTTTTAAGTTTCGAACTTATAATTATAAAAGTACCATGGCTTCTAATAGAGAATTTATAGTGAAAATTAATCTCTAAAGAGAAAATTAAAATGTAGGGTATCGGGAATTATATCCTGGGCCTTGTAGCAGTAAAAATATTCATAATTCATTTATTTGGATTATCCACAATTTTGCAACTTTTCCTTCTTACATAATTTGTTGTGGTGGGCATTGACCTCCTGGACAATATTGGCCAGCTGGATATGGTGCCGGATATGTGGATGGATATGGGGTCGATTGGGAATATGGTGGCGGATAGGCCGGATAATGGGCCGGGGGCTGCACGAAATTCGGCTGAAAAAAAAATATTCAAATTTGCAATTTGGAATTAATTTTACCTGTTGTTGAATTGGATATGTGGGATACATTTTTGAGAATTTATGCGCACAAAAATTGAGGACAAATAATCAAAATTACGAAAAGAAAGAAAAGTTTGGGAGAATGATGAGTCAGCAGGAGTCAGGAGGAAGGAAATGAAAATAAAGAACCCTCAAGGGGGAACGTGAATATCGATTGTGAAAAGAGCAAAAGAAGAAAAGAATTGCGAGAAATTGGATGGAACAAACAAAAACATATAAAGGATATAGGAGAGAGTTTATAGGGGATTTTGGCCATTTTGGAAGTCATTTAGGCCAGACTTTTTGGTTATTATTGGGAAATGGAGACCAAAACTGAAATTGACAGATATTTAGGCATTTTCAATTTTATAATTGCTTATTCTTTTTTTTTGATTAATTCTAAAATTGAATTCGCAAAGCTCCAAAATGCATAAATACATTGAATTGATGCCATAAATTTCTGCATTTATGAATATTATCGTAAATACTCTATTAAAATTCCATCTCTAATAATCCCCCATCTTAAGGGATATTTGAAAAATAATCCCTGGGTTTTAAAGAGTATTTTATTTACAGTATGAATGCTAAGCAAGATGAACATAAACATAAATAAACAATGAATTGAAATTGACTAATCTCAAATTGCTTTAGGGCATCCATCCTAATGTGGGAATGAAAGAAAAATTAGAATTCTTGATTGGCAGCAAAAATTTTATTCGATGAAAAATAAATTTTTATAATTATTATTGAATTTATTGACTGAGCGAAACTTAAACGGAAAGGGAAAATAATTGAGGCGAAAAATAAATTTGATCGAGTTTTTTTTTTATCATTATCCTCCAATTCTAATTATTCAATGGTATCGTTCCCCTCCTCCATTTCCATTCTTCAAAACACCTTTCGGTGTTCCATCCTCATTGAAGCGGACTCGGCCTCCGCCCGCGCTCACCGACGATCCACCGTACATTTCGTCCCGAAATTGTGGAGGATGTGTGCTGAACACAACTGCAAATATGGCCAAATATTTATTTTGTTGGACAAATCAATATACAGCAATGATTATTTCTCATATTCTCAGTAATATTGGTCATGAATGGTATTAATGCCTAATAACTCTTTCGAATTTGATCCTAAATTTTTACATCTTAATTTTCTTAAAATAATAGTGGATTTATATTTGCTTCTTCCATATTAAAACTAAATTTTAGTAAAAAGAGGCTAAAAAGTAATGTAGATTATGGTCTGTTTCGGTTTGAGTTTGAGTAAATTGATTCAATCTAAAACCGAAATTGGGAATTTTTGCTTAAAATAACCGAAAATTAGAGAAACAGAAACCGAAAACTGACATTTTCAAAAACCTAAAACGGGTTTTAAAAAATTTTTGGCACTTTTTCATGTTCATCTTTACCCCACTTCCCATTTAACCTAATTTCACGAGAATCCATTCAAACTTTAATCTCATTCATTCAATCTCAAACCTGTGCCCATTGGAATGCCAAATCCACAACAAATTGGATAGAATCCATCTCGATCCTCGCCCCGTTCATTCACATTTTCGTACATGTGCGGATTTCGTCGACGATGGAGCCAACATCCATTGCAAAGAAGGCAGCAAATGAAGGAGAGAATGACCGACAAAAGCACCGAAACAATCAGTCCAATCAGCAACAGGGAATAGTCAATCCTTTTTTGGGAGAAATTAAAATTAGGGAGGAGGGATAAAAAAAGGAAATTTGGCCAAAAATGAATCCGAAAATAATTCAATTCCCCATAATGACTATGGCCTTAAATATATTCGGAACTGACTGGAAATTGGCTGGATATCCGCCTGTGTATCGTTCAGGGCGACCTGCCGATGGATGGTATGCCTCTTTGTAGACCACAGAACGAATCACATTTGGATTGTCCGGCTCACAGCAATAATAACCCTAAACGGTGAAGAATGATTTTATTGTATTAAAAGTAAAAATATTATGCCTAATGAAGGTATTTTTGGGAAGTTTTTCTAATTTTAAACCTTTTAAAAGTGGAATATTCTCTTATTGGAATTCCCCCTTATTACCTTTCATGTTATTTTATTAAATAATGTTTTAAAGCCAAATAATTAATCCATAATTGGCTAATTCCATAAAATCAAATTGAACGGCTATAATAGCTCGGAAATCGGCAGCTAACCTGATTTTCACCCTGATGACTTAGGCAACATGCTTTGCCACAAACCAACCTGAAAATAATGCACAAAATTCATCATTAATTACAGAATTTTGGACTAACTCAACGCCGGATGGCAACCTTGGGCATCCAACATCAGCACTGACCAACGAATGAAGGAAAAGGCATAGAAAAATTGGAAGAAAATGAATGTGAAAACAAATTGAACGTTGCATTATTCCAACAATAGCCAAAATGATTTTGGATGAGAAAAATAGCTGGCTAAAATAGATCTAAAAATGTTCATAATCCTTTGAATATGGCCTTGACAAGTATTTGGAGACAAAAATACAAAAAACCACTTTTTAGGGTAATTTAAAAAGGGATTTGATTTGGGAAGAACAAACATAGAAAAAGGAAAATGGATGGAAGGAACATCAAGTGGAAGATGCGCCATTTTGGGGGCCATTCACCGCCAATGAAATCCAACAAATTGTGCGCATCCACCCATCCATTTTGGCCTTCAATTTCTCCCATTTTGACTTTCCATTCCATTCCTATTTTCGTTCAAAAATTTCTTCGATCGAAAGGCCGTATTTTTTCCCCTTTTTTGAATTTTTATACAGTGGTTCAAAAAATGGGAGAAGGGCCGAACGCAAAATCAAAATGAATGAAAATGATTGAATGGAGAATGGGTTCTGGGCGCCCCAGGCGAAGTTATTGAGGGAGGCAATAGCCCCAAAATTGCGCATTCTTTTACCCTTTCTCATTACTTGGTGCGAACAACGAACGGTTCCCCCTCCAATCAATCGATCACGGTGAAAAATTTTTGTAGGGTTCAAAAAGTTGACTGAAATGTGCGCGGGAATAGATGGAAATGAAATTGGTTTGGAAAATGGATGGAATTGGAATGTTGGGGGAGGGGGGGGGGGAATGAATGAATCAACCCATTCTCAAATCTCAATCGAATGACGCCATTCACATTTTAAGAATTTGGGTTATCCAATGCCCACCGTTCCCGAAATCCCATATGACCAAAAGCAGGTAATTTAGGCGCAAATAATGACTGCTAATCCATTAAATCAATATTAAATTTGGCCAATTACATAAAAAAGCGAATGATTAGCATTTTATTATTAGTTTGTGGGATTTGGCAACGGAGCCATGAAATGAGAAGGAAAGAACAAAAAAGTGTGTGCGCGGATATATTTCCTTCAAAATCAGTCCCGCCGGATCGATTTTTGTTTTGGCCAAATCCACACGTTTATTTTCCCCGTCCAAATGAAAGCTTTTTGTATTCGAGAAGGACAAATAATAAGAAGGAAAAAAGTGGGTATGAAAAGTGCACTTTTTTTTTAAAATGAGGGGAAAATTGTGGATCAAATCAGCACAAAATGTGATTGGACTGAATCATCTTTATCCATTCTATTTCTTTCCAATTCTCATTTATTCCTCCTTTTCCCTTTGCATTGATGGAATGACGAATGCGGCGGCCAACATGGCCATTCCAATCAAATGGCCAGAAAGCAGAAATTGGTGGACCCAGATGTGCAAAAGATGGCCAAAAGTATAGCCATGGAACTGGCCCTCACCATGGAATGGAGCACCTGAATATTGGGCACATTTTTATAAAGGAAAATATATTAAAATTGGCGTTGAATTCTTTTATAATGATAAAAAAAAGCCTTATTTTAAATTAAAAATGCCTAAAACTGACCCAAATAAATGAGTAAGAAAATGTTGTTGGCGATGAAGAGAAGGCGCAAAAGTTTGGAGATGGCATGATTCTGGAGATAAAAAATATGCCAAAAATTTCCCTTTTTTCATCCAACCTTTTTGCGTCGATGCGGACATTTTCCCTCCGGGCAATCCTTCACTCGAATGCAAATTGAAAAGAATGAAGCCAATTTGTCACGAAAAACTTCAAAATAAATAAAAAATAAAGCGGAATAAATTTCTTACTTTTTTCTACAATCGCAAAAACACCTAAAGAGAGGAGAACGGCGGCCATTTGAAGATCGAGGCCCTGCGGGAAAGAGCAATGTAAGGAAAAT
Organism: Pratylenchus scribneri; assembly: GCA_030063045.1. Lineage (NCBI taxonomy): Eukaryota > Metazoa > Nematoda > Chromadorea > Rhabditida > Pratylenchidae > Pratylenchus > Pratylenchus scribneri. Next base: position 362,546 of record JAQSEB010000105.1, on the reverse strand, counting down.
TTGAGGAATACGGTACATGAAGGGCGGCAGAGACGGTAAAAGTGAGCAAAACGGAATTGAATACACCAATTTGGGCAATATTGGGCGAATAAATATCTGAAATATTGAATTTATTTAATTGTTCGGATGAAAAATAGAGCCAATTTTTCGGTTTGTATATTTCACTGGAAAGTTTTAAAACCATTTCAATTAAACCAAGTTTTTCTTGTTCAGCATTCATTAAATGATATTTTGAAACTAGTTTTAAAGAATTATCATATTGGTTTAATCTTAAATTGCCGACAGCGACCTTTTTTTGGGTGAAAAGCTATTATCATCCAATTTATACTAAAATTTAAAGGGTGAATTGGGGGAAATAGGGTTGATTGGATATTATAGTGGGATTGGAGGGATAAATTTAAGATATCCACAATTTTTTCGGAAATTTGAATTGAATTTATTCTTCTAATAAGCAAATTGTGGATTATCATTAAATTTTATTATAAATTAGAGAAACAATAATTATGGAATTTTGATTTATAAGGGCTCAAAAATTTGTCAATTTGAAAAATATCCTAACTCACATTTATGCAAAAAATGATGCATTGGTACATTCCAATTTGTGGCCACTTGTGCCATTGATTGAGGCCATTCAATGGCCTTCCATTGGACAATTTGCATTTGATCGGGCGAATGCCCACCGAGAATGGCCAATGCCGAGGAAAAATGGCAAATAAAATAATGGGATGAGCGGAAGGCAAATGCCGTCAAAAAATGGTGCAAAATTGAGGGCATTTGGAATGTAAAAAGGTGAAAAGCCGGTGAATTGTTTGGATCAAGAAGGCAGGTGGAAAGCAGAAAAAGGAAGGCCAAAAGTAGATGACGACAAAAATGCAGGAATTGAATGAACAAAAGGGCCTGAAATTGAGTGAATTGAATTTTGGGATTGATTTTGATTGTTAGAATTTTGAGGGAATTCTAAAGTGCCAAAATTAATCAAAAAATTCAATTTTTACAAAAATATTTCTGCTGATCATTGATCAATTCGTTAAAATTAAGCATTAATCATTCTAATTATTTAATCCGTCACAAAAATAATTATAACTTTAGTTTGCAAAAACTCGGCTGGAATGCTATAATTTCCCCCACGGTCGGACTAATTGGCAATTGCTTTTTAAAAGAATTCTTACGTTTTTTGTTTTTTTTGACTGTGAATTATTTTTTAAATTTAATTTTGGGACATTTATCATTTGCCATTTTTTCCCAATAAATTGGTAAATTAAATTAAATTAATAAAATGAAAATGGCAACGGATGAAAATTAAAATGTTCCACAATCACAGATGTGGTGGTGGAAGGTGAAGGCCCATTTCATGTATCCATCATTTTTTTATCAAAGGTCAGAATAGTGTATAGTTGTACGGTAGTTTTAATAATTTTGATAAGTAAGATTTTTTTATTTTAATTTAAATTGCTAATAAAAATGGAAAAGTCAGCCATTGCCACCTTCATAAACCATCAATTCTTCATTTGATGGTCTTTCAGAATCCCTCAAATATTCCCCCTCGAATCCACCTTTGGTCCAATGGCACTTTTCCTCCCGTCAATTGACATTTTTTGGAATTGTTGAAATGTGATGAATGGGCCAAAGAGCAAAGTGCAAGGATCAAAAATAAAGGCAAATTGACTGATCAAAGAAGGGGATTGGATCGAATTTATGGAGTCAAGATCGAGACAGAGAGAAATTTGTTTCATCGCTGCAATCATCCAAGGTCCACGGATCTATTTTTCAGAATAATCCAAAATAACTTGCTAAAATTTGGAATAACTCACGGCTAGGAAATTTGTTGGTTCCATTGCCATTTGGCATCCAAAAATGAAGAAAATGGTGAATAAAATGAAAACTGTGCCCTTTTTATATGCGAGATCATTTTTGGAGGAAAGGAATTTGATTAAAGCGAAACTTGAAGCAAAATATAGCAAAAGTGGCAATGAATTGGAAGTGAAATGAGGCCAAGTATGGGCGATGAAAAGGCAAAAACCAACGAAGGCATTCAGCGAATGGACAATAATATTTGCGTTTGGTTGATCATCTGTTGATTTTGCGAAAATTATAGCAATTAATAAACAATTTAAGACGATCTCATAATATTCTTAATTCCGCCTGTTCTGATTTTTAATAATTCCGCCTGTTCTGATTTTTAATAATTCCGCCTGTTCTGATTTTTAATAATTCCGCCTGTTCTGATTTTTAATAATTCCGCCTGTTCTGATTATAATAATTCCGCCTGTTCTGATTTTAATAATTCCGCTTGTTCTGATTTTAATAATTCCGCCTGTTCTGATTATAATAATTCCGCCTGTTCTGATTTTAATAATTCCGCCTGTTCTGATTTTTAATAATTCCGCCTGTTCTGATTTTAATAATTCCGCCTGTTCTGATTTTAATAATTCCGCCTGTTCTGATTTTAATAATTCCGCTTGTTCTGATTTTAATAATTCCGCTTGTTCTGATTTTAATAATTCCGCTTGTTCTGATTTTAATAATTCCGCCTGTTCTGATTTTAATAATTCCGCCTGTTCTGATTTTAATAATTCCGCCTGTTCTGATTTTAATAATTCCGCCTGTTCTGATTTTAATAATTCCGCCAGTTCTGATTTTTAATAATTCCGCCTGTTCTGATTTTAATAATTCCGCCTGTTCTGATTTTAATCCGCCTGTTCTGATTTTAATCCGCCTGTTCTGATTTTAATAATTCCGCCTGTTCGGATTTTTAATAATTCCGTCTGTTCTGATTTTTTAATACCGCTTATTATCTGGACCCATTTATTATATTATTGTTTAATCTTTTTTTTTTTGGTTAAATATAATTGTTTGCCATCCAAATTCCAAAAAATATTAATAATAGTTGGCGCACTCACTCAATTTGCTGCCGAATTTAGAATTAATTGCAAATTGGATGGCAGTGGCCCCAATAGATTTGAAGAAAAGTGGAATCAACGATTCCAAAATGCCCAAAATACATTGGCTAATGGCAAAGGCCAAATTAGTTATTGATTGTTCCCGGCCATCATCATCATCACCAAATCCACCAAGCTGGATTTTGTCCAATATTTCAGGAGGCAATGAATTCAAAAATTCCTCAATTTCCTCGTCTTCATCAAAATCCATTTATGCAATTCACAACAATGGAATAGAAAATCAAAGGAAAGTAAGAATGTAAAAGAATTTGTAAGGAAAATTCCATTTTGTTTGTCTGGGGGAAATTCATTGGAATAAACATTTTATAAAAAATTTTATGCCGATTTATATCAAATAAATATAAGTAAAAAATGTGAAATTTCCAATGTCACAAAAAAAGATAACAAAAAAAATATTTATTTAGATCATATTCCGCCAATATTTCCATCGATTCAATTTGTTGGGTTCCATCAAATTCCGCCAGCATTTTACTCCTCGTTCTCATGCACGAAGCAATGCATCCTTCACATCTTTGGGTATGGCATCCACGTATTTCTGTAAAAATATAGGGTTTAAAATGGATTTTGTTATGTAATTTAAAAACCTTGTGCTGAACTCCAGGAGCAGTGGCCAAAACGCCCTCAATTTGTCTTGGAAAAATTTTCGCATAGTCAATTTGCTCTCCCGAAATGTCCGTCAAATCGCCGCCTAAAAATGTCAAAAATTAAAAAAAATTTCATTTAATTAAAAAAAACCTGCTGCCTTGAGAATTGCTTCGGGTCCAGCGGTGTCCCACTTCTTGCATCCGGTTGACGCGTAAACATAGGCAGTGGCCCCCTCCAAACAGCACAAAACCTTGTAGCCAGCACCGCCAACCCGCTTGACCGATGTGATTAGCCCATTCCGCTTCAATGCATCCAATGCGTCGTCAACCAGCTTTGTTGAATGGCTCGCCGTTGTGACTGCCTCCAATTGAGTATTTGGCTTTTACACTGTAAATTAATTTTGATTTTAATTGGTTTTAAACAAATAAACAAACTCTGTGAGTCAATCCCGAATGCTCCAACTTGACAAATCCCCCAGATTGTTCGTCCATCGGTGGCCGCCGCTTGTCCTTGCTTTTTGTAATACGGTTGATGCACAACACCGGCGATTGGTTGGCCTTTGTGGGTAATTCCGATGAGCACAGTGACTTGTTGAAGAAGTGCTGAAAAATAAACAATAAAATTAATGAATGATTAAAAATACATGGATCCTCCTGAGCACGAACAAATTCCCCAGTTCCATCCAATGGATCCACCCAGACCAGTAACTGAAAAATTACATTTTTAATTTATTTTCATTAAATTTACTTACGTCTTCGATTTGGAGTTTGCGCAATTTTTCTGGAATTTCCTTGTCATGAGCCAGCACATCCATCATCCTCTCCGTGATTGACCAATTTTTGTCAGTGGTTGCAATTTGTTCAGGAAGTTCCTAAAATATTGTTTATGGATTTGATATTCATTTATAAAATAAAAACCTCCTCGCCAACAATTCGAATGCCATCACCAAAAGCGGATTTCAGTTTTGCCTCAATGCCTGCTTGAGCGGATCTGAAAAATTCGCATTTATTGCTGAATGAATTATTGAATAAATAAACCGGTCTGCTTCCGTTTGCAAATCCTGTGTTGTGCCTGCCAAGTCCTTGTTCACAATTTGCAAATTCCCCGAAGTCATCACTTTCTAGCTAAAATTTATCTGATTTTTAAAGTGCGCTCCCGTTTGGAAGTGCAATCGAAGGGCGGCGCCGATCGACCAGTCACCGAATTGATGGAAACGCCAAGGAAAAGAGGAAATTTGGGCGATGATTTGGCCATACAAATGAACGAAACATTCCAATCATCTTTTGGTGCAAATGAGGCAGAACAAAAATTGAGCGTCGGTGGTGGCGTGAAAAAATGTAAAAATTTTAAAAATTGTGTAAACATTTTTATGGATTTAAGCAACTCAAAGTCGACAACAAAAATGGAAATCGGCATTCAAAAATCCATCCGGGAAATTGGCACTGAAAGTGGGGGCCAATTTTCCCGAATCCAAACATCGATTTGTGCAAAGTTTCAAAGGGCACACGGATGGGGTTTGGCAAATTTGTGCCCAGCAAATTGGCGATAGCCCTGTGAATGTGTTGGGCAGTGCTAGCGCAGGTTTCAATTTTTAAAATTTACCAAAAAAATATTGGCCGAGAAGATTGTAGTGGTTCGGTGATTTATCCTAGAGCTAGTTCAATGGTTTCTTAGATTCATAACCATAAACCTTAACCTTATACAAAAACACAATTAATAGAAATCGACAAGACACATCGTTTGATATTTGATATTTGATTTATTAGATTAAAGCTAATCTTAAATGGTTTTGACCATAAACCAAATCGGTTTAAAGAAACCGTTTAATACCCTTAATATTGACCAAACCAACAAATTATATACCATTCGAATGCGATGCATTTTGACCAGCTCTATCCAATTAGGTCCTTCCTTAGGTGTATGGTTTTTGATTAGTGAATGTTGGACAAACCCGTAAACCACTTAGCTTACCACCCACTCTTATTCGCCAATCAAATAAATTTTAGAAATTTTTTATTTAAAATTTCATTCAAAAATATTATAATTTAGATCAAACAGCAAAGATTTGGCTCTCCGACAATGGGTCGCAACCATTGGCCACCTATTCCGGCCACAATGGTTCAGTGAATTCAATCACCGTTCGTCCAGGCCATTTTGCCTCCAACCAAATGACATTTTTGACATGCAGCGGCGATCGAACGGCACACATTTGGCGGCTGAATTTAGAACAAATTTTGGAAAGAAAACGCGAAAAAAATCCAACCGAAAATGAAGGTTAAATTAAATATTCAATATAAATCAATAATTAATTTTTATTTAAATTAGATGAAGAATTTTTGTCCAATTTTGTGCAACAAATTCATCAACCATTGCTCAAATTGACCGGACATTCCGATGCAATAATGTCCGGCGATTGGTTGTTTGGCGGTGATCAAATAATTACATCCTCATGGGACAGAACCGCCAATTTATTCGATGCAGAGAATGGAAAAATTATGAAAACACTTTCAGGCAAGAATAATATAATTTTGGCTTAAAATTGAATTAATATTTGTAGGCCATGACCGTGAATTGACCAATTGTTCATCGCATCCCAGCCAAAAACTGTTGGCAACGGCCAGCCGCGATTTCACTTTCCGCCTTTGGGATTTCCGGGAGCCAATCCATTCGGTCGCCGTCTTCCAAGGCCACAATGAGTAAATTAATTTATTTAAAAATAATAATTAAAACCCAGATTTGATAATAAATATAAAAAATTAGTCCAACATACATTTTATAGTGATTTGTGATTTAATTAATAAAGTCTAGTGGGCTAGTCGAGTGTAGTTAAAATGGTAAAAGTTCCGATTTTTTTCCATTAGGTCGACGGTTCGATACCCAGCTGCGGCAAATAATTTTTTAAATTTGAATTAACATTAAAAATCCAAAATAGCGTCCATATTTATTTTATGGTCCAAAAATATTATACCAATTTAATTTTTGGTTGAAATTTCGGTTATATGACTTTTCCGGCTCAGACTTTTCCGCCCCGGACTTTTCCGGCTTAAAATCTGACTTTTCCGGCTCAAAATCGGACTTTTCCGGCCACAATTCGGACTTTTCCGGCCCATTTTTTTCAAAATTCTTAACTTTTTTATTTCTTTTTTTTTGGAAAATAATTAAACAAAACATAATAATAAAAAAATGCATGAATTCAATTTTATCAAATACCTAAAAGGCAAATAAGAGTAAAAATGTCCAAATCAATCACTTTACTCATTAATTTGTGGTCCCTAAAAAGGGCCGTTTGTGGTGTCAGAAAAAAAATTTGTAGTTCCAGTTTTCAATCCCCTTATCTAAATTGTAATGCAGTGAAATGATGTATCCAAACTCCATCTTTAATTATTTTCCAAAAAAAATGAAAAAAAAAGAAGAATTTTGAAAAAAAGGGCCCTAAAAGTCCGAAATGTGGCCGGAAAAGTCCGATCCGAATTGTGGCCGGAAAAGTCAGATTTTGGGCCGGAAAAGTCCGGGGCGGAAAAGTCTGGGCCGGAAAAGTCGGAGCACCGAAATTTCCTTTGAATTTTAATTTCACTCATATTTTTTCAGTTCGGTCACTTCCGTCCTTTTCTCCGCCCAATGGCACATTGTTTCGGGCAGCGATGATCGAACAGTGAAGGTAAATTATACCCTCAAAAATCAATTATAATTAATTACCTTAAAAATTTATTTTAGGTTTGGGATTTGCGAAATATGCGAAGTCCAATTTCGGCCATCCGCCTGGACAGTGCCCCAAATGGAATTGCAATTTCCACCCAAACTCAACGAAATTTGTTGGCCATTCCAATGGACAATCGAAATATTTCAATTTATGATTTGAATGGGAATCGGCAGACAAGAATTCCAAGGAGCACCGGAAAAGTAGGTGAATGGGGAATAATTCAGTAATTATTTGGCATTTTAGTGCCATCATCGATTGGTCACTTCCTGCTGTTGGCTTCCGGACCACCCCGTAAACAATTTGGTGACCGCCGGTTTTGACAAACAAATCATTGGATGGAAAGTGCATTTGCCACCACAAATTGCCGCTGGGAATAAAAATTGAATTTGAGAATTTAACCCAAAATTCCATTTCCCCATTTTCCATTCGCTTTTTTTTTGCATATTTTGCCTTTATTTTTGCATTAATATTTACACCAATTTTTGTGCTTAACCAAATATTTATTTATTAATTTGCCCATCAACAATTTTAGTCGAGAATAACTCATTTTATTTTTCAATTTCAATGTCCAATCAAAATTTATTTCTTCCCTTCCTTCCCTCTTGCTTATATTTTTATTTTACTTGCCAATTTCCTTTTATTATTATTTGGGTCATTGGGAATAATAAAATAAATGTTTATAAATAATTTTAATAAATTTAATTTTTCTGGTCAATTTTTTTCATTCAAGTACAAATTTCAAGTACTCAATAACAACGGCTCTATAATTTATGCTTCCCTTCTACATTCATTCATCCCAATTGGATTGCTAATAAAAAACCAGTTTTAAAATAAATAAAATTCAAGTTCAACGAAATAAAAGAAATTTCAATTGATGAGAAAAAAATGAATAAATTAATAAATAGGAAATAATTCAAAATGGTTTCTCATCAGTTAATTCACAAAATATGCGAATTTTATCAATAATTGGCCACAAAAAATATCTTGGATTGCCCTATTATTAGAGTCGATTGGTCATAAATTTCACTTTCCATCATTTTTTGATCCATTTATGAATGCACCACCAAAATATAAGTGTCATCGTCAATGACAGATGGAGGTCGAGTGGGGCAGCTGGCAGCAACTTTTTGTGGGAAGTTGGAATGAAAATGATTCTGTACTGACTGAAGTGGGGGGGGGGGGGGGGGGGGGGGGGGGAGAAAGTGAAGAACAGTGAAAGTGGATGTGTTGATGAGGGAATTTGGATAATTGCTGCTTGTTGGATGGTTGCCGGCGGACACGGCTTCCTCTCCTTTTTCAATTCCAATCACCCAAAATTCTTTTTTTTTTAAACAAATATCCAAATATGTGCGATTTTCATGGCCTAATTCGGCTCTATTTATTCCACCAAAACAATTCCTCTTCCAATTCCTCAAAATTTCCCCCAAAATCCATTGTCCTTCCCCTCAAACCGTGCACCCATTTTGGTGAATTTCGACAAAAACTTCAAATTCCGGCCCTTTTCCTTCAATTGGGTGGTCAACATATTCGGTCTAATAAAACTAATTTCGACCTGTTTCAATTTTCACAATTTTCAGTCCATTATCCGACCATTGCCGTCCTCTCTCCATTCAATTGGACATTTTGGCCGCACTTGGCTATGAAACACTCGAACAACGACTTTTGATTGGGCATTCGCCCAATTTGAGACATATTTTCCGCTTTTTTATTGGTCAGGCACAAATTATTGCATACCTCCATTCCAATTAGGAGACTTTTCGCACCTGGGTCATTTTTATGGCCATAGATCAGTGAGGAAATTACCAATCTGGGAAAGAAAAATACCACTTGCTAGCCCAGAGTGTCCTCCTCAATATAGCATTTTAAATTTTATGAAATACAACTTTGCAAAGAAATACATTATTTTAATTTTTTTAATAAATCCGAATTATTCTGATTTGTGAGGAAAAGCCGCTTATTTTGCAAATTATTTAAGATTTCAAAAAATGAGCCACGTTTTAGAGGAGATTTAATTTAAGGCTTTTAAATGATAATATCGCCTTCCTGAATTGGTTTCTTCAATCTTGAGTTAGGGCCAAAAGAATGGTCCATATACTCAAATATCTCCTATTCCACGAATTCAAACGAATATCCAAATTTCAGCGAATCCTTCACCATCGCCACTTACCACTACTTCCCTATCATTTTCATTCCAATCCAGCAATTATTGTCTTCCTCCAATTGAATGCATTTGCCTTGTTCACCAAGAAAATAATAACATTTTCTTGCTGAATCGTCGATGGCATTCCCGAAAATGTTCACTCAAAAATGAAGGACAAATAATTTGGATTGGCCCAGAATGCGAAGAAGGATTGGAGGAAATATTACATACAGCTCTTTACAATTTTGAAGAGGATGAGGCCCAAAATACGCTGAAATTGGTGCCAAAATCATCAAAATTGGGTGAATGGCATTTTCAATTTGGCCAAGTTGAATTGTTCAGGGAATGGAAGGATCGCCTGGATACGGTAAATTTGAGCTAATTTAATGGAATAAAACCAAAATTCAGGCCAAACTAATTGTGCCCGAGGATTTATCCAATCGCCAACTTCTTTTCCTCCCCGCGGATTTGTTCCTTTTGGGCCGTCATCGATTAATCTCTTTCCTCAATTTGAGGCGAAATTCCCTTCAATGCCGGCCTCAACCAGCCCAAATTCTGGGTGGACCAAAATCCCCAATGAAAATGGTACAAAATGGTTGGCTGGATGATATTTCCAAATTTCCTTCCCTTCGTCAATTGAATTTGGCCGACAATCGACTTCAAACATTTCCGAATGCCATTTTCCTGTTGAGTGGATTGACTGAATTGGATTTGAATGGAAATCGGCTGCCTAATTTGCCTTCAAATATTCGACTTTTGACAAAGTCAATTTTTTAATTTATATTTGGTTTAATTAGGAATTGGTTTTGGTTAGACAGAGGACTTATTAGTCATTATCCAGGGCTAAAGTTATTTGGAGCTTTCACCTGAACTGAAACCTAATAAGCCCCAAGTGGCAAAATAAATTGAAAAGGGATTAGAGTGCTTTAAATTATTCTTTATTAATTTTGGGGAAAATGTGATAATAATTTGAAGGGTAAAAAAGGAGAGGAAAATGTATGGATTTAAAAAAGCAGATTGGGGCAATATTTGATTGATATGAAGGGTGACAGGGCGATTGGGCAAAAGTGGAGGTACAGTAGGATGAATAGGAAATGCCCTTAGGCATTAATGGCATTTGAAAGGCATAAACGAGCTAAAATATTTTTAATGAATTAGCAGATATTAACTAATAATTTATATCTGTTAGTGTTACACCAATTCTCAGTCAGATTAACTCCTGGATGTTTGCCATTTGCGTAATAAATGCAATTTACAATGATCAACCCATTACCATTCTTCTTTAATAATGTTTTCTTCCTAATATATTCGATTGCTTTCCTATTTTCTTCTTAAAAACTCTTCCCCTCATAGGGCATTCTGCTGGGGTCAATTTAGTCGGTGATAAAATAAAAGATTTTTACAAAATTAATTTGCTATTTTAACGGCCTAAGAATTGAGGCTTTATGTAATCAAGAATATGAAGAATTCTTTGAAAAAAATAATCCATAACATTGATATTCTAATCGATCATTTTCAGTTTGACCAATTTGAATTTGTCTAACAATTTGCTTTGTCAATTGCCATTGGCATTGGCCAAATGTGCCCAATTGAAATTGTTGGATTTGAGCTTCAATCGCTTCATTGAGGTCAACTAAAAATGAATTGAATGGAATAAATTCCTTTGTTAGATCCCAAAAGTACTTTTCCATCTTGAAAATGTGGCCAGCTGGTCATTGGCAGGGAATCGAATTCATTCTCCAATATTCCCAGCCAAAAACATTTTGGCAAGGCCAACCAAGGTTATCTCACCCAAAATTGCATAATATTCACTTGTGTAGATTAATTTACGTCTAAATCCATTGAAAGTGTCAAGCATTCGGCCAAGTCATTCTCCTCTTTGTGATTCCATTGTTTTCTTGGATTTGCGCGATTCTCGCAGTGGAAAATTGGCAGAAATTGAATTGACCAGTCTTTGTCGCCTGGAAGTGAATCAATTAATATATTTCCACTTTTAATTATTTATAATAATCGAACAGTCATTGCATTGTGAACGGAATAGAATCCGAAAATTGTCATTGAATGGGGCAACAATCCGCGAAATTTTTGCCACAGAAAATGGTAATGCAAAATTAAAATTAATTGTCAAATAATAAATATAGAATTGGACTCGTTGGTAATTATGCCATTTCCCCGTTCCTTGGCTATCCTAAAAATTGGCCAAAATCAATTCACCACATTGCCGGATTCGGTGGCCGATTTGCCTGAATTAATTTGCCTTGAAGTCCAAAGTAGGTATAAAAAAAGTTGAAAAACGGGTTAATTTTTAGAGAAAGACTAAATAAATAATAAAGATAAACGACTTTTGTTTGATTATTCCCCTTTTTGTTTAAATATTTGCTCATTCCTTCAGGCAACTTTCTTCGAAAATTGCCAGCTCGGTAATCTTCTTTTCGGTTTCACTCCATTATTTTAATTTATGCAGTATTTTCGCATCCATTTCGGCACTTCGACATTTGGATGCATCCAACAATTTGTTGGAATATCTGCCCGAAATGCTTCAACATTGCCCATTGGAAACATTGAAATTGAATTCAAATAGATTGGAGGAATTGCCGAGTGAATTATTCAAATTTGCATCAAAGTCCACAATTCATAAATATTCAATCTGTTTCATTTATTATTCACATATTTTAGTCTTCGTTTTCTGAATTGTTCCTGCAATCGTTTGGCCCAACTTCCATTGCCATTAAGACAATCCGATGACACAATTCGTCTCAAGGAATTTCGTGTTTCCTTCAATCGTTTGACTGCCAAATCCCTAAGCCCAATTCTTGGTCAATTTCGGCATCTTCGCCTCCTCGATTTGGCCCACAATCAAATTCGTACATTTCCCCCTTCCATCGCAAATCTTCAATTTCTGGAGGATTTAAATTTGGGAGGAAATCGACTTCAATCTATTCCGGCTTTCCTCTTTAAATTGCCAAAATTGAGCACACTTCGACTGCATTCCAATTTGATTTGTGCATTCCCAACGACAATGAATGCCGCAAAATGTTTGAAGGCAAGTTAAAAGGATTATTTTATATGTAATGTAAATAAAATTTTGTATTAAAATTATGAAAAAAATTGGGGCATTCCCGACCGACTCCAACCCAATGCAACCCTTCTCCGCGGGCAATTTTCCGCTTAATATTCCGTCCTCTTCTTCCAATTTAATTATTATTATTATTAAGGGTAATTGCACTTTGGAAGGGGAAAGGGCGCCAGCCAAAGAATGCCACAGCAATCAAAGAATTCTGTTCGATTATATAGGAAATAGGATAGAGGAATTAATCTGGGGAAATGTTTATGGGAAGCAAATGAGGGGAGATGAAAGGGAAAAGAAAAGGGTATTCCATTTCCTCACTATTTCCTCAAATTCTTTTCATCTTTTCCAGACTCAACCTTTTTTCCTTTTCTATTTCTTCTTTGACTTCCGTTGAATGGCCATTGTCAAAAATAATCTTGGGCCAAAATTGTTAAATTGCATAAAATTTTATTAATATTTTATTATTTTTTAAAGATCTTTTAAGATGAATACATTTAAATAGAACATTTATGCCGAGTTCGGGTTTATTCTTTAATTATTGACCAAAAAACGAAAATATGCTCGAAAATTATTTGAATATTTTCAAATATCATTATTGATTTAATCAACAATTAATTTTATTTTCAGTTTCTCGATTTTTCATCAAATAATTTGCGAGAAATGCCCAAAAAATGGGAATTGCCACCGAATTTGGAAAATTTGGATTTGACTTGTAATCCACTATTAATGGCCAATAATTCACAAAAATGGCAAGCAATTTTGAATGTTTTTGGGCAATAATTCTTGATTCAGTGCCTTTCGGCAATCCCAATTGGTTGATTTTGATGCAAATTTTGAGCGAACATTTTCCTTTGGATTCAGTCAAAGCCGGGGACAACGTCGACGATTTTGTTGCCGTCAAATATTTCGCAAATTTCCCAATGTCACATTTTTTACCATTATTGATGGGGGAAATAATGAAGAAATTGCTGAATTAATTCAAATTCATTTGGAGCAATTCTTGGCGGAAAAAGCGAAAAAAATTGTTCATAAAATTGGAATTGGGCCGAATTTAATTTCTGAATTTTTAGGCTGATGCCTCCTCACTAAAATTTGCACTTTTGTGGGTATTGGAGAGAATTGGCGAGAAGGGAATGTTTTTGGGTGCCGCAGTTTTGTTGATTGGCATTGCAAATGGCCGAATATTTTGCGCAAATTCTGGCCATTGTTCGGCCATTCTCATCCGTAAAACTCCACTTGAGCCAATTTGGATTGCCTCCGGCGAATTGATGAGTAATAAATCGACGATGGAATGGGAAAGGATAAGAGCGGCAAATGCCGTTTTAACAGAGGATGGAATGGTGAATGGAATTTATCCAAGTGGAAGGGCAATTGGATTCACTTCAATGTTCCCAGCGATTTTGCCGGATCCCCGAAAATTTTGCATTCAAATTATGGAGGATTTTCAATTCATTGTGATGGGTAAAGGAAGGGGGAATTAATTTTACGGACAATAATTAAAAAATAAAAATATAGGAAATAGGCATGTTTGGAACAAATTGAATGCCAAAAGAATTGAACAATTGGTCAAGGGAACAAGAAACTCACAACAAGCAGCCAAAAATATTCTTGTAAAAAATGCAAATTAATTAAAATTATATTTTTTATTAATTTAAGGATGCCGTTCAAGCCGATAATTGTGAAGAAAATTTGAATATAATTGTGATTGCATTTAGCCAAAATTTGCAGCATGAAAGCTACTTTCCAATATAATTTCCAATTGGCTTAATTAAATGATTATATTAAATTATTTTAAAATAAATTTTAATTGTATTTTATTTCAAATAATTGTTTAAAAAGACTATTTTATTTGACAATGAAGTAGTCACTAATCAAGGGCTCAAGTAGTTTGGGGCGAGAGCTGGGCCTAGGCTCTCGCCTCGGGCCTTCATCGAGGGACTAAGCCCCTCAGTGACGCAATGAACGTGAACGAAATAGAGATTAAAGGAATTCGACTTTTTATTTTTTATTAATTGTGCGTAAAAATTTGATAATAATGTGAAAGGTAAAAAAAGCACTTAAGTAAGAGAGGAAAAAGGGATTTAAAAAGGCAGATTGGGGCAATATTTGATTGATAGAAAGTGACAAGCGATTAGGCAAGAAGTTGAAGTTGGGGTACAGTAGGATGAATAGAAAGGGCGCTTAGGCATTATTGGCATTGACAAGTATTTCGATGGAATTTTAATTCATTAAATCCACAAAAAATTCATCAAATTTATACTAATATTTTGGAAAATATATTTGCTAAATAAAAATTGTTAATATCATTTTTCGCTAGCATTTTGATTCCACCATTATTTAGTTTTATAGTCGCCAAAGTCAATTTGAACTCCAAATTGTCGGGCACCTTTTCGCCAAGTGTAATTCACAGTGTAGGGCATTTTTGGAATTGGCGGATCATAACCACTGGCCCCACCGGCATAAAGTGAGGCAAATGGAGTCAATTCATATGTCCAACTGGAAGTTTGCTGAAATCAAATTTAATTTAAAATAATTTAAATTAATTTTGGATTTACGGGGGCAGCCGAATTAACCACCAATGAGGAATCGGCAAAACTGGTCACATATTGGATTTCACTGGTTCGGGGATGGCAACATGGACGCCAACAAACATGCGAAGGTTGCATCTGAATGAAATAGAATATTATTGGATTAATTTGTCAATTTGTATTTCTTCTATTAGTATCCTCAGGGTTACTAATTTCTAAAGAACCAAAAATGGTCAAAATTTTGGGTCTAGCTCTGTTATATGTTGAAATTTTTGAACAAACAATAATAGGGTTATTTATAGAGCCCAATGACACTAAGAAATGAAGTTTCAAAAAGTTGATGGTGTCAAGAAGAGATACAGTGCTTCGAAGTCAAGGAGGACTACTATTAGGGGTGAGGGCTTCTAATAGAGGAAGTATGGTCGCTGGATGAGAACATACCTGCCCACAACTTGTGATGCAATAATTACTCATTTTGTCTTATTCAAATTTGGAAATAATTGAAATTATTTGAAGGAAAAAAAGAATTGATGTCAAGGGAAAATGTGGCCAACTTTCGCCGAAAACAAAAATCAATTTAATTGATGGCGAATGGAACAAATGTTTCCCAAATTTCTTTTTGAAATTCTTGAACCCCCAAAGCAAAGGGGGTCAAATGAAGCAAATGTTATTTTGACATCTGCTGTTGCCAAGATGAATAAAAGAATATATTTTTAGTGGAGTTTTGATCTAATAATTGAAATAAATAGAAGAAAAGAATATGGCATTTTAAGAATTGATCTTTACTTATTAGATGCCTTAAAGGAAATAAATAATTTCCAAAAATATAATTATAAAATGGGAAAATGATTATTTGAGATGCACTGATTTTTTGGGAAATAAAATTGTCTCGAGATTAATTAAAAAGTTTTTTTTTAAAATTCACACTAATACATTCCTTCAGCAGCAGCCAAAGCCAACTTTTGAATTTCATAGAAAAAAGTAGAGAATTTCATTGGGTATTAATTCGTCAAAAGACGATAAAATCGAAGAAAACCCGAAAAATCGAAAATAATTTCTTCTTCATTTCTTTCACATTAATGCAAATTAAACCAATTTTAGTATTTAATTACAATGATTTATTTCTACAATTAATTATTCATATTTATAATTTGAATATTCCTCCCTCCAACAACTAAAAAAATAAACTGCATTCAACATTAGCATATTTGGTATCATCAAAAACATGTTCCCCTCATTTTCCTGTTTTTAATCAGATTTATACTAAATGAGAGAACAAATTGCTGACCGGATTCAATTTTTAATCCACTTTATTGTTCCTCATCTAAATTATATTCTCCCAAATAATTAATTTAAAATATTAAAATGAATTCATCGATGTTGAAGGCCAATAATCCTCCCACCGTATTGATGACCGGCGCAACTGGATTCATTGGCTCACATACGGTCCTAGAATTTTTGAATGCCGGCTACCGGGTTGTGGCAATTGGAAATTCGGCAACAGGCATTTTTGAATAATTAAATTTGGAATTTGAATATTTTAAAAAGGATATGGGGATGGAGTTTGTGTATTGCCGCAATGTTTGATGAATGTGCTCGTTTTGGCCAAATGCCATGGTTCAATGCTCAAATTTAGACGATGCAATCTTCAAAATTTGGCAGATGTGGAAAAAATATTCAAAGAGGCAAAAATTAAAGCAAAAATTTTTTAAAAATATTTTTTAAAGGAGAAATTTGATGCGGTCATCCATTTGGCCTCATCAAAGGGGGTGGCCCCATCAATTGCGGCACCGTTGGAATATTATGCCAACAATATTGTCTCATCAATTAATTTATTAAAAGTGAAAATATTTATTTTTTAATTAATTTCTAATTCAAAGTTATGCGAAAAATATGGCCACAAAAAGTTCATTTTTATGAGCAGTGCAACCGTGTACGGAGTGCCAAAGGAAATGCCAGTGAAGGAAACAACAAAAATTGGCCAGGAAATAACTAATCCATACGGATGGGCCAAATATATGATCGAACAAATTTTGCGCGATATTTGCCGAAGTTCAAAGGTGAAAAATGAACAATTTTTATTCCTTATTGATTTTTAGGCCTGGAAAATAATTATTTTGAGGGCATTCGACCCGGCTGGCGCCCATCCAAGCGGACTTCTGGGCGAGGACATTAATTCCGCTGGGCCAAAACATTTAATGCCTTTGATTGCCTCCGTTGCTTTGGGCAAAATGGAGGGAATTCGAGTTTGTGGCGACAAATTCCCCACAAAAGATGGCAGCGGAAGTCGCGATTTTGTGCATGTTGTGGATGTGGCCAGGGCCATTGTTCTTTCCCTTCAGCGAATATTGCCAATTAGGGGAAATGGAATTGAAATGGAGGAGGGGGAAATGAAGGTGGAAGAAGCAAATATTGAGGTGAATTTTAATGGAATAGCATTTAATTTGGCGGATGGCAGAAAGGTTATAATGGTTTAAGGTGGTCTTGTACTACATTAACAAACCATATACCATTGTTATATAATTGTCATGGTTTGGTCAAAATTAGAGGGTGTTAAACTTTTTAACCATCTTTTAGTTTTTGTTTCAAAACTAAGTTAAAATTGGCTAAACCGAGGCCATTTTGATGAGATTTTTGATTGAGCAGAATATTTATTTATGGCTCTAGGATAAACTTACTAAACAGTTATTATAATTTTTGATATTTATCCATTATCTACGTCTTCTCTAAAGAGTGCTCCTATATTAATCATCGGGTGGCTCTAAGGTGGAGACGCGTTTTTCCGAAATGGCGCGATTTTCCGAAATCAGAGATAGGGGCTAGGGATAGGGCCTTATGGGCTTCAGAGCATAGGAATCTAGAGGAAATAGTGTATTATAAAGATTTCGGAAAATCGCGCCGTTTCGGAATAATGCGTACCAATCGGCTCTAATACCCCATAGGGCCTTGAGATGGTATTGTTGGTTAATTCAAGAGAACCATGGCCTTTCTTTGGGATTTGGGTATATTCAAAATCTGCAAGCGTGCAAAAGATAAAACTACCTATTTAATTTTCACCATTTTTAATATTTCCCAATTAAAAATTGACTCAATTCCCTCAAAAAAAGGTATTCAACCTTGGCCTTGGCGTTGACCATACTGTACTGGAAATGGTGGCAAATTATGAAAGGGCCTGCGGCAAAAAGGTACATAAAAAGAGGAATAGCAATAAAATTCTAATTTCTTTTAAAGATTAATACAATAATCAGTCCGCCCCGCCCCGGCGATGTTGCCTCAATCTATTGCGACATTTCAGCGGCAAAAAGGGATTTAAAATGGACCCCAAATTTCGGGGTTGAGGAAATTTGTGAGCATTTGCATAATTGGTATTCACGATGCCCAAATGGATATAATTGATGAGGAAATAATTCATTGTGGAACAGCGAATATATTGGCATTTTTTGGTGTTTAAAATTAAATTAATAGTAATAAATTGCATATTTTTGGTTTGCTCCATTTTAAATTGAAATGTCAAATTTAAATAAATTGTTTTTATAAATTTAAATTATCGCATTTTAAATTTTAATTCCGACTTTATTTTTAAACCATTATTCAGCTAATTTAAGGCTTCTTTTGTTTTGTAAGCTAAGCAATAAATATGCTGAATTTTTTCGAAATTTGCTGCTTCCACTATTTATTGTAAATATGGACAATATCAATACAAAATAAAAAATTTGGAGAGAATTATATAAATATATAAAAATATAAAATGTTTTAAAATATTTGAAATCAATCAATTAATTAATTTCTATATGTATTGCATATTTAAAAATTGAAATGGAATTAAACCAAAAAATTAGGCTGATGAGAGGTCATAGAAAATAAAAATTCATCAAAATGGAAAGGGATATGAAACAAAATATTCCAACAAATGAATTGAAGTAAAATCGAATGGCCTCAATTTGGCCATTGCAAAGGTCCTCCTCACAGAAGCATAGAATATTTCTTTGAGTGGCCACAAATTGTTGGACCGGCTGATCCGCATAACATTTTCCACTATATTCGTGATGATAGCCTCGAGGCTCTGCCCACATTCGATCCCAACATTCTCGATAAACATACCAACGACCTGAAATGAAAAATGATAATTTTGAATGAATGAAATTAATTTCAAAAATGCTATTGAATTAAACCTGGAAAAAGATGCGCCCCAATTTGTTGCCATCTATAATAAGTAATAACTCATCAACAATCTTGATGATTTTATTATCTAATTAATGAACACACCATAAACTAGCTATTTATATTAATTTTGTTTAAATTGGTTCAAAATGAAAGAGTTATGCCCAAAAAAACCTTTAAATGATTTTAGTAGAATTAGTCATTGGATTTTTGGGCAAAACTCAATTTATAATCAATTTAAATTAGTAAAAAATAATATTATTAAATAGCCATGAGTCTTTCTCTAAAATTCAAAAAAAAAATAATCGAAATTTTTCAGTCCTTGATGATTTATTATAAATGGCGACAAGTTGGGTGAAAAACAAGTTGGTTCGTCTAATATCCTTGGAATTTATTTCTGATTTATATAAAAAAAAGAATTATGCTCTATTGTTATCGTATTCCAATAAATAATAGCATAAGTTGGCCCAATTTCCTTTAATATATATTTATTCATGTACCTTTGTATTGTCCCTTCAATTTTATGCATGCCCCCGGCTTTTCCTCTGTATTTTCGCAAATATGCATTTCGGCACCGGCAAAGTTTGGTCTGGCCGTTGGATTCGTCTCCGCACATCGGCCTGTCCATTTTGGCATTCTCATTCCAGCATTGGTGAAAATATTCGCCAATTCAGTTTTATTGTTGAATAAATTGGTCTGTGGGGCACTATGAAAAATATTCATTTAAAAATATTCAAATGTTGAATAATTCACTCGGTTTGCCGAAAATCTCCATGCCAATCGGTCCAGGAAACACAAGAATAGCAGCCAACTTGGCCACGGAGACGAGTCCCTGGGAATGTGGTCGTTTGGAGGGAAAGATCCGTTCGACGATGGCTGACGGCCAAAATTGTGGAAAAATGGAAAAATATTGGAAGGAATGATGGCCAAAAACACCTTATTTGCATATTCTTTGAAGGGGAAAAATTGATTGAATAAATTTGGATATTATATTTTGGCCCCCAATTCAATTTACCACACATTTTTGGGTAAACCCATTTGGGGGGAAAGGGGAGGGTGAAGGAAATTTGAGGTGGCGGAATTGGCTTTTTGAGGGTGGAATTTGGAAGAGGAAATGGAAGGAAATAGGGCCAAGCCAATATTGTGGCCTTTGAAGAAGGTGGTAAATGTTTGCCAACAAAAGTAGGGTGTTGGATGAAAGGAATACATCCAATTTGAGTTATCAAAAAATGTTACGAATTAATTCAATTTTATTTTAGAGAATGGACTATAAAAATCAAAGAATAATCCAAAATATGCCATCGTCATTAAAATAGTTTTGAAAATGCCAAATGATGAATTTTAATTCGAATTGGAATATTCATCGTCATCACATAAAAAAAAAGAACAATTCTCCCTCATTTTTTATAAATGTGATTTTTTGTGAAAATATTCTCGGATTTTGGTTGGCATTGGCACTCTTCTTTTCTTCATCCATTCTCACACGCTTTTGGGCCCATTCAATGGATGAGTGGAGTGGCGGACACTTGAAATGGGGGAATTGGGCCTTGAGGCCAATTGGAGGGAATAATAATATTTGCAATTATTATTAAAAATAAATATTTGGCAGAGGACAATGGTGGAATTGGAATTTATTATTAATTTTTATTAATTTTAAATAATTTATAATAATGTAACTATTTATTTGCAAAAAATGGTCAGCAAATGTGCACAAATAAATGGCGAAAAATGTCCCATTATTAATTGAATCGTACAATAAAATGTGAATATTTTGGCAATGGCCTTTTTCCATTGTTTTTGAGCAAAATAGCAGATGGACAAATGATGAAGGGAAAATTGAGGGGAAATGGAATGGACAATGGGGACGTGAAAAATGCACAATTAATAATAAATAAATATGGGGCATTAGATTGACCATTCATTATATTGGCCTATAATAATAATCCATCCATAATTCCTAATTCATTTTTAATTTATAATTCCATTTTATTTATTGGCAATTTAATAGAATGGCCTCTTCACCCACCGCCAATTTGCCGTTTGCTTTTGGCCATCTTCCCCGTCCAATTTTTTGCCTTTTCTTTCTAATTGCCTTCCACCAATTTTGGATGCCATCGATAATTTTTTGTGAGGCGGAATTGCGGCAAGAAAATACACAAAATAATTTGGGCGGTATTTTCGAGGACAAAGCAAGGATTGAAGTTTTGCGAAAAGTTTTGAGACAAAGTGGATTCACAACGGACGAGGAAATTGAGGAGGTAAAATATTTTGGATTCAACCCATAAAAATATATTTAGGCAATTATTGCACTGGGCCCACCGCCAAAGAAAAGACTGATTGGAGGACAATTTGGAAGTGGCGAAGAATTTGAATTGATGGAAGAAAAGCAGGAAAATTTGGCGGAGGAAGAACATAAAGCGCAATTACATAGACGAACAAAGAGAGAAGGAACAAATTGGAATGGAGAAAAAGATGGTTGAGAATATTAGGAGGGTTACAGAAATCAAATTAAATAATTCTTAAATTTTATACAATCTTTTGTCCTTTGAAAATATTTTTATTATTTTAAATCGGGTGCGATTTTTTGTCGACAAAATAAGATTCTTTTGTCGAGAATTTAATAACTTTTTAGTGCTCGATTCTAAATAATACAAAACTTATACCATTCAATAGAGCTCATCGAGTCCTATCGATTGACAATATATTGTCTGTGTTTAAATCAAAACCAAAAGTTATATACCAAAAACTAAAATAAGGTTTGAAATACCTTTAATTTATTGAAAAAAATACATCAATTTAATGCATCTCAATGAGCTCTATCGAATGGTATAAGATTTATAATTTATATAGTCTAGGTTCATGGATCAAGCAGAAAAAAAGTTATCCAACAAAAACTGATTTGCCAACAAAAGAATCCGATTTTTTTGTCGAAGGAATCTTATTTTGCAACAACTAATTCTTTTCTCTTTGTAACGCTAAAACATTTTACCATTTGTTCAGAAACTTCTGCCATTGAACCGACGATTTTGACTCAAAACCAAAATGATGAATTTGGGGCACAAAATGGAGAAGAAGAAGAAGAAGAATGGAAACGTGTAAATTTCACATTGCCAAAGGAAAATGTTGAGGATGACAAACTACCCGAGGGAAAAATATTCAGTGACATCATCGTCAAATTGTCCCGTTTTTTCCACATTTCCCCTTGATTCCCATTCAGCATATTTCCACAATTGTTCAACGGAAAATACATCCTTCAATCCATTTCAAATGATAATTTTTTCCCGGGAATAAATTGTCAAATTAATAAATTTTTGGGCAATGAAATGATAGAGGAGATCAAAAAAAAATAATCAACCAATGTTTGAGCGTTAATAAAAGTTCTAATTGCTTAAAAATTAATGCTGTTCCATGGGATTTGACCCACAAAAGTGGTGCCATTAGATTTTTCGAAATTTTTTCCAATATTTTACATTTTTAGTTAAAATGGGACAATTTTCTCCCTTCTGCCTATTCTTTGCCAAAATTTTCTCTGAAAATTTTGATGGAAAAGAGCTGGTTTAAAAAGGCAGATTGGGGCAATATTTGATTGATAGTGTGATAGGTTGATTAGGCAAAAAATGGGGGGTACAGTAGGATGAATAGAGGGGCCCTTAGGCATTACAGATATCTTTATTTTAGAAACCAAATTGCTAATCAAAGAATTCAAGTCATGAGTTAAAATTGAAATGAAATTTTTTACAAATATTTTTTTGTTTTTAAACGTTTTTAAGATATGCCAAATTTATGCCCGAATTTTGAAAATTTTTTCCTTAATTTTGCTCCAATTTTGCCCGATTTTTGAAACTTAAAATTTTGGAGATAGCACCCTGCTGGCTGAACAAATATTAAAAATTTTAATGGAAATACACGAATGATCATTGCCACTAATGTTTGAACAAATTGACTCAATCAACCATTTTAGGCCTATTAACTACCCTTTAGATTAGAGCTAAGTTACCATTCCATTTTATTTCATCAAATATTCTCCCCTATTTTAAAATGTCACCTACTAAATGGATTTATTTTGTACTTATTCTTCTTTTAATTGGTGGTTTTTAATTATTTAATGTAAATTTTTAATTTTTTTTTAATTTCAGCCCCAATTGGGAATGATTCATTGAAATGGTTGAAAAATATTAAAAATTTTGGCAAGAAAGTTGGGGAAAAGTTCGAAAAAGGATTCAATACAGTCAAGAAAGGATAAAATGTTGTCAATTGATTGAAAATGGTTCTAAATAAACTCAAAATGATATTATTGATGCACATTAACAATTCTTGTAATTCATTATCAAATTATATTACTGATGCTGAATAAACAAAATGATTGATAATTTTAATGTGAAAAATGACCATTATTTAATTTAAAATTATGCCAAAAAATTTGGGGTATTCCTGACTGACTCCAACCCAATTATGCAACCCTTCCAACTGCGGTCAGTGTTCCGCAATGCTTTTCGGCATCTCCCAGACGATTCTGGGGCTTTCTTTCTTTCCTCCAGCAACGAACGCCGGGTTTTCCACTGTTATTGTTGGAAGGGGAAAGGGCGCCAATCAGAGAAACCGCTGACTGACGATTTTTTAAGTCGTATATATAGGAAGAGGGAATTAAGCCAGGGAAATGTTTATGGGAAGCAAATGAGGGGAGATCAAAGGGCAAAAGAAAGGGCATTCCATTTGCTCACTATTTCCTCAAATTCTTTTCATCTTTTCCTCACTCTATGTTGTCCCTTGTCCTCTTTAAACAGTCCCAAAATTGATGGTCATTTTTCAAAATTTTTTAATTAATCATTTCACAATATAATTTTATGGATTTCTTGGTGTTGTTCTCGTCGTAAACAATCTTTTTTCATTATTATTTTCGGGCACATTTGATTGGGCCAAACTGTTCGGCGGCAATGCTTTTGGCTTCAAACAAAATGCAAATTTGAAAATAATTTCCTTCACTTTGTCGCGCATTTCGCCCGAAGCCCATAATAAAAACCAAGAGGGCAAAACCTGAAAATATTTAATTATTTAAATATTCATGAATCACCAACCAATGTTCGAATATCATTTATCCAAATGTATTGATTTAACAGTGGAATAAATGAATTATTCCCGTTGAAAATGTACACCAAAATCTGTAATAAATATTTTCGATTATTTTGCCTAATTGCCTACCCAATAAATGCAAACAAGGGATTGGGCAATTAAAATCACAATTGAATAAATCAAAAGACGAAATTCAATTCGCATTCGGCTACCATTTGTGGGATTTGATGAATTTTGGTGATGGCCTTGACTGGCTTTGAATGCCACAAAAATTGCCAAATTTAGAATGCAATAAAGGAACAATGAAATTGAGGAGCCAATGCAAATTATTTGGCTGTTACTTGGCAACTATTTTGGGAAATAATTAATTAAATGCCATCCGGTGTGGTGAATTTATACACTGTTTGTTACATTCAATGAATGATCATAATTGAGATGGACGGCCCCATCATCCAGTGGATAATATCGCACTTCAACACCGAATAAATGGGCAATTGGGAGGAAGGGGATGGAAAAGCAGAGAATTGCCGAAATTGGGAACAAATAATGCCAAATCTGTTGGAATAAGATACTTATCGGTTATCCGGGTCCAGATTTTTTTGCTTCAACATAGAGGGTTACGGTAACCCAATGGATCATCCGGTATAGGGCTAGGGTTATCTAGGGATAGTTTTCACTGCCGTATCACTAACCCTAATCACCCGTAAAGCCCTTCATTTCTTAAACATCTACATAGAACCGGATAACTGATAAATATCTAATAATATTTGAATATAAAATGGAAAACGAACCTTTTCAAAATCGAATGGTCTCAAAATGGCAGTGAGCCTTTGGATGAGCATAAAAAGGGTCAACAAATTTTGGGCATGAATATTATAAAAATTTATGGCAAAAATGGTTCCACTTAGCCAGGTGGGGAATGAGAGGAATGAACTGAGGAGTGCCGGAATCCAGGTGAGGCGATTTCCAAGCATTGAGGAGCAAAGGAAATTCAACAATAAATTCTGCGTGAACAATGGAATTTATTAATAAATTAAAACAAATTGCCCAACAAACATTGAAAGCTTCGAGAAGGAAGAATTTGTAGAAAATTGTGTTGAAATTATTGCTTTTTCGATTGCCAATCACAATGGCACATTGGATGATGTAAAGAGGAAAACTTGGCACGGCCAATGCCAAACCAATGCATTGGCCAGCAATCAAATCCGGGCTAACCATTTTCGGGTATAAGTAGGAAATGTATTAAAATGTTCTGTAAAAATTATTCATTTACTGTATGGGAAAATAGTGGCATTTCATTCAAATAAATTGGCAATTTGATGGGTGAAATTTGGCAGACACTTTGTCGCCGATTTTATTCATTTTTCTAAGAAAATATCATAAAAATCAAATGCGATGAATAAGGAATGAAAAGTGAATGAATGAATTGACGCCAATATATATTATTTTTATTTTATGTTTTTTGTGTTTGCCCCAACTTTTCTTAGAATGAAATGAACCCTTTTTAAAGGAGAAAATTAATAAAATTTATTGGCCATTTTGGCTAATCAAATTTTCAGCTGCCTTTTTCCTCCCATTTCCCCATTTCCCAATGCCAAACTGGTCTAATTTCGTTCTGATTTTATTATTAATCATTCAATTTAATTTATTATTTTCATTTGTTTCTCTTCAAATTATTTATTTTCTTCCTCCTTTTTCATTCATCCACCAAATGTAGTCGAATTTTTCCACTCAAATTCAGTATGCCCAATTCGAAGAATCGTTCTGGCACTTCATTTTGGCTGAAGTAATAGCTGGGAATATGGATCTGAATGAAAATAGGCCAAATAAATATTTCATTTTTGAATATTCCTCTTTTCACTTACACAAAGTGAATCATATTGTTGATTTTCTTTGTTGTCAATGCCCAATTCTTCATTTTTTGCTTTCCTCATTTCCGACTTGTCAATTTTTTCATTCCAATATTTGAATACAGAATCATTGTTTTTTGCCCATTTCTCCTCCCCTTCCTTCCAAAATTCGATGGCCCATCCAAATTCCATTTCCTCCTCTTCATAATATTTCCTTTCCCATTCCATTTCCAATTTCAGTTGTGTTGTATTTTTTGGATCCACAATGTTCGGCGGCGGTTCCGTTGGTGGATGGCATTCCTATTTTTAAATATTTTTGGACATTTTTAATACAAAAAAAACGAACATAAGAAAGGAAAATGCACGGATCGAATGGCTCACCCGAACTATACTTTCGCCTAGTGCCCAACAATTCGAAGGAACCTTCCGCATTCGTCAAAACTGTATCCATTATTTCCATTGTCCTCTCTGCTGGCTAATTTAAACACAAAAACATTTAAATGAGCCGCAAATTGAAAAATTTATAAAAACATGAAACTTCATTTTTTAGCAGATTAAGATTAAAGGTTACTTTGTTTTGAAGTTTATATATGTAGAAAGAATGGAAATGATAATTTTAATATTTTCTATGTAGTGAATTATAAATTGATAAATAAAATTAATTTATTTAAATTGATTCAATAAATAATTAATTATTTTTAAAATGAATTGAATTACCCCTTGTCGATCATTCATTAGCCAGACTCGGCCTTGAAATGGTCGATTAAAGCATCGAAGATTTCCTCGCGCTGCCACTGAATTTCCTTTTAGATCGGCCAAAATTGGACAAATAAAAATGAGGAAAAATAAAAACGAAATTGATGGACCCATGAATTCGTTTTTCATTTTTTTGTGTGTGGATTGTGGATGGAGTGATTGATGGATTCAAAATTCCTCCTTTTATTCCAAAATTATATCGAATAAATTGATAAAATAAATTCAACAAAACACAGAATTCTTCCTTTTTTTAAAAGATGAGTGAATAAAATAAAAGTATTTAAATTTTATTAACAATTATTCATTTTATTCCAAATGGCCAATTGCGATTACGTCTAAATGCTCAAAAATCCCCTCCAAATTGATGATGCCAATGTCGAAAACACGAATCGATTCCTTCTTTTTGCCAACATCATTTTCGCGTTGCACAAAATAATCGGGAATATCAAATTGGTAATTGTTTTCTTTGCCATCACATTCCTGTGCAATTTTGGAACATATTAAATGGAATAATTTATTATTTTGAGGGATGAGAAATATAATCCAAAATTCTTTTTAATATGGCTTATTAATTGTTAATGAAGACACAAAACATTAAAATTTCATAAAAATAATTACAATTCATCCATATTAAAATTATATTATATAAAAACGAACAAATTTGACGCGAATGACTGGATTGTACACTTCGTGCAATTCTGCTGGGGCTCCCGACGGTTTGGCATAGATGTATTGGAACATTCCATCTTGGTCAATTGGAATTGAATAATTCAATGGATGATGTTGTCCTCCACTTCCTTCTGTATATAAACCAATTTGCCCATTCGTCGAAAGGGGGTATGGCCCACAGAAGAGTTGGCCCTTTATTTGGATGCGAACTTTCAAGCCATCGAGGCCCACCACATTTTGATATGGCAAAATTATTATAATAAAGAATATAAAAAGAAGAATTTGGAATTGCATTTTCAGATTGACTCTGAAATAATTTGTTGGCTATTGGCTTCTTTTTTGAATGATAAATTTTGCTTCCTTTTTGTTAATGCAAAAAATTAAATTTATGCGAGCCGAAAAATTCAATTTGACCAAAAATTTATTAGCATTTTAAAATAGAATTAATCAAATATTTATTTATAAATCACAGAATAAAAAAAGAATAAAATTAAAAAATGTTTGGATTAAAAAATATATTTAAAAATTGTTTAAATTAGTGTTCCCTCCATTCATTCATTCATTCATTCATTCATTCATTCGAATTCATCAGCAAATGTTGAAGCCAGGTGGCCTATAGAGTGTGTCTAAATTAGAGCGAAAATAAGTCCATCCATTAAATTATTTTAGTGCACCTTCAATGCTGGACAAAAATGAGAAATATGTGTTTTCGCCGGTCACCATCCCAGGCTGGGCTGGATTCTCGCGTCGAACCATCGTACGAAATCCATTTTCCCCGATTGCCTCATATTCAATGATATTCCAATTTCGGAGTCTAAAAAGGAAGTCATTTGATCAAAGAACGAGAATTGAAATATATTTTTGAGGTAAAAATGTTTAAATCCGTAATCTTTTTTTTTGTAAATCACTCCTTTAATCCGTTATACCTGTCAAGTCAATGCTAATAATGTGTAAGGGTCTTTCCTATCTGTCCTACTGTACCCCCTCTTTTTGCCTATTCGCCCCGTCTCCTTATCAATCAAATATTGCCCCAATCCGCATTCATAAACCCACCCCTTTTCCTATCCAAATTCAATGGTCTTTTTTGCGTTTCTATTAATAATCTATTTTGACCAATTAATAAAGAATAATTTAAAGTCGAGTCCCCTTATATTCCTATGGGATTCATCGGGCCATTGGAGGGCTTAGGCATAGGCACCCGTTGAAAGCCTAGCCCTCGCCCCAAATAACCTTAGCCTAAATTAGGACTAATAAATACCTATTCACTTGGCTATTTTGCCTTAAGCTAAATTAAATTAATTTGCTATATTTTTAATAAAATAAATATATATGGTACTCGGGGTCGACGATCAATTTTGCGCGAGTGTTGTCAAAGCCAAGATTGTGGGCGGCAATGGCAGCACAAGCCATCGAATTGCTTGGAAAATAATTCAATTAATTTTATTAATTTATTTCCCATTTTTGCTTACACATTGTTTGGGGCCAGGGAACAAAGTTGCCGAACAGGGCCTTTATTTAAAAATAATTTAATAAGTATTTTTTAAAAATAATTTTAACCATCATAAAGCACTTTTGGATTGTAACTTTTCAGGCATTCCGTACAAAATGAATGCATTATTTCATTTTCTGGGCCAGATTCGGCGGTCAATTCCGGCAAACGCAGCGAATTTGGATGGAAAATCATCGTAATTGAAAGGCTCTAAAAACACAAAAATAAAATTGAATTAAATTTTCGGACCTTTAATATTTTGAGATTTGCCATTCTTTGGATGTCTTTTGCGCCCCAAAGTGCGCCGCAGGGAATGAAAACGGATCGATTTGGATGCAGTCGAAGACAATTCTAATAAATTTATAATTAAAAATGAATTCATTTTGGCCCAAATTTTTACTTGAATTTCACGATGCGTTTTATCATTTGCCAATGCCGAAGGCGATCCAATCTTTGGAAGGGGATTAGCTCTTTTTTATCAAAAATATTACTCACAAATAAATCAGCGTATTTAAGTATTGTTTTAGCATGATTATGGATTATTTCGGGATGGGCAACCTAAAATAGGAAATTAAATTTTGGCATAAGAAAAATTGAATTGGTTTATTTCAAAAAACCCATATAAATTAAAATAATAAATTAAAAGTTCTTTTAATACCTCAATGACCAAATCGATGTCCTCCAAATTTTTTTCGTCCAAATGTTCCAATGCCAAAACTCCTTCATTCGGGTCCTCTGTCCGATTCCAAATTCGTTTCAGCTCAAATTCTCCACTTTTTCCCAATTCATTTTTCAAGAATTGGCCTATAAATAGAACACCAAAATTTATTAAATTTGCCATTGCTAATAATGCCTAAAAGGGCCTTTCCTACTTTTCCTACCGTACCCAACCCTACCCTCATTTTTGCCTAATCTCTTCTTCATTCTATCAATCAAATATTGCCTCAATCTGTCTTTTTAAATCCATCATTTTTTCCTCTCCTCAAATACTTTCCCCTTCACATTATTATCACATTTTCCCGCACAATTAATAAAGAATAATTTAAAATTGATCATTCGTAATCCTTATCCATTGATATTGAGTCACAGGGGTCTTATTAGGCCTCCGGCGAAGACCCAAGGCGAGAGCCTGGGCCCAGCTCTCGCCCCATACAATTTAACCCACAATTAGGACTAATAAAATTATTTAAATTAACCAACCCAAATGGCCGTATCCAATTATTCCAATTCGTCTTTTGGCTTTATCCTTCTTCTCCTTAATTTTTCCATCTTCATTGCTCATTCCTTCCATTTTTGGTTTATTTTCAATATTTTCGGCATTTTTTTCATCCAATTTTTCGGGCATCTACAAAAAGCAAAATAAATTGATGAATAAAATAAATTAAAATAAAATTGGATTATAAAACAAATATTAAAAATAATTTAATGAATTTGTTTTCAAAATTTATTTATTTATTACAAAAATTAAAAGTGGGAAATGAATGAATAAATGCCATCCATAACTTCGTTTTCATCATCAATTTTGCATCATTTTCTTCCGAAATAAAAGAATTTCCGCACCAGAAAGAATTCCCAATTCGCCGGCTCGCACAATTTTGTCCACAGTTCCGGAGAGAAAAATTTTATTGAAACGATGAAAACCGGGCGGAAGAATTCGTAAAATTTGTGCCATTTTGATGAGTTTGCCAATTATTGGGGATCTGAATGAATTGGCAGAATATTTAGAATATTTTGGGAATAAATTTTGATGCCTCATCATCCACATGAACATTGGAGAATGGCTGAACCAAAAATGGAATGGTTTCCCAACTTCCATGTCCAAATCTATGGAGTTGACCAAAGTGAAACCGGCATTGGCAGCGGCCTCCAACATTTGATGTCGAGAATGGAGTGGGGGCATTCCGCACGCAAATTCCAATCCTTCCAAAAGCGAGCTGATGGAATTAGGATCGGATATTAAAATTATTGATACAGTAATTTTAGTCTTTGATTGGCTTTGAAAGTGAATTTTTACCCAAAATCAACCATTCTTTTTTTGTTTTTTATCCAAATTTTTCCTCACCAATGTTCCGCATTTTTCTGATCAAATTTGTCCGTTTTCAGCAAATCATAAATCAGCAAAAGTCCATTCATTTTGATCACCCTCGAAAATTCCCCAAAAATTGGTTCCAATTTGGGGAAATATTTGAGCGAATAAATTGCATAGGCCGAATCCTGGCTTCCAGTGGCCAAAGGAAGGGCTGAATTCATTTTTGGATTATTCCCAAATTCACATTAAAATTATTACTTTTTGTGCAATCCGCCTCCAACAACCGACAATGGTTTTGGATGCCCAATGAACGGAAATTTTCATTCCCAATTTTAACCTACAAAATAATTTCATTAAATTTTCCCATTATTTTCACTTCATTCGGTGCAATAGTAAATCCGGTCAATGTTGCCCCAGTTATGGCCAAATGTTCAATGACATCGCCAATTCCGCAGCCAATGTCCAAACAATTTTTCCCTGGGCCTAATTCCAGACTGAAAAACACGATATTATTTTTGGGATGAATTCATTTTGTACCATTCAGCGATTCTGAAATGCAATTGACGAATGGATGCGGGCAACGAAGAGGATGAATCCTCTTTTGTCGACTTTTTCCTTCTTTTATATTTTTCCGGAGCATTTGATTTTGCTGCTGGGAGAGGCGGCACAAAATGAAAACTTCCACAGAAATATTCCTCAATGAGCTGAAAATTTGTAAGGGAAATGGATATTTGTTGGGCATTATTGCCTTTGACATGACGGAATAATAATGCGCAATGCATGGCCCATATTCGGCGGTTTGGATGGCTTCGGCATGGAGACGGGAATGTTCATCGGCGAATGCAATCTTCAAACAAATGGATGAAAAAATTGAACCGAATTTGAAAATAATTTAAATGGATTTAAGAGAGTTTCAGCTTAAAATATTTCAACAAATGGAAATTGGCTTGAAATGTACAAAAGAATGGGGAAAATCAATTTGTTTTGGGGAGACGATTTGCTTGATGGTTGGAAGGAAAAAGAGAGAAAACTATTCGACCGGCGGCTGGCAGAAATGAAGGGGAGTGGAATGAAGGGGAAGGAGGCTGCAGGTGGCTGGCTGCGAGGAAATTCACGGAATTACGGATGGGTATGGGTATTGCTTTGGGCTGATATTATTGGAGGTAAAATATTGTTTTGGACTTTGGAGTTGATTGAAAAAAGTAAATATAATATAGATATTATTGATGTATTGGCCACTTTTTCGTACATTATTGTCCAATTCCCCAAAAGCCTATTTTCCGACAAAATTGCCATTCCCTCACATTTTGTTGTTTGTTGTAAAAAATCCTTCTCATGGACAGAGAGGCATCCGAACAAAATGTTTTTGTTGCCAAGGAAACTTGACAGCCCATTTTTCAGCCAATCGAATTTACGAAATTTGCAACAATTTTGAGAGTGAAAAATCCAAATTGAATTATACCAAAAATTAAAATAAAATTTATTCGCCCTTTTTCTAAATATTTCCTCAATTTCTACTTACCAAATCATGTTCTCGAAAATGGACGAGCAATTTGAAGAATTGGCGACTCAAATCCAGGGTTGACATTTTTGTATGCAAAATAATTTTTTTTCAATATATGTTCAAATTTGATTGAAATTTGTTGGTAATAAAAATTGGTTAAATGATGGGTTATTCGGCGAAATGGTTTTCAATCCACGAAATAACCTCCCAAAAATGTCCATTTAAAATGGGTCAATGACCGAATCGGCGGAGATTTAAAGGATTCATTGAGCATGAAGAGTGGGGGCATTTTGCATGTTTCAATTGGATTGGATTGATGTGTGAATATCCATTCCAAAACGAATAAATTCGTACTTTTTCGTACTTTGGTTGGTCTTTGGTGTGGTCATCAATTTATTATTTATTTTGAAAGAATTGCGCACAAAATTGACAATATTAAAATGGAAATTCCAATTTCCATCATAGCAAAATGTTCAAAATTGGTCCGATAAAAAAGGTGGAAGAATCGGTGGCCTCTCTCATTCAGTTTTTTCCTCTTTTCGGCGGCCCAATTCAACCAAAAATTCTGCTGTCCTCCGCCCAATTCTCGCCTATGAAAATTGATCATGTCTGCAACTTTTTGTGCTCTTCCCAAATATTTTGAATAGTTGGTCTCAATTTTGTCCATTTTCCTTCCCAATTCCCCTTCCCAAACTGCTCGAATGTCCAACAATTCGGCCATGCCCAAATCAACAAGTCGTTGCAAATTTGATGGTTGATCACCCTAAAATGGGAATATTAATTCTCTTTTTTTGTAGAATAATGAAAGTAAAGGTGTTATGGTATTTCTGCTGGTAAAAAAACGATCAAATTTCTTTAAAAAATTAAAAAATAATCATTCAGAATCAGGTTATGGTATGGAAATATTTAATTGTTAAATATCTTATTTGTAATAATTATTCTTCATGAAAAAGTGGATTAAATAAATCAGAACAGGCGGAATTATTGAAATCAGAACAGGCGGAATTATTAAAATCAGAACAGGCGGAATTATTGAAATCAGAACAGGCGGAATTATTAAAATCAGAACAGGCGGAATTATTAAAATCAGAACAGGCGGAATTATTAAAATCAGAACAGGCGGAATTATTAAAAATCAGAACAGGCGGAATTATTAAAAATCAGAACAGGCGGAATTATTAAAATCAGAACAGGCGGAATTATTAAAATCAGAACAGGCGGAATTATTAAAATCAGAACAGGCGGAATTATTAAAATCAAAACAGGCGGAATTATTAAAATCAGAACAGGCGGAATTATTAAAATCAGAACAGGCGGAATTATTAAAATCAAAACAGGCGGAATTATTAAAATCAAAACAGGCGGAATTATTAAATTCAGAACAGGCGGAATTATTAAAAATCAGAACAGGCGGAATTATTAAAATCAGAACAGGCGGAATTATTAAAAATCAGAACAGGCGGAATTATTAAAATCAGAACAGGCGGAATTATTAAAATCAGAACAGGCGGAATTATTAAAATCAAAACAGGCGGAATTATTAAAATCAGAACAGGCGGAATTATTAAAATCAGAACAGGCGGAATTATTAAAATCAGAACAGGCGGAATTATTAAAATCAGAACAGGCGGAATTATTAAAATCAAAACAGGCGGAATTATTAAAATCAAAACAGGCGGAATTATTAAAATCAGAACAGGCGGAATTATTAAAATCAGAACAGGCGGAATTATTAAAATCAAAACAGGCGGAATTATTAAAATCAAAACAGGCGGAATTATTAAAATCAAAACAGGCGGAATTATTAAAATCAAAACAGGCGGAATTATTAAAATCAGAACAGGCGGAATTATTAAAATCAAAACAGGCGGAATTATTAAAATCAAAACAGGCGGAATTATTAAAATCAAAACAGGCGGAATTATTAAAATTAGAACAGGCGGAATTATTAAAATCAGAACAGGCGGAATTATTAAAATCAAAACAGGCGGAATTATTAAAATCAAAACAGGCGGAATTATTAAAATCAGAACAGGCGGAATTATTGAAATCAGAACAGGCGGAATTATTAAAATCAAAACAGGCGGAATTATTAAAATCAAAACAGGCGGAATTATTAAAATCAGAACAGGCGGAATTATTAAAATCAAAACAGGCGGAATTATTAAAATCAAAACAGGCGGAATTATTAAAATCAAAACAGGCGGAATTATTAAAATTAGAACAGGCGGAATTATTAAAATCAGAACAGGCGGAATTATTAAAATCAAAACAGGCGGAATTATTAAAATCAAAACAGGCGGAATTATTAAAATCAGAACAGGCGGAATTATTGAAATCAGAACAGGCGGAATTATTAAAATCAAAACAGGCGGAATTATTAAAATCAGAACAGGCGGAATTATTAAAATCAAAACAGGCGGAATTATTAAAATCAAAACAGGCGGAATTATTAAAATCAGAACAGGCGGAATTATTAAAATCAGAACAGGCGGAATTATTAAAATCAGAACAGGCGGAATTATTAAAATCAGAACAGGCGGAATTATTAAAATCAGAACAGGCGGAATTATTAAAATCAAAACAGGCGGAATTATTAAAATCAGAACAGGCGGAATTATTAAAATCAAAACAGGCGGAATTATTAAAATCAGAACAGGCGGAATTATTAAAATCAGAACAGGCGGAATTATTAAAATCAAAACAGGCGGAATTATTAAAATCAGAACAGGCGGAATTATTAAAATCAAAACAGGCGGAATTATTAAAATCAGAACAGGCGGAATTATTAAAATCAGAACAGGCGGAATTATTAAAATCAAAACAGGCGGAATTATTAAAATCAGAACAGGCGGAATTATTAAAATCAAAACAGGCGGAATTATTAAAATCAGAACAGGCGGAATTATTAAAATCAGAACAGGCGGAATTATTAAAATCAAAACAGGCGGAATTATTAAAATCAGAACAGGCGGAATTATTAAAATCAAAACAGGCGGAATTATTAAAATCAGAACAGGCGGAATTATTGAAATCAGAACAGGCGGAATTATTAAAATCAAAACAGGCGGAATTATTAAAATCAAAACAGGCGGAATTATTAAAATCAAAACAGGCGGAATTATTAAAATCAAAACAGGCGGAATTATTAAAATCAAAACAGGCGGAATTATTAAAATCAGAACAGGCGGAATTATTAAAATCAAAACAGGCGGAATTATTAAAATCAGAACAGGCGGAATTATTAAAATCAGAACAGGCGGAATTATTAAAATCAAAACAGGCGGAATTATTAAAATCAGAACAGGCGGAATTATTAAAATCAAAACAGGCGGAATTATTAAAATCAAAACAGGCGGAATTATTAAAATCAGAACAGGCGGAATTATTAAAATCAAAACAGGCGGAATTATTAAAATCAGAACAGGCGGAATTATTAAAATCAGAACAGGCGGAATTATTAAAATCAGAACAGGCGGAATTATTAAAATCAGAACAGGCGGAATTATTAAAATCAAAACAGGCGGAATTATTAAAATCAAAACAGGCGGAATTATTAAAATCAAAACAGGCGGAATTATTAAAATCAGAACAGGCGGAATTATTAAAATCAAAACAGGCGGAATTATTAAAATCAGAACAGGCGGAATTATTAAAATCAGAACAGGCGGAATTATTAAAATCAAAACAGGCGGAATTATTAAAATCAGAACAGGCGGAATTATTAAAATCAAAACAGGCGGAATTATTAAAATCAGAACAGGCGGAATTATTGAAATCAGAACAGGCGGAATTATTAAAATCAAAACAGGCGGAATTATTAAAATCAAAACAGGCGGAATTATTAAAATCAAAACAGGCGGAATTATTAAAATCAAAACAGGCGGAATTATTAAAATCAAAACAGGCGGAATTATTAAAATCAAAACAGGCGGAATTATTAAAATCAGAACAGGCGGAATTATTAAAATCAAAACAGGCGGAATTATTAAAATCAGAACAGGCGGAATTATTAAAATCAGAACAGGCGGAATTATTAAAATCAGAACAGGCGGAATTATTAAAATCAGAACAGGCGGAATTATTAAAATCAAAACAGGCGGAATTATTAAAATCAAAACAGGCGGAATTATTAAAATCAAAACAGGCGGAATTATTAAAATCAGAACAGGCGGAATTATTAAAATCAAAACAGGCGGAATTATTAAAATCAGAACAGGCGGAATTATTGAAATCAGAACAGGCGGAATTATTAAAATCAGAACAGGCGGAATTATTAAAATCAGAACAGGCGGAATTATTAAAATCAGAACAGGCGGAATTATTAAAATCAAAACAGGCGGAATTATTAAAATCAGAACAGGCGGAATTATTAAAAATCAGAACAGGCGGAATTATTAAAAATCAGAACAGGCGGAATTATTAAAATCAGAACAGGCGGAATTATTAAAATCAGAACAGGCGGAATTATTAAAATCAGAACAGGCGGAATTATTAAAATCAGAACAGGCGGAATTATTAAAATCAGAACAGGCGGAATTATTAAAATCAGAACAGGCGGAATTATTAAAATCAGAACAGGCGGAATTATTGAAATCAGAACAGGCGGAATTATTAAAATCAAAACAGGCGGAATTATTAAAATCAAAACAGGCGGAATTATTAAAATCAGAACAGGCGGAATTATTAAAATCAAAACAGGCGGAATTATTAAAATCAAAACAGGCGGAATTATTAAAATCAAAACAGGCGGAATTATTAAAATCAGAACAGGCGGAATTATTAAAATCAAAACAGGCGGAATTATTAAAATCAGAACATGCGGAATTATTAAAATCAGAACAGGCGGAATTATTAAAATCAAAACAGGCGGAATTATTAAAATCAAAACAGGCGGAATTATTAAAATCAGAACAGGCGGAATTATTGAAATCAGAACAGGCGGAATTATTAAAATCAGAACAGGCGGAATTATTAAAATCAAAACAGGCGGAATTATTAAAATCAAAACAGGCGGAATTATTAAAATCAGAACAGGCGGAATTATTAAAATCAGAACAGGCGGAATTATTAAAATCAGAACAGGCGGAATTATTAAAATCAAAACAGGCGGAATTATTAAAATCAGAACAGGCGGAATTATTAAAATCAGAACAGGCGGAATTATTAAAATCAAAACAGGCGGAATTATTAAAATCAGAACAGGCGGAATTATTAAAATCAAAACAGGCGGAATTATTAAAATCAGAACAGGCGGAATTATTGAAATCAGAACAGGCGGAATTATTAAAATCAGAACAGGCGGAATTATTAAAATCAAAACAGGCGGAATTATTAAAATCAGAACAGGCGGAATTATTAAAATCAGAACAGGCGGAATTATTAAAATCAAAACAGGCGGAATTATTAAAATCAGAACAGGCGGAATTATTAAAATCAGAACAGGCGGAATTATTAAAATCAAAACAGGCGGAATTATTAAAATCAAAACAGGCGGAATTATTAAAATCAGAACAGGCGGAATTATTGAAATCAGAACAGGCGGAATTATTAAAATCAGAACAGGCGAAATTATTTAGAATTGGAATTAAGTGAAATTTGCATGATATGGTCTTGATTAATTATCAGCGTTTTTCGCAACACTATATTTATTCTTTCATTAAATCAAAATAATTCTCCTTTTCTTTTATTATCTATCTCTATTTGCATTTTTTTGAGAAGCACATGATTTAAATTAAAATATCATGGTTATATAATAAAGAAAAATTTATTTTAAATTTGACCATTTTTGAATAAATTTACTTGAAGTGGAAGTCCCAAAATTGGTTTGCCAAATGTCAATGCCTCATTCAATGTATTTATTCCCCCATGCAAAATGGAAAAACGCAGATTTGAATGAGCTGTTTAGGAGAATATTTTCCCCTTCAATTCCACTCAAAAATTCACCCAAAATTCTTTTGATCGGCGCCCATCGTACAATTCGCACATTTTTCGGTAATTTTGTTTCATTCATAATTTTCTCCACCGCACTATTAGTCTGCCAAATCACCAAATTAGGCGATTGGGAAAATGCATGCAAAAAAATGGAAAACAATTTAGGCGGCATAAATTCCACCTGAAAATATTCATTGGAATATTATTGTATATTTTTGTGGACCTTTGCCACACTGCCAAAAGTGGTCAATATAAAATTTGTTTGCTCCAATTCTTGCCAATCAATTCCATTTTGATTCCATCTTTCTTCTTTTTCCATGGATTTAATTTTCATTGTTTCGCCCATCCAAATTTTAGCCTTTATTTCTGTGCAATTTTCACTTTTTAAGATCAAAAATGGCATCATCATTTTTGTTGCCATCATCGAAGTTTGATTTCCACAATTTTGTGGCCAAATTCTACCTCCCTTCTTTTTGGCCAAACTTCTTTCCATTTTCTTTCCATATTCTATTTTCCCGTTTTGATTTTTCGTCACAAAAGAAGGATTGTTTTCCTCCACATTTATGTATGAGTTGCATTTTGTACATCCAAAATGTTTTATCCGGTTGTTGATTGGCCGAATAGATTCAGCAAGAAATTCAGCCCGCCCAGCATAAAATAAATGTTTGGCCTCCATTTGGTCCAAATTTATCTATAAATTAGACGAAAAAAATTAATTTACTTAAAAAATGTTTTTAATGAATGACTTGAGGATGTCCTATGGATTCGTAGAATTGATTGACCACATTTGCTTGAATGTTCCTTGCCCCCATAATCACCAAATGCCAAAGGCAATTCTTCAGACGGACAATGAAATTGGATAAATCTAAAAATGGTGAATTCAATTACCGTAAAAACTCTTTTAATTCCCCGCTTTCTAATAATTCCCCACATTTTTGAGACATTGATATTCCCCATGGGGAATTAAAATTTACGGTATTCAGAATAAAATAAATTTGCCAAACAAATTATGGTTTTACTACATTATTAATATCCAAAATATTTAGCATTAATGATTATGTAATCGAATTCATTATTCGGATGACCTTTTGGTGAATATGCAGTGCCAGTCATCGGGAAAGCCGAAGGAGGTGCTGGCACATTGAATGAGGTAATGTAACCATCACTATAAATAATCAAAATGATCAGATGGAGGAGGGAAGGGATACGCAATTGGCCAATTCGAGAATTGTACAGTGATGGAGGCATTCAACAGGGAAGCGGCCATTTCGAAGCATTCCTTTTTTTGAAAGTAAAGTGGGCCAATTATTAAATTTTATGGCCATACCTGAATGAAATGATCGACCACAACCAATTCAATTTTGGTGTTGGCCAAAAAGTGACGAAATTCCGGAGAACGAACAAATCGATGGCAAAGCCGATTATTCCAACGCAAAACATGGAAGAAAAAATAGGCACCACGCAAATCCCAGAGTCGATCCTGGAAGCAGAGAATACTAATATATGGCCATAAAAACAGACATGATCGAAGGGAACATTCATTTGCCAAAGTAATTTATGCCCATATATTTGCATTTCCCTTGCTTCCCTTTCTGTTTTTAATTTAATAATAAAATTAATTTTATGCTGAAGTGAAGCCTAAAATATAGTTAAAAAGGCTAATTAGCCTTAAATAATGCTTTATAATGAAATAAAAATGACCTTCTTCATCCTCATTCCCTCCCTTGCTGCTTTCCGTCAAATCCACCACAACACTTTTCCAATGATTTGGCCTCGGCAATTGACCGCCGAAACCAAAATCGTAGGCAAATATTTGGACCCAATGAATTTGAGGGGATTCATTGGCCCCCAAAATGGACTCAAATGTTTGGCCAATTTCGAGCATCTTTGATTGGGAATGTTCGAATATTTTTGGGCCATTTCCATTCCAAACCATAATATCGTGGGAATAACAACCACTGCTGGCGAAAAGGGCCAATTCAAATTTTCGAGCAGAAATGAAATTTATAAGAAAAATGAGGATGCAAATGGGAAGAAAATGGCACATTTTGGACATTTTGGTTGGAGATTTACTTTTCAAAATAGGGCACAAATGAGAAATGAAAAGATGTAATTCGCATTGGAAGTCAATGTGTCGGGGATTGATCGGTTTAAAAATGGTATAAAAATATCCTCATTTCTATTCAACATAAAAAAAACACACACACTTATACAATCAAAATGAGGTTGGATTGAGGGAAATGGTTCAAGGTTGACGGATTATTGCTCAATGGAAAATGATATGAATGAATTGATGAATTGGGTTTGGTTATTCACTGTTGAATTATTAAACCACAGGGACAGCGATCATCGGATTAAATGAGGAGGGTAAAAAACCAAAAAAAAAATAATTTCAAATTTGTTAAAGGTATCTGTCAAGTTAAAATCAATGACAATAATGGCTAAAGGCCTTTCCTATTTGTCCTACTGTACCCCCACTTTTTTTCTTAATCGCCCTGTCAACTCATCAATCAAATATTGCCTCAATCCCCATTTATAAATCAGCCCTTTCCTCTCCTCTAATGCTTTTTCCGCTTCACATTATTATCCATTTTCCCGCACAATTACATAATAAAGAATAATTTAAAGACCCCTAATCCCTTATCCATTTATTGGGCCACCGGGGGCTTAGGCACCGGCGCTAGGCCCCAGCTCTCACCCCAAGGCATTTCAACAATAGATTAGTACTTACTAATAATATCTTTAATCTTCAAAAATTTTGAATAAAATACAATTAAATTATTTAATTAAATTCGTTGTTGTT
Organism: Pratylenchus scribneri; assembly: GCA_030063045.1. NCBI lineage: Eukaryota > Metazoa > Nematoda > Chromadorea > Rhabditida > Pratylenchidae > Pratylenchus > Pratylenchus scribneri. Next base: position 321,298 of record JAQSEB010000105.1, on the reverse strand, counting down.
TTTATTGTTCATTTCCACAATCTTCGCCACCCGTGCCATTCTCTCCATTTTTTGTTTTTGGCCAAAAATAAGAGCGGGAACGTCGCCAGCATCGCCTCAATGCGACGGCCATAAGAAAGGCAAGAATGCCCAGAAAAACGATGGCAAAAAGTTGGGCCAAAACCAGGCCAACAGCCAAATGTCCTTTCTAAAAAATGGACGCAATTTAAAAATATTTTTGGTAATTTATTTGCCTGAAAAAATAGCCAAATGAAAAAGACGAATGCAGCGGTGACCGGCAAAATCACAAGGCAACAAGTTTGGGCATCATAACTGAAGCAACAGGCTTTTCCACAACCGCATTCATTTGCATTTTGATGGCCACTTGAAGAGGGGAAACTGTTTCGGAGAAGTAGAAAAGAGGCTGACATTTTAAATGGCAAAAAAATAAATGTTTTTGTGGGATGAATAACCCAAAAAATGTCAAAAACAGAATTGGCCTTTCCTCACGATATTTCCTATAGGCAAATTAATTCAATAAAATTATGAATGAGAAATAAAAATGAATGAAAACTGATGAAGAAAGATGGATGGATAGATGAATTTGACGGAACACGGAATATGCGGGAATTATAGAGGAAAATAGCTTGGTGGTTATTGGAAGATGAAGGATGGGCCAAGGGCACGCATAGGCCATCAACACGGTTCCAGCATTCAATGGGGCGCATTGAATATTCATTCATTCCATTGGAATCGGTGGAAGATGGCCCTTGCCGATGTCCCCAATGGCCAAAGCTTCCTTTCAACTGCCATTTGCCGGCTGCCGCCATCCTCCTTCCTTTGTCTTTTGGCGGCATCTAATTTCATCCTTTTTCTTTTTCTTTTGCTTCTCATTCATTTTTTTTTGGCTTCCTCTCGACGCTTTGCTGCAAAAATCTAATGCCCCTCTCCGCTCTCCAAGCTTCATTTCACGGACAATTCTGTTTATTTTGTTTGCTTTTTGGTAGGGATTATTCCCTTTTCCTAAGTTTATCCTTCAAGTATTGAAGTGAAGATCAAAATGAGATTGTTTTTTATGCAGTCAGTTGTTTTTTGAGTGAAAATTATAATTAAATTTGATGAAAATGTTCGAAAATTGACTGAAATTGTCGGAATAGGAATTGAATTTATGACTACGAATAAATTATTAGTCGTAATCTATGGGTTTAAGTGGTTTGGAACGAGAGCTGGGCCTAGGCTCTCCGTCTTGGCCTTCGGCGAAGGCTTACTTAAGCCCCCAGTTACCCAATGAACATGAACGGAATAGAGATTAAAGGAATTCGACTTAAATTATTCTTCATGATAGTAATATGAAGGGTAAAAAGCATTAAAAGAAGAAAAATGGTGGATTTAAAAGGCAGATTGGGGCAAAATTTGATTGATAGGTTGACAGGATGATTAGGAAAGGAAGTGGGGGTACAGTAGGATGAATAGGAAAGGCGGCATTGTTGACATTTTACAATATGCTCGAAGGGAACAGAAAAAAAAACACAATTTTTTGCATCCCATACATTTTTTCATTCAATAAAATTTGAAATAAATAGGAAAATTTTTGCCATTTTTAATTTTTATAGCAAAGAACATGGACAAAAAAGAATAAAAATTTTTAAATAAATAAAATTTTATTTTTTTATTAATTATTTCTAGAATGAATGAGTAAATTTTTATAAAATAAATCCAATTAAGTTCATTATTTATATTGTAAATATAATGTATTTTATTGAGTTGAGTCCTCCTCCGTCTTCTTCCATTGGAAGATTGCCCCGGTGGTTGTGGCGCCAATTTTGCCCCCAAATTTGATTGTCCCAGTGCCGGATGGATTTGGCAATTCCGCACAGAATCGAAGGCCATCATCCGTTTCCAGCAAATCCACCAATTCATCTTTTGTGAAATTGCAAGAAATAATCAGCAATAATCTTTTTTGCATTCGCCGCATTCGAACCACTGCCGAATCCTTTGTACCTTAAAGGAAAATTTGATGCATTGTGAAAATAATGATGGAAATGTACCAAGTAATTCAAAATCATCATCAATTTCGTCGGCGGAGCGGAAAAGTTTGCAAATATTTCGATGATAATTGGCCAACAATTTTTGCCTTCCTGGGGCCAAGGAAATTGCATCCAATGTGCCCTAAAATGAATTAAATTAATTTAGAATAAATATTGGACATATTTTCCCACCTTATCCACAAGAATGTCGAATTTTTGATGCAAATCGCCGTCCAATTTATCCAAAGTTAAATCAACAACCTAAAAAATTGATGATTTTGGGACTATTATTTGGAATTTACCCGAAATTGAATTGGCAATGCAATTTTCCCAGTCGATTCTCGGGTACTCCGGCCACCACTTTCATTGCAATGCGAAGGAGATGAGGCCCTTGTGGCCAATTCCACCGCCTTTTGGGAATAATCCAATCCATGAAGGTTGGAATATCCTCTGTCTCTCAATTTACGGAGGAGTGCGCCATTCCCAGAGCCCAAATCGCAAATTCGAGCTGACAATGGAATTCTCTCAACAATGAATTTGAGAATTCGCTGCTCTGCCGAAATGCCGAACCAAATCTGAATTAAGTGAATTTGAATTGAATAAATTGGGAAAAATGGGAATTATTTTTATTAGTCCTAATCTAGGGCTAAAGTGGTACATTATTCTTTATTAATTGTGCGGGAAAATGTGATAATAAAGTAAAGGGTAAAGGCAAAAGGCTACTTTATAAATGTGGATTGAGGCAATATTTGATTGATAGGATGATGGGGCAATTAGGCAAAATGAGAATGGGTACAGTATGACAAATAGGAAAGGCCCTCCTTAGGCTTTGACAATTTAATTTGACGAAAAGACCACAGTAGTGAATATAACTAAAGATTATAGCGATTCAGTGGTTTATTCTCCTGTGATCCGCAAACTAAATATACCCAATAGAATAGACTTTGAAGAAATGGATGTTTTCATAAAATTTGCATAAATTTAACCAATTTTAAATAAGTTTTGGACCAAAAACCATAAGATGGTTTAACCGGTTTAATACTCTTAATTTTTGCTCAAATATGACAATTATTTACCATTCAATGCGTCTAACTAGCTCTATCCAATATGGCATAGGGTTTTGGAGTCTAGGACAAACCATTAAACCGTTATATTATAAATCTTTTCGTCATTTTAAATCAATTTTTCACCAAATAACTACTATCCAAAAATTATTGCAAATTAATTTATTGCAAATTAATTTTTACCAGTATAATAAAATATAAATTGTGGACTACCTCACCCTCGTCGCCGGTGTCCTCAAAATTTGCCAATTCAGAATCGTAAAAATTATCCCAACTAAAATTGATTTAAACAAATATTCCGTAATAAAAAATCACTCAACTATTCTTTTGTGCCCATTCTTGAATCGTCAAATTCAAATTCAATTGGGGCTGGTGATGATTTATGCCGTTGTTCCATATCACTCATTTTTGTGCAGGAATGCTAACAAATTTGATTTCATATTTACAAAATAATTAAAATAAAAATATTCATTGATAAATTCATCAATTTAATTAAATTTCCACAAATTGAGTAAATTCAATTTTATTAAAAATGCAAATAAATTAATGAATAACAAATAAAATAAACAGGTAAATATGGATCATAAATAATTGGAAATTCGAAATATTGAGAGAAATAAATAAACAATAAAAAGATCAAATTCGAAGGGCAACAAATGAATGACCTTACTATGCTTAATTGACTAGAAAGTGCGAATATTTTCATTCATTTCTTTCGAGTTAAGCCCAATTTCTTTGCCAATCTTTGTCGAGTACTCAACGCCGTCGTCGCCGTCTTCTTTGCCTTTTTCTCAATTGGAGATTTGGATGCCGGCGATTCATCGGTGGATTTTGGTTGCGAAATGGATGAGGATGTCGCTTCCACCATTGAGTTCGACTTTTCCTATTAATTTATTAAATTATTCCTCAATATTCTATGTTTCACCTTTATCTTTTGTTGTTGCGATGTCCGCTTTTTCTTCTTCGACTCCAATTTATTTCGTTGGAATGGCGAAAAAAGAGTACCGCGGGCATCCATTTCGCCTTTAAATTAATAAATTAATTAAAATTTATTTTCATTTTCCAACCTGCTTGTTCGGCCAATTCAATTCGTTTTCTTTCTTCCGCTGAGAATTGGGCCATAAAATTTTTGCGACCAGCAGCGGTTCGGCGAGGGTCAAAATCCGAATCGTTGGCATCGCTTACCCGTTTTTGATCATCCGCCGGTGATGAATATGCATCCGACAAAATTTCGCTGGCTGAAATGTAAATTTGGAAATATTAAAGCATACATAATAAAACCAAAACCAGTTTCTTTTCTATGTGACTGCTTATAATGGCTAAATTTTCAATATAATTTTTTTTTTATTTTGAAACTTAAAATTTGGTAAATGGTAACCCTTTTTTACTACCCATCTTTCCAAAACACGAAAAAAAACATAATGCGCCAATGGGAATTGAACCCGAAACCCCCTATAATTTCCCCATAGACTAAAGCGGGCGACATACCAATGCGCTAAAGGGTCATGTTGGCTCCTTCCATTAGCTCTATGATCATTAAAGGGGTATAAGGAAAACTTAAAATTTGCATTAATTCACGCGCATCTGTGAATTTAATTTGAAAGAAATATTCCCCATTTAATTGTCTTTACTCAAACCCTTCTAATGTGAATAAATTCACTTAATTCTATTTTTTATATTTGATTATTAATATTATGAATGTGAAGAATGAATTTTACATTTTTTGGAGGCCGGTGAACAATCATTGGCATCGAATAAATTGGCAATGCGCGAAGTGGGCCGAAGTCGACGACCGTGTGCCGATTTTCCCTTGAACAATGTGCCAACATCCACATCTTCCTCATCATTTTCAAGGGCATATGACATTTTCTAAATTATAATTACTATTCCTATGATATATCATTTACCTTTTCCCCAACGAAAGCAGATGATGTAGATGGTGACGATTGGGATGGCGGTGGATGACTACGCCAACATGGAACTTGCATTGGCACTAAAAAATAAAATAAATATTCATTAAATAAATTAAAATTATTTCCCACATTTAATTTTAAGTTTAATTGGCCCCGACGATTCAATTTCCAAATGCATTTGGTTGGCCGATTTATCATCGCTGCTATTTCCAATATTTGATGTGACGTTTTGCCTGCTTCTTTTGATCCTCACCAGTCGATTTTTCTTCTATTTTTGAAAAATAAATAATATTTTATCCGTTTAAATTGATTTATTTTACCTTCCCTTCTCCGCCTTCATCTTCATCCTCGGCCCTCTTCCCCCTCTCCAATGAATATTCCATTATTTCATCCTCCTCCTCTTCTTCTTCCTCTTCCACTTCATCCCAACTGCTGTCCAAATCTTGAGTGTCCATTTGAGCCAATTTCGGCTTTGAATCAATTAATGCAGGGGATGAGGGCGCCGTTTTCAAATTTGGAAGTTTTTCACTGCAAAATTAAATTTTATAAAATAAACTGGGGTTGTCTAGTTAATTTTGGAAATTCGGCTTCTTGATAACCTAGATTACAAAAATAGGCTCATTCTCATTTTACTCAGAATGGCCGATTTAATCAATATTTCAATTTCAGAAAGGTATTTAGGCATAATCAAAAGTTGGATGGAAACCAAATTCGGTTTGGGTTTAAAGAAACAATGGTTCAACTTTTTAGGGCAAACTCACCCCAGTCTGAAATTGAAATTTCATAGATTATATCGACTATGCAAAGTCGAATGAGCCTATCAGCCTATTATCGTGTCTGTTTTATATTTTTAAACGATGTAAATCCAAATCCATTTTTATTTATCAACAAAAAATGAGATCAAAAAATAGAAAAAATAAGGCCACAAACATTTTAATAATAAATAAATAAATAAATTATTTTGGACGGCACCTGAATCGTCTTTGAAGGTTCTGTTGCCTGGTTAATTCCTTTTCCAATAATTTCAGTGTCCCATTGAACATGTAGAATTTCTTTTGTGGTGCCCGAACCCATTCGGTACATTTGGAAACGAGGGCCTCGGCCGCGTCCAAAATGACTTGTTCGGCAATTTTATTCTCAATTGTAAAATCTTCAATATTTCTGATTTTATTCATAATAAATAGAAATGTTTTACCTTTCAAATGTTCAGCAATATTTTTTGCCGCATAAAAATTGCACCACTCAAAATATGGGAATTTGAAGCGTTCCTCAATGTCGGCTGCCGCTTCCATTTCATAAATTCTGAATAATTAAATAAAAATAAATTTAAATTAAATAAAAATAAAATAATACTTAATCTGCATCGGAACATTCAAAGAATGAAGGAAGTTGCCACCAAAAACCAATGAATCTTTGGGCGTATAAACACTGTGAATCCAACCTAAAATTAAATAAAAAGTAGAATAATTAAATTAATTTACACCAACCACTTGGTAAAAACAGCGTTTCCTTTTCGCGAACATGGAGTCGATAAAGTTTTTCACCGGGCGGAAGTAAATCACCGAAGAATTGTTCGGAACGATGTTTGTCCTTTTGCCATCGCAAAAATGCCTCCAAATTTTGGGCATTTGGCCGAGCAATGAAGAAAACTTTTTCTCCCTAAAATAATATTTTTTTTCGTATTTTAACCCATTAATAAATTTAAACCTTAAAAACATGATACCAAACGGAAGAACCGCCAAAATCGATGTGAAAATCGGTGTAACTTCCCTCCATTCCCATCAGGCAAAAATGCTCCACATAAGGCCGGGCATTTTCTTCTTGTTGTTGTTGATTATTACGAGGAGAAGGATGCCAATTTGGATTTGAATTGTCGGAAACTTAAAATAAAGAGTGTAAATTGGTACGCTTCAATCTGGCGCCGTTTAAAATAACTCATCAAGGGCTGAACCAATTTTGTTGGTTTTCAAATTAAGGAGTACTTTTGGCTATCGAATAAAACTGATTTTATTTAAATGGTAGAGATTTGCAAGAGTCATGCCCAAAAACCGTTAAAAAATTTGCTAATCCATATTAAAGGATATTTTAAAAGTTTTTGTACATAACCTCAAAAATTCTTAACCAATTTAAATAAAATTTTTATTATTAAATAGTAACATTTTGCTCTTTAATAAGATGATTATAATTGGTTCAGTCCTTTCCTGAATTATTATAAACGGCTTCCAAATTAAATCTAATATTTAATAAAAAATTATTAAAAATAAATTTTTAAAAAATGAAATTTACATGAATAAATGTCGTCGTTTTTCCCTTTATTAACATTTGGCCAAAAGCGTTGAACCCAACTCAGCTGGCGAGCCAACAATGGACTTTGAACAATTTCAGAAAGTCTATTAAAATAAATAAAAATAAATTTAATTTAAAAATAATAAAACTTTGTCTCAGAGAATTCCAATGAAAGAATGTTGTAGAGACGTTCGCGTGGTTGGCTTTTCCAAAGTTGATAAAAATTATGAAGACTCATTGTGTAGGATTGCTGGGCAAAAACGTCGATTGTGTCCACCAAAACATGACCACCTTAAAATTAAATATTTAATTATATTCAAAATATAATAAATTGAAAAGAGAAATGATTATAAACGGTTTAATGGTTTGTCCTAGACCACTAAACCCATATCCATTCGGATAGATCTCATTCTCATCAGATCAAAAATTAAAGGTATATTATTATAAACCATTTTATGGCTTTGTTATTTAAATCGTTTAAACCATTTTATGGTTTTTGGTTCAAAATTAATCTAAAAATGGTTAAACCCAGGCCAAAAGTGTTTCATCTAGATATATCGATTGGATTTGCGTATAAAGTTTTTGGAGTTTAGGATAAACCAATGAACCGTTATATCTTTTCGTTAATGGTCTTTTGATATTTTAATAATTTAAAAAAAAACATTTTCAATTCCAAACCTAATAATTTGATAACGTCCAAAACATCAAATTCAGGATCTTTTGGCATTTTCAATCCCAGCCCATTTTGATTAATCACTTTCATTGGTTGCATCCAACAATGGCCAAAATTGAAGCTTTCCATTAATTCGTGGCTATTTTCAAATATTTGAATTACATCCGGTGGACTAAAATTAAATAATTTGATTTATTTTTAAAAAATCAATAAAATTACACTTCTGGAATTTGTTTGTAAATTTCTTTGAATTTCTCAGTCCATGCTTCGGTGCCAATTTGAACGGGCATTTCTCGTTCGGATTCATCATCAAAAGCATGGCGATGGAAAATTCGCTTCACTTTCACTAAAATTAAATTTAATTATAATTAAAAATCAAATTTTTTGTACTGACTTATGCTAGGGCCATGTTCCGGTTGGCATTTTGAGCAGTGAAATTTGTCAATCAATGGAAGTTCATATTGTTGGATATTCACACACCTATAAGTGAATTTGAAGTATTTTAATCATTCATATAAATTCCATGAGGATATTATTTAAATTGTCAATGAAAAGAAACTAAAAATGCTAAAACCTAAGAGTTTAGCGGTTTAATGGTTTATTCTAGACCTTCAAACCTTATATAGCCAATCGATAGATCTTCCAAGTCGCACCGAATTGTATATAATTTGTCATAGATTGAAACAGTTTTTTAAATCCCTTTTGGTTTTTGGTTCAAAACTAACTTAGAATTGGTTAAACTTATGCCAAAACATAATAAAATGATGCCATTTTAGCGGGAATCGATTGATCAAATGTTTTAGGAATATTTTTGCGTATAAGATTTGGGTATCTAAGACAAACCATTGAACCATTAAAACCTTTTCTATATTTTCAATACTTTTTTGACATTTTGAATATTTTTTCCGCATTTTAATATTTCCCAATTCCAAAATACTTACAATGCATGATACCATTTTCGGCAAACATCGCAGAAAATCCATTCGGATGCTTCCTCTTCCGTTGCTTTCTCCAATATTTGAGCCGCCTCTTTTCGTTGTTTTGCCGCTTCTTGTGAGGGAAGGATGGTTGCCAAAAGTGAAGAAGACGAGGAAATTGCTGCAATGGAATATGCATCATCCATCATTTGAGGTGGTCTAATAATTGGAATATTTTTGTGGATAATTATTTAAAAAGTAAACTTGATTTCGGCATGTTCTCGACCACAAAATGCACAAACATTTTGGCTACTTCCGCTAGTCTGACTTTCGTGTGTAATTGACTGATTCGAATGGGAACTGACAAAACTGGCATTATTCGCCTCTTCAGACGTAGGAATTGATAAATTTCTATCGCCAATTTCAGCTGGATTAGCTGTGTCGATGATGAGAGGAGGAGGTTGCTCTTCTTCATCATGAAATTGTTCCAAATTTGTTTCCATTTTTATTCGGATAAAATTTGGTTGATAATCTAAAACAATGGAATCTAAAACAATGGATAATGTAAATTGAATTAAGCATTTTTGTGTTAATCTTATTTATTAGTTTTCCCGAAAGTTTTAAATGTTAAATTAAATTATATTAAAATTTAGAACAAATATAAAAAATTCAAACCGAAATCAATCAATCAGTAAAAAAAAAATTATGAAAATATTTATCCCATAGAAAATATTTATCAAATGCGAAAAATATAATAATACTGATATGAGGAAATATAATTTAAAAAACCCGAAAAATTTTGCGATTCAAAGGCCACTGCTGTCATAAATAAATTTAGAAAAATTTCATTAATTTGCAATTTATCCATACATTCATTCTTCTCCATATTTATCCATCATTTATTGCTGACCAGAAGGCTCTCCATAGATTTGTGGGTACTTTGCTTTGAGGGCTGAAATTTAATTTATAATTAAATATTCATTCCAATTACTATCGAAAAACCTTGAATTTTCTCCTCGACAAAGTCCTCAGTGGTCAATTGAATTCCCTCGGCAATGCAATATTCCCGAAGGCGCTGATTCATTGCACTAAGTTGCTGGAATAAAATTGAATTTAATTTGGGAATATTAATAATTATTACGTTGACCGTTGCCGCAAATTGCCTTTTGTATTCAGCAATTTTGCGCTCCGCATAGTCCGGGTTGAGAACGGCAATTTCCAGCAAACCATTAGCAACCATTCGGATTGGCAATATTCCTTGGGAAGATCCACCCTAAATTAATAAAAATTATTCATATAGAAATATAAATTAATACCTCACGACGATTTTCCGTGTCGATTCCCAGCAGATTGTTTGTGGTTGGCGGCATTGACGCCCAATTCATAGTTGTTGAATTGGTCGAGTTGGTTGTCTGTAAAAATAAATGTGAATTTATTAACAGAATTAATAGTTCATTTTTGTTCTTAAATAAAATTATACAAGGCGTTTTTTCCCAATAATTAATTTAGCTAATTAATCAATTTATGATATATGTAAAAAAATAAAAACCGTGGATGTTTCTCGGAAATTGCGGGATGGTGCACGTTGCCGAGGAGCTGATGATGATGAATTACATGAGCGGGCTCTAGATGACCTTCGGACTGGACTGGCCGCCGAATTACTCGAAACAGATGAGCGGGCCGGTTCACGGGAGCGCGACCGCGCGCGGAACCCAGGGCCTCCCGATTCTTCATGACGACTCACATGTTTGTCAAATGCTCTTTTGTCATCGGAACCATGCGGACAATAACTGTGTTTTGGTTTTTAATTATAAAATAAAAAATAAAACAAACGGGCATCTGAATAATGTTCCCCGTTCATCTGCCGTGTGAAAATTTCCTTTGTGAGTGCCCAGACCTTTTGCAGTTGGAAAACATTGGTGGCAAATATCACATTCGTATGGTTTATTCTTTTTGCAATGTAAAACGTGTTCTTCCATCTAAAAAATTGTATAAATGTATAGAAAGCAATTGTAAATATACAAACTTGATGTGGCAAACGTTTTATCGGACAATGAAGGCACTTCACTTTGCTCATTTTTATTGACAATTTGTTTAGTCGATATGCAGCAATAGTAATAGTTCAGCAAAATTTTTGATAAAGCTAAAAATTAAAAGCATAAATGCTTGCATAATTTCAATGCAATGCAAGCTTAGCTAATTTAAGAAAATAGATTTTATGGATGGGCTAAAATTGGAACTGTACTATGATGGATGAATGGTGCTGGAAAAAATGTTTTCGATCGAATTTATCTTGTTAGTTTAGTAATAATTTCAAAAAATAAATTATTTTTAGGCTTTACACGTTTCGCGTTTCGCCTAAAAGGAAAACATTTCAAACAAACCACTTTTTGTTTGCTAGTTTAGTTTTAATATGTAATATATTATTTAAACTGGTTTTATTAATAATAATGGTTTTCTAACAAGCTAAAGCCGAAATCTTCATCATTCCAATTTTTGACAATTTGCGATGCTAATACCTTATTTAGAAAACAAGAGAGGTTTTATAATCTAGTAATCTTAAAAATCTTGATATCCAGCAGAGTACGTACCCGTACCAACCCAACTATAATAATCAAATTGTAAAATCTTTTTTTATAATTTTTTTTTCAATATTTTTCATAGAACAAGCGGATTGTGGATTGATAATTGGTACTTGTTATTTTATTAAATGTTAGCATAAAAATAAAATTTTCTACTTATTTATTTATTTTCCCCATTAAATAATCAAGTTGTCAATATCCAATTTACGTGAAAATGAAAAGAGATTAGATTCAAAAACCAAACCATATTATACAGTCAATAATCTTCATAAAACTAAAAAGTTCATTTTATAGAAAATATTCATATGTGGGCGCTAAAACTGAAACCCGCTAAAACTGAAATTAGCTAGCTAAAACTGAAATTCACACACTATTTCTCACTTTTTTGGTTAGAGATGCAGAGAAAAGTGAGAGTGACATAGGAAATATAAAGAAAGAAAGAAAAGGAGAGCATGTTAGAGAGTGTGGCAGACAGTTAGAGGAATTTCAGTTTTAGCTAGCTAATTTCAGTTTTAGCTGAAATTTCAGTTTTAGCGCTAACACATATACTTTATTCAAATGCCAAAAGCAAATACAGCCACTCTCCAAAATCAAGGCGCCGCAAAACGTGGACGGGGCACTCAGGCAACCATAAAAAAGATCAAAATCGAAAGCAATAATTCACCAACAAAGAGTGCAGCAACAGAGCCGGGCACGGAAATGCCAGCAGCAGAAGAGGCCGTTGATAAGGTTTGATAACACAAAAATTTATTGATGATTGATGATTATTTGAGGATAATATTTATTTAGTTTAAGCCCATAATAGAGTATAAGCGATCCAATGTAAACTAAAAAAAATTTGTTGTTTATGGGTCAAATTTAAATATGGTGATCAAATTATCAATATGTATCGAAAATACTTTTTGATTGTTGATGTTGATAAATGATAAGATAAGTTTGGCTTGGAATTTGCGAAGTTTGAAAAGGAATGGACGCTAAAAAAATCAATATTAAATTCCAATATTTAAGGTTTTCTATGTGCAAGAATTGATTGGCAAACGCATCTGCAATGGCATCGTGCAATACAAGATTCGTTGGGTTGGATATGGTGAGGAGGACGACACATGGGAATATGTAAGTCTTAATTTTCTTAAATGTAATTTTCTTGCAATAAATTACCCAATTTTTTCATCAGATCGACAACTGCCACTGCCCAGATGCGATTGACAAATTTGAGGAGGAAAATGCTGATTTGGTGCCCGAGCAAATCGAAATCGACGATATGATGAAAAAGCGACAAAGCAATTCGAGCCAAGGGAGAAAGATGAAGAAACGCGGACGCAAGAGCAAAATTGCCACTACGGAGGCCGCCACCACCAATCTGGATGAAGCAGTGGAATTTGTCCCATTCGGTCAGTCGATCATTTTAATTTTAATAAAACATTTAATCTTTACAGTGGAAAAGGAACATTATCGTGTGATGGATGAGGACGCTGTGGTCTCTCAAATCATTGGAATGCGTCAAATGGGCAATGTTGATGTGGTTGGGGCAGACAAGAAAGTGATGGCATTGGTAATATTTAATTTATTTTTAATTAAAAAATTAATTATTTCACAGGTGGTCTACGCCGAAGATGGAATTCATGAATATGTGCCGTTGGAGGAATTGCGCAAAAATCCCTCAGGAATTCAATTGCTTCTCGATTTCTTCATCGTCCGAATGCAAATGATTGGATGAGCGACGAAAGTGGAAAAGAAAAAGAATGAAATTTGCCTTATTGTTAAATGCCAACATCAAAAATCAATATTTTAAATATTTGGTCACATATTTTATTTTTGGCTTTAATATCTTCTCTTTTAATTACCAATTCAGCCAAAAACATTATTGTTATTGAACCTATCATCTCATATTATTTTTTGATAAATTCTGGATATTTTTAATTGTAATTAATTTGGAATATTTATTTGGAAAAATCGCGATGGAATATTCTTTGTCGTAAATTATCATGAGCGATGGAACCCCTTTTTAAACCATCCACATCCATTTTTTAAAATACCAACTAGTTCATTTAAAAGTTCAAAATACAGGGCACATTCAAAACAAGTCATTTATTTATTTAAGGAAAACAAAATCATGAAATGAGATGGAATATTATCGGTCCAAAAACAATAGGATTTATAATCAAAATAAGTCAATGGGATTATATTATGTGCGTTCTTCATTCCTCGATTCTTATTATCGCTTCTGACCATTATTCTCAAGCGAAGTTTTGAGTGAATTCCTTAATTTTAAAAATGAATTAAATATTTAAAATTTATATATTTGACTAACCCCGATTTCTTGGATTTCTATTCCGACATGAGGCAATTTATATTGTTGCAGCACTTGTTCCTCCCAATCCGCCTTCAAGTATTCTTGGCCTTTTGGATGTCGAACTAGGAATTGATGCGGCTCTCGATATTCCTCGTCCATATCCTCTCGAATTGCATTGGCATTTGGATTTGGGTAAAGTTCGAGGACTTCTCCAGTTTGTACATTTTCCAGAATGAAACCGCCTTGCGCCAAATCAACGAATGGTATTATGAAATTGGCCGATTGAGTTGAGACATGGAATTGCTAATATTAATAAATTATTAATTAATTAAATAAAATTAAGTAAACCTCCAGGATTTTGCGAATGAAAATGAGTCCCATTACCGCTTGTAGACTACCAAATTCGAGTATTTTTGGCTTTTGATCAGCACGCGATTTGACCAGCCATTTGACCAACTCATCGATATCAACTTCATTTGGTTCGATCACGTCCATTATTGATTGAACATTTTCGAGTAGAGCAGGTGATTGAGGTTTTCGCAAAAAACGAAACAACTGATGATGCGAAAATGAAGTAGCTTTCGGTGCCAGCATTTCGAATATACGGCGAGTTTGGCCAATTTGCTCCGTGGAATGCCAGGGGTGAATATGGATGAAGTCGTAGGACAGTGAAATTCCATTTAATTTTGACTGAATGCATTCAATGAAGTGCATAAATTGACCATCCAAATAGCTGTAATTAATTATAAATTATAATTATTAATTGATTAAATAATTCTTACTGAATGAGAATTTTGTCAAATCCGATGATGTAGGGTGGCGGTGGAACAGTAGCAATTGGGAGAGGGTTGTCCCAATTTTCTTCTATCAGCAGTTTGGCTTGATAATTGCCTTCATTGTTTTCTTCCAACCAAAATTCCAGCGGATAATCGACTTTGTATGGCTTCACTTTTCCATGGAGTTTCGGCCAACAAAGGAATGCGAATGTCCAACTTGCGGTACACATTGCGGAGTCGGCCATTTCCCTTCGTTTGGGCCATTCAAGTGTGTCCAAGAGCCAATTTGGTATACTGAATATATTTTTTAGTATTGAAACGGTTTGTTTTGAATAATTTTAACCGTTTTCCTCCGCCTTTTGCAGGAATTTTCTCTTTCAATTCGGTGAATAAATCCACGGACTTCCCTGCAGGCATTAATTCCAATTGTTGCGATGAACATGGACTTGGTGGAATTTGTTGTGTTGGATCATTCTGCTGCTGCTTAATTGAAAAATTAGTAAATTAAAATGTTCGTTTTTGCAAACTTGGTATTTCATCAGAATCGCTTCAATTGCTTCCAGCATTTTGGTATTCTTTGATTCGGCAATTTCTTTCATCATTTTTGCTTTCTTTGCATCCAATTTCTCTTCTTCCAAATCAGCCGATTTCTCTTCTTCAAGCTTTTGTTTCATTTGTTGTTGTGAAGTATTTGGACGATCAGACATTTTTATATGGTTGGTATATTTGTCAAAAACTGTAAATGAAAACATAACAATAAGATAAAAATGAGAAAATTAAATGGTAAAAAGTATAAAACAAACATTGATAAATGTTTAATAATGCATAGTTTCTCCCTCTTCCCCAAATTTTTATTCAAAATGGTTGCAACAAAAATACATAATTCAAAAATTAACAATTCAACAAATGTGCGCCAAAATCATCGGAATCGATTTTAATCGCCGGGTGAGGCAACATCGGCGGGCTCTTCCATACTTTCTTGCATTTCTTCTTCATCTGCTGGCATTTCTTCCTTTGGTGCCATTTGCTTCAGACGTTTCTGGCGCAATTCGTTCAAATATTCCTGCAATTCATCCGCCTTCTTCACCAATCCTTCTTCCGTTCTCTTTGCCACTGCCAAATTCGCCGCATTCAAGTCCCGTTTGCGTTTGGCCTCCACAATTTTTGCTCGCAGTTCTTCCAGCTCGTTGATGGCCTCATTGTAATTCTTCAGTTCTGAAAATGACGAGAACATTTAGAATATTTGGTTATTCATTATTTACCTTCGTCAATCTTGAAAAGCATTGCCTGGGATGGAAGTGTGGCACCAATCATTTCAGTCTCAGTCTGCTTCGCTTCGGTGGCCTCGATGCGCTCGCGAAGTTGAAGAAGTGAATTTTGGACTTAAATAAGAAAAAATCAGTTAATATTATTAATTGGAAACTAACATTTTGCCTTCTTATCGATGCATGTTTCGGTGGCTTCGGCGAATTTGGCAGATTGATCCATCAAAGAGGCATCACTAAATAAAGTGCAAAACCATGTAATCTTATTTTGATTGGAATAAACCTTTGCAAAACGGCATCAAGTTCACGCATTGATTGTTCAGTTTCCGCGAGCTGGCCATCTCCGCTGCCTTCCGAGTCGGACAATTTTTGCACTTTGTCGGCTAATTTGGCTTGGCATTCGCTATCAATTTTCTGAAAATTATTTTGATGATTTGTCATTTTACTGAATATTCGCTAACCTTGCATTCTGCGGACACTCGATTTAAGAGCAGCATTTTGTATTTGTCATCAGCGTTCATCGATTCTTGATCAGCGTTTTTGTTCTTCGGCGATTTTGGATCATTGTTTTTGTTTTCCGCCGACATTTTTAGCAAAATAAATCAGTACGTTTTAAATTAGACTAAATTTAAAGGTTTGGATAATGTTGGATATAAAAAGATAAAGCGCGAATGCGAAAATGATTAAAGTAAAAAAAAACATGCTAAAAGCTATTGAAATTGGCAGCTTAATAATGGTTTCTACTAATAGGAAAAAGTTTTGTAGATGGGAGGGTAATAAATGGGAAAGGAAAAGTAAATGTAAGATTCAGAGCATCCGGCAGATCAGCAAAATGCTTTAATAAATCGAGATCAAGGATCAAGCTCAAATTTGCAATCAATACTTTTTTGGCGTCATATTTTCAAATAGCAATTTTCGTGGTAAATGTGATTCGTGGTAAAATAAAATTCACAGTAAGCAGAAGCACTGTTCTAAAAATCAATATTCAACTTAACAAAAACAAAAGTCAAAATCCAACGAAGCGAAGCAGGCTAGGCTTCATCGCAATCGCAACATTTTACCTGGCTGTTTATACATATTACAATTTTTATTCAACATTTTCCATTCCAATTTCCAAATTACAATTCATCAATCCATCATTGATCAATTCTGATTCATCTTCCTAATAAATTTTTCCAATAAATCCTGCCAAAATAATCTCAAACATCAAAACAAAATCCATTTCAATAAATAATAATGATGATTATAATTTTAGAAAATTTAACTTGCAAAACACTAAAATGATGAAAATGATTTTGTTATTTCCGTTGATTGCTTTCACTTTTTTGGCAACAATGCCTTCTACCATTATTGGCAATCGTTTTGCGGTTTCCAACTCAACAAGCATGAAATATTGCTTGATTTTGGAGGCGAACATCACTGGAACACTGTACTATTCGACGAATAAGGTTTGAATTCAAAAATATTAATAAAAATAACATCAAAACATTTTATTATTTTAAGTATGCGAGTTTTACCAATTTCACGGTTCCAGAAGAAGGCTTTGGCTTTGTCGAGGTGAACCAGAATGGCAGTTTTTGTGCGGAGAAGGAGTCAAAGCTTCAGCTCGATTTTGTGCCAGAATTTCAACCGGAGGAAGTGTCACCATTAGAAGCACAGGAGAAATGGTTTTATAAAATGGGTTATCATTCAATAAATATTTCAATTTTCAAGGAGCATCATTTTGCAATTTGAGAAGGTAGGCACTTGTGGATGTTTCAAAGTGGCCAATTATTCCCTCACTGTGCACTACAATCAATCAATGAATTCCACAGATACAAGTAAATTTTGGGATGGGGAAATTGGATAAAATTTTAATATATTTTCCCTTTTCCTTAAAAGATGGCACCACCACATACATCTATTCGTCGATGGAGGACAAACAATTCCAAGGGAAATGGGATGCCGTAAATGCCGCCTTGTAAGGAATAAATGAAATGAGGTGGATAATTATTTATTTTTCAGATTCAACTGCTCCAAAAATTGCCTTTCATTGCCATTGAAAGGGGAGAGTGACTTTGCCATCATTCAATTCGACAATTTGAAGGTGATTCTTTAATTTTTGATTTAAAAAATAAAATATTTAACAAATTTTTAAATTCAGATTGCTTCATTTGTGGACCAGGACCAACCAGTATTCGACCAAAATCAAGGTAGAATTTATAGTAAAATATAATTCATAAAAAATAATTTCCAGCATTCGAACAATGCAAAGAGGATTTGCACACTTCCAATTTGGCTCCGGTAATTTTTTTCGTCTAATTTAATTGAATTTCTCTCATTTTTGTAGATCATTCTTGGAATTTCCCTTTCGCTGGCCGGAACGTTGATTATGGTGATGCTAATTGCATATTTGAATGAAAGGGCAACGGCAGAATGTCAAGGATATGCCTCAATGCCATAATGATGGAAGGAAGGAAGGAATTGATCAAATTTTGATAAATTAATTTTTTTTTGTTTTACAAAACATCAAATCCGCCCAAACAATTTTATGTTTTGTTTATCCAACCAAATTCTTCTCTCATCCCCTCAACTTTTGATTTGGCTAATTCTTTTCGATATTCCCCAAACAATTATTTTGTTTTCCTTTTTTCCACCTCAAATTTATGGCATTCTTCAATTTTGTTTCAATCAGCTTTCATCCAAAATTCACGAAATACATTTTATTGGATAAATTTATTTGATTTTACTTCTGCCCGATTGTAGGCTTCAAAATTTAGGCTATAATTAATCAAACAATGGAACTAAACTCATAAAATTTTTTGGAATTGGCTGAATTTACTATTCTATGTTCTGCCCTTTTTTAGGGGAAGACAAGCTTAAATGGAAATGAACATAAAAATAAGACAAAAATGTCTTTTATTCCTCATTTAATTAAGCAAATAAAACAAATAATATTGATTCGATTCAATAAATGTAAATTAAAATAATACCAACAAACAAAATATAATATTCCAATTCAAACAAATTCCCAATATTTTCATTTCATTGTTTCTTCCGGGGTCTACCACGATTCGACGTCTTTTTCTTTTGTTGCTTCTCCTGTTGCTGTTCGAGTGTTTTCTCCGCCAATATTTGTGCCCATAATTTGTCCGTTTCCGCCTCATTCCCTTTGATCGCCTCAATTTTACGTTCCAATTCCTCACGTGAGGTGGAAGATGTGGATGGTCCCGGTTGATTGCTGGCATCCGCCGTCGGCTGTGGTTGGCTACTTCCTCCATCAATTTCCATTTCATTGTCATTGTCAGCAGTGTGAACAAGCATCGATGCCATTATTTGATCCATTTCGGATGGTTCATTTGTGATTTGGAGGAGGCGATTTTCTGCAAAAATATATGGAGAAATTATTCAAAAATTAATAAATTTCCCCTTCCCAAATTCACCATTCTCATTGCTACTATTTGCCAACATTTCGATTTCTCGCAAAATGGCCGCTTCAACTGGATCATCGCTTCCCTCAAATTCGTGGGTCCTTGAACGCGTTGATCGACGTCTTTTTCTGGCTTTTCCCTCCTCTTCCTCTCCACCTTCATTTGTTTCCCTTTTAATGGCCTTCCTTGGTGATTTTTGTTTTTGTTGAATCGTCGAACTGCTGGAAGGTTGATGCTCATCGTAATTATCCATCGATTCATCTGCTGAGAATGAGTTCAAATATCCATTTTATTTTTATCAATTTTTTAAAATCTCACCTGCCATATTCCTGTGCCGACGATCGCGTCGAAATGAGGTGTTTTGGGTGAAGGCCATTTGCCGAATTTTGTTCCTTCGACTCAACAGAGTTTTTGGATGTTCTCCGGTGACATTTTCCATTTTAATTTGTTCCAAAATTGATGATGAATTGGCACCTTTAAATTTATTTTGACACTTTATTTCAAAAATGTTTTTATTTGATAAAAATTAGGTAAAATAAATTCACAATTATTCTAACCTGCGGATGAATTATTGCGCATCTTTGCCTCGGTTTCCTTAAAATATTTATTTTATTTAACAAATTTATCCTTTTTTACCTGAATTAACCGATTCAACATTTCATGGGGCCCTTCCCTTGGTGCCAATGCACTTTGTGGTAAACCAATGGAATTATTTTGCCTTTTTTCCTCCATGTAAAGTTGATGCAAATTTTCCAATTGCTGAAAATGTTAAAAAATAATTGAATAAATTTTTATTTATTTTAATGATCCCCCCAAATTAATTTAATTTAAAATAATTATTTGACATATGACATTTATTTTACAAAAACCTGAATGTTATAATCTCTGGCGAGTTCACGTAGACGACCCAAATCCTCTAAATTTTCCAATTCATGACTGTCAATTTCGTCGCCACCTCCAACACCATCACCGTCAAACAAAGTGAAATAGCGATGCAGAAGCGGATTGAACTGTAAAAAAATGTGGGCAATTTTTATATAAAATAAAATTAGTGTTTTTTTTTTTGCTTCTTTGAACGGAAATCGATATTATTTCCCGATTAATGAATTTCAATTCATTTTGCACTTATAGCATGATGCATGAATGTTGGCCTTCATTTTTCAAATTTGTAAATGTTGAATTTGCTAACATTAAAACTGGTTTAACAGCCAAAATTACATTGGAAAAAAAATTTTCGAGAAAATTGTAGTGACTAATTTGCAAGAATTTTTGGATAAACTAGTCAGTCAGTTTAGAAAAATTTCACTTTTAAAAATAAACCTTTCCATCGAAGGGGTAAATGGCAAATGCATTTGCTTGGACCAGGCGAAAAAGGCAATAAAGTGGTTCGGAATAATCATCGGGCAACAAAACAGTGGCCATAAATTCATATAAATCATCCAATTGAAGTTTGGTGGTGAATACCGGCACAACATATTGATTGGGCTGCACAAAGTAGAGACTGGAATTGACAATATTTAATTATTTTCCTCTTTTAATCAAACCAGTATGTGACGAATATGCCAAAAATGCGTTGTTCATTTGTACGCTGCTCTGGGCCTGGGAACATTTGGGCCAATTTATTTTTGGTAGCCTCCGTCTGCAATTCTGGCAATTGAACATAGTTGGGCACAGCTCGATTGGTCAATGGGCCGAACATGTAATGAGCGGCATAGTGGAATAAATTCTCAGAGAACTGAAAAGAAATTTATTTAATAAAAGCAGAAAAGCTTGAAAAACCTCAACCAAATCGGCAAATGATAAATGACCAATGAAAATTGTCGGGAATTCCATTTCATTGAAAAGTCGCCCAAATCGTTGCAAACTTAAATCTTCTGATTCCAAAAATTTCTTTGCCAATGTGTCGATGTCGTGTTTGATTGCAGCTAACAATGCTCGTTCCACCTTTCTCACCTCCGACTTTTGATTAATTGGTTCCTTTTTAGGGACGGCCGCCATTATTTTTAAAAGGGAGCCAATTATTTTGCCGAAAGATTTAAATGGTTTTGCCGAAAGAATGCATTATTTTGCCGAAACTAAATAATAACATTATTTTGCCGAAAGATTTAAATGATTTTGCCGAAAAAATGCATTATTTTGCCGAAACTAAATAAAAATATTATTTTGCCGAAAAAGTGCATTATTTTGCCGAAACTAAATAAAAGCTGATAAAGTCAATTAAATTCAATGAAAATTTCTAGAATAGAATGGTTTAAATTGATTTAAAATGAAAAATTATTAATTTTTGCTATTTAATGTTTCAAATTGAAGAGGGATGTGGTTGTACATGAATTTACTCGGCCGATTTGCATATAATCAGAAAATCTTTATCCATTTAAAATATTTGGCAACAATAAAATCAAGATTCAATTGTGTTTTTGAGCAAAATAAATAAATAATAAAATGACTGGAAATAAAATGTTATGGAGCACGAAATATAGAGTGAAATAAAATATCAATTTAATTTAAATTCAATGCTGTTCCCACTTTCTTTGGGCGGCCTCTTTTTCGGTTTGGAGTAAGTTGTTGGGAAGTCACTTCCGGTGGATATTCCTTCAAATGCACTTGGGGCATACACATCGCAAATACGCTGTGCTTGCAAGGCCTCCCGTTGGCAGCCGTATAACAATTGCACATGAAGAAGTCTTTAAAATTTAAATATATTTTGTAAAAAATTGTTTCTAACCTTGCCAATTTGGACAACGTCTGATGATGTGGAATTGTGAACGAAGCCGCTTGTACTGATCCCAATTTTCAAATTCTGCATCCGATCCGAAGAGGGTGAATGAATCGATCAATTTTTGCACACCTTCAGGCCCTGCAAATTCTTCTTTCCCAGCTGCAGATGGTATGATCACTGTGTGGACGAAATTTTGCTCATTCTGCTGAACGATGGTCAATCGTCCTTCCTTTTTCAATTCCCAAGCGGCCTTATACAGATCATTCCCAATTGATGGTCGCTGTGCTGGGTTCTTCATAAATTTTTTTAAATTTATTTTTCTTTTAATTTATTAACCTGTAATTCTGTTGCAACATTCACTCCGTCAGTAAATTTATTTCTAAATAATTTGGATCAATAATTGACAATGAAAATATTATTATTTACCTTGACCACATGTCGTCTTGTTGGGCCATCCAATTCAACCAATCTTGATCCGTTGCAAACTGCTCAAATTCAACATAATCTTCTTGTTGCCGTTTCCTTTTTGGTGTGTTGTTATTAAAAATGAGCAAATTTTCATCATTTTCATCATTTGTGACAACGTCGACATCATAATCATCCATTTTTAGATAAATAATGTAAATTAATTGGTAATATCTGAATTTGTGTAAATTTAAATCAGTTTTTATTTAGTTTCGGCAAAATAATGCACTTTTTCGGCAAAATAATATTTTTATTTAGTTTCGGCAAAATAATGCATTTTTTCGGCAAAATCATTTAAATCTTTCGGCCAAATAATGTTATTAAAATCGGAATATTTTTTTAGTGAATATAGGATTTGAAAATATTGGTGGAATGTTTATTGAAAAGAAAATAATTTTATATCGAAAGGGGCGCTTATCCATTCTCTTTTCTATTTTTTCTTTTCTCTTTCCCTTGTTGATTGGGCAGAGTGACGATCGCTGGCTGTTTCCTTCCTTTCATTTTGGTCAGAAAAAATAAAAACATTCGTTTCAATGAACATTCACTTTAAAGGGATGTTCACTAAAAAAATATTCCGATTTTATTTAGTTTCGGCAAAATAATGCATTCTTTCGGCAAAACCATTTAAATCTTTCGGCAAAATAATATTTTCTCTTTTTAAAATTAAACAAATTCTCTGGATTTAAAAAAAATATTTGATTGGATTTGGAAATCGGAAATAAAAAGTAAAGTATATTGAAATAACGAGAAGAATTAACACAATTTTTTTGTTCGCACCGCGCAATAGCTTGAATTTCGATATTTAATTTTTTAGAGTTGGGGTTGGGCTTTGGGCAATAATTGTCTGTCTGTGGTATTATATTAATATGCAGTACGGATTCGATGGAATTATTAAACAAAATATCTCGCGGTATTCAGATTTCTCGGTATCGATATCGATCGCTTATTAATAATTTTAAATTCCAAGCAAATTAGGTAACTAATACATGTAAAATATTTATATTAGCAGATTTGAGGCATGGCATTTGGCATATAAAAGGTAAAAGGAATGGAAAAAATAATGCTATGCTTTTGCTTTATAATTTTAAATTGCAAGGCTGGACGCTTGGTTGGTGGTAAATGAAATGAATGAGTAAAGAATAAAGATCAATGATATTATTTGCGCGATTTTTAATTCTACTTTCTACCCTACCACTTATTATATTTCAATTTTTTAAGAAAATATTGTTATAAAAAAATTAAAATGGTTCCTGGAGCTAAACCAAATATGACTGGAGCGCGAGCATGTGAATCACATGGATGTGAGTTCTTCTGACCTAATTAAAAATCTAATTTTAAATATTTTAGGTGATAAGCCAGTTGATAAGCTGCGATGTCCAACTTGTCTCAAATTAGGACTACCAGATGCATATTTTTGCAGTCAACAATGCTTCCGAGATTCGTGGATTGAGCACAAAAAATGCCATGGAGAAGATGAGAAAACAACAAAAAACATTGTTTATAATCCATGGCCTAATTATCGTTTTACGGGAGATTTAAGGTTTATAATATTTGAATACTTCTAAGATTTGAAAATATTTTAGGCCTGCTCCCCAAACGGCTCGTAGACCAGTCCCAGAAAAAATTCCACGGCCCGATTATGCGCTACATCCGGAAGGTGTTTCATTGGCTGAGAAAAATTCGCGTAGCACCGGACAAATTTTGGTTAAGGATTAA
This sequence comes from Pratylenchus scribneri, assembly GCA_030063045.1. NCBI lineage: Eukaryota > Metazoa > Nematoda > Chromadorea > Rhabditida > Pratylenchidae > Pratylenchus > Pratylenchus scribneri. The sequence continues at coordinate 297,213 of JAQSEB010000105.1, read as the reverse complement.
AGAATTCAAACAAATACAATAACAATTTATTTAGGTATTAACCGAAGAAGAGCAGGAGGGCGTCCGACTAGCAGCGAAACTTGGCCGGGAAGTACTCGATGAAGCTGCGCGCGCAATTTCTCCCGGAGTGACCACCGATGAAGTGGACAGAATTGTGCATGAAGCTTGCATAGAAAGGTGGAAACATTTTTTATGATTTTAAAAACTGATTATTTTAGGGAATGTTATCCAAGTCCACTAGGCTACTACCTTTTCCCAAAAAGTTGTTGCACTTCTGTGAATGAGGTTATTTTAGAATAATGGTTTAAAACTGAATATTTATTTTAGGTGATTTGCCATGGAATCCCTGATCAAAGACCGCTTGTGAATGGCGATATTTGCAATGGTTTGCCGAATATCTATCGCTAATAAATTCAAAATATTATTTTTCAGTGGATGTGACTGTCTTCCATCGTGGTTTTCATGGCGATTTGAATGAAACTTTCTTGGTTGGCACGGATGTGAGCGAAGAGAAACGAAAATTAATTCAAGTAAAATCAATTTTTTAATTAAAAATAAATTAATATTTTAGTGCACATATGAATGCTTAATGCAAGCAATTGGCATTGTTCGACCGGGCGTGAAGTTCCGAGAAATTGGTAATGTCATCCAAAAACATGCAAATGCAAATGGTTTCTCTGTTGTACGACGTTATTGCGGTTATTTACGATTTTATATTACTTTTAATTTTTATGGATTTTTAAGGTCATGGAATTCATCGACTTTTCCATACAGCTCCTAATGTTCCACATTATGCGAAAAACAAGACTGTCGGCGTGATGAAAGTGAGCATTTTTTGTAAGATACATTTTATGATTTAATTTTAATTTAGGCCGGGAACACCTTCACCATAGAGCCAATGATAAATGCTGGATCATTCAATGATGATCAATGGCCGGATGGATGGACGGCGGTGACCTCGGATGGACGTAAATTTGCTCGGAAATTTGGTCAAATTAAACTAATTTAAGGTCCATCGGCACAATTTGAACAAACATTATTGGTCACTGAAGTGGGCTGTGAAATATTAACAGAACGAAAGAGTGGAAGACCCTGGTTCATGGATCAACTGGAGCAATTGGGTTACACCAAATGAGAAAAAATGTTCATAATGATGATAAAATAATGATAATTGTTTTAATTTTGCTCATTATAAACTTCTTTTTTAATTGATAAAAATTTAATATTCTAAAATTTTCTGCAAAATTTTGTAAATATCAACCATTTTTCTATTTATTTTATTTCCCCTATTTTTCTTATTGGATTGGTGGAGGAATGAGAGGAGAATATGAATAAAGTAAAGGTGGCGAGCACAAGCACAGCTCCCCAACATGTAATTTTCATGGTTGGCTTTATTGATTTTTTTTTTGTTGGCTGTAGTGTCTCTTATTTTCACTGTTTGCTCTGCGATAGGTGAGATGGGAGGGGAGGATGGCTGCTTTTTGAAATCTTTAATATGCTTTGCACTTGTTATTCATTTATTACGAAAAATTAAAAGGCTGAAGATTGAATTGGAGATTTTGCATTTTGGATTTGGATTCATGAAAAATGAAAAATGAATTACCGAAAATATTTACTTATTCGTGAAATTGGGAATTGGCTAGACTGCTGCTAGATCTTATTAGAAACCGCAGGCCGAAATAAAATAAATTAGCACAGAAAAATGAAAGAACATAAACAAATTTTTAAAAACCATGCTAAAATCTAAAAATCAATTTTCCTGCATTTACTATTAGATGTTGAATGATGATGCCAATGAAAAAACTATGTTTAAGTACCCAAGACCAAGACTTACAAACTATTTAAATTTTCCTTAGTTTTAAATCAATTTTTCTTCTACCACCCGCTATTAATTTTTCCTATTTTAATTAACTAATTTATCAGATTTTTAGCCCAAAAGTTGAATAATAATATGGAACTGAAAAGTCCAATCTTGGGCAACAACCATTGTGTGGGGAATGAACCAATAAATCAACTTCCGACAACTTCATCTCTGAATACTCTCCTCGATTCCACAACTCCACCACCGTCTTTCACTTCATCACTTTTGGCACAATCAAATCCCAATTCAATTACCAGACTTGGCAACCTCAATGGACTTACTCCTATCCATCACAAACAGGTTAGTAATTTAATTAAATTATGTAAATCTGGATAAATTTATAGGATAAATCACAAGCACCGTCGACTGCAGTTTCTAAGAGGAAAACATTCGATTCATCTCTAACTAAAACATTGCAAAAAGACAATACACCGACGAAGCAATTTCAATCTTCACCAAATCCGGCAAGGGATTCGATTAAAACTCAACTGGTGCCAAACACAAATAATTCTCTTGTTCGCCAATCTTCCAATCCAAATCAACCGAATTCTGCGGTTCAAATGAATCCATCTACCCAACTGATGAATCCAGTGAAACCACAATGTTGGAAGCGGATGCAACATCCAACGGATCCTGAATTCAAAATGGCAATATTTCGAGTCTATGGACAATGCCCTGAATTTCCTGAAGTAATTGATTTATTCAACTAATTAAATAATCAAACATTTTTGTAGTTAAATTTTTTGGCAAAGCCCACGGATCCAAGAAAATTGCCAGATCCTCGTCCGAATAATAAAAAGTTGAATAATGATTTACCGGTGCCTGAATTTATGGTTTGATTATAAATTTTAACAATAAAGATGAGTGGTTTTTTACAGTTTGATGATGAATATCACACAATCCCACCAAGACGAGAAATTGCTCTCGTTGGCCTTAATGACAATATCAATGAAGCATTTCTGTTGCAACTTTGCAGGTTAAAATTTTTGAATGTTGCAATTAAATTCAATAATTATTCAGGAAACTTCCCTCCTCTTCCTCCACCACAAAAATTCCAAATGGTTTTCATCCAATTGATAGCCAAAATTCATCAACCGGTGTTGAACCTTTCCAATTGACCATTTATCGACATCCAATAAATGGCAGGCATTTGGGCTTTGCCTTAATCGATTTTCCATGTCGAAAAGATTCAGAGGTTATTTTTCAATCTTTTATTTTCATTTTAATTTCTTTTAGCTTTTCATTTCGCGTCATCATAACAAGACAATGATGGGCAGTGAAGTCCAATGCTTTTTTGACCCATTTGGTCAGTCCACAAATTAAATAATATTTTTGGAATCAATTTTAGCCTACAAATTGGGTGAACTTTACAAACTTGAAACTGGCAGAGAAATTGAATTACCAAAACGATATAAGCAAATATTCTCGGAAATTACCATTCGACATATTCGCAATTTGTTGGCTGAAAAATATCGAAAAGAGGATGGAATTGTAGACGAAAATGAAAAAGCTGGCCATGGAATTGGTGAGAAATAAATTTAAAATAATAAAATGATTTAATTTTAGAAACTTCGAACAACAAAGAAAAATGCCAATTAAAAAATGTGAAACAAGAACCGAATGTTGAAATTGACAGCGAGCCACCGAAAGCATGGAACAGCAATTCAACAATTTTAAAGGTTGATAAAATTTGAAAAACATTAAAAAAATTTTTTTAGCCCATCAAAAAAGAAGAAGTTGAACCATCCGCGATCGCTACAGAAATTTCAACCGATAAAATGCTTTCCAAAACTCCACAAAATTCTGCGTCTTCATCTAATCGACCGGAAGAACATTGTAAAAATTTATTAATTATAAAGAAAAAACTGAAAAATTATTTAAAGTAAACATTGAATGTAATGGAACAATGCATCAACCGACCACCCAAACAGTTGAAAGTCCTTCAAAACGTAATCGGTCTGTTTTTTAATTAATTAAAATTCAATTTGTACTTTGTTAGACCAACAAAATTGGGTGATCCAAATACACCAACCAATGCCAATTCCATTCCGGAACCAAACACCACCAAAGGAACATCATCAAATTTTATGCCGCCTTCACTTTCCCCAACCAAAATTCCATTACCGCCAATTGCTTTGGTCATTCCACAAAAATTGGGCAATAATCAAATTGTGGTGCCGGAACTTCAACAAAAAACCACCAATGTTGATGCTTCTATTCCTTCTTCATCATTTGTCGCGGAAGAGAATAACACTAAACCGCAGGTTTTCATTTGATTTAACCAAATTTCGATAATTCTTTTCATCAATAGGCAAGTCCCATTCAACAAACCGCACAAACACCAACCACCACTCAATCACCCGTTCCTCCTTCACAATTGTCGTTAGAATCTAGGCTGGCCATCCTTCTCAGCCGTCGTCAACAGACCGCCACCCAACCATCACCATCGACCACAACAATGGCATCAAATTCTTGTCCAAGGCCCCGGTGGCCTAATCAATCTGTTCGATTCGCCAATCCACCTCATCCAATGACTCCAATTCGACCATCCAAATTGCATTATCATCATCATCGGCCACCAACTCCTCATCATCATCTTCCAACCGCCTCCTATAATTCTCCTCATCATAATGGTTTTTCCAACGGTGGTGGTGGCTTCTTCCCAACTCATCCGCCTCTTCTTCCATCCACACCAATTTCGGCCAAATATTCATCATCATCATCGATGCCAAGGCGAAAGAATGGAGAAAAGGTTTGAATTATTTAATTCACAATTTTTCAATGAATTTTGCAGAATAAATTGTCGGTTTTAACGCAAATGTCAATGAATGGGATGACATCAATGTTGGCGCTGAAAGTGAGACAGGACGTTGATCGACGTGTTGACACGGAGGCAATGAAAATATTGGATGAATTATTCAATGAGGAAATGGAGGTTTTTTAGTCAATTTGACCGAAAATAATTCAACTTTTAAAGAAGCGAAAAAAGCTTCAAGCCGAACAGCAGCAAGAATCCGGTGGAGATTTGGAAAATCAACAGGATAAAAATACTAAAGAAGAGCAAATTGGTGGTGCTATTTCCTCTTCATCATCATCGATGGATGCGAGTCGACGTCCACCACTTTGTGCCATCAAAAGTAGCAATTCATCATTTTTCATGGACCAACTTTTTCCCAATGGTGGAGGAGGAAATAATGGCCAAAGTAATTTCAATTACCATTAATTAATTATTAAATTTATTTATTTTCAGGCTTTGATTTCTTTGGGTCATCTTTTAAGCATCGAATTTCGGCATTGCCACGCATTCAAAGAGTTAATTTAAATTGCCGTAAAAAAGTTTACTAACTTTATAGAAACAAAAACCACCATCTTCACCTGAACCGGTTCGAAGAAAAAGGGCCCATGGATATCGGGAAAAAGGAGAGCCAGAAAGGAAGAAAATGAGACAGGAAGACGAAGAGGAAGGTCAGAAAAGGACGATTCGAAGGTAAATTCGTAATTTTTCTATGAGCAATAATTATTCATTTTTTTTCAGGCGTAAATCCAGTGTCTGTTCCACTCGTTCATCGCGCTCTTCTTCATCATCTTCTCGTTCTTCATCATCCTCAACAAATCGCTCATCCATTCTCGATGCTGTTCAAGACGTTTCTTCTGTTACTGATGAAAATGAAGAGGAGGAGGAGGAAGAAGAAGAGGTGGGGAAATTAATTGATTAAAAAATAAAATAATTTTTTAAGATTTTTCCTAATAATTGATGTAGTACATTTTCAATTTATGTATGTAGGTAAACTTTCTTTGAATTTTCTCTACCCAATGTATTACCGGTACTAGGATTTTTAAGTTAGAATTTTTAAAAACGCAGAGCTGCGGAATAAGGTGGAAATTAAAATTTTGGTATTTTTGTTTTTCTCTCCTATTTGGTAAGAGGGTGGGATATTTGGGGCGAGGGTCGAAGGTTCGAATCCTACCAAAGTCAAGTAATTTTTTATGATGAATAAAAGTAGGGAGAACATTTTAGTTTTGATTTTAATTATATAAAAAAATAATTTTATTTAATTAAGGAGGCAACAACAACATTGGCATCGGATGATGATGAAAGTGAAAAGGAGGAGGAAATGGAAACGGCCGCTGATGATGATGAGATTGACAAATTGGCACAAATGGATGAAAAAGAACATCGAGGAGTGGGAGGAGAAGAAGGAATGAGCGAAGGAGGCATTTTGGAAAAGAAGTAAGTTGAAATATCCTATAAAAAGGATTAAAAAATGACTCTTGTCACTTTCATCAATTGATTAAACTGTCAAAACAGCCATCAAAATTTAAATTTTCATCATTTTTGATTGTCACTTTACCATCAAAATAAGAAAATTCCCAGCAATATTTTGGAGACGGTTGAGTTTAAGAACTAACAAAAATTTATTTTGAATTATTAATATTCAAAATTATTCTATTTCAGCCACAAAAAACTGAAAACGAAGGCGATGGTGGCCATCATTCTAAGCGATGACCAAGAAGATGAAGGAATCAAAGAGAATTTGACATCTTCAACAGAGGAAATTCCACAATTTGAAGGGAAAAAGAGGGGAAGACCACCGAAAAAGCAGAAGAATGAAATGCGTTCCGAAAGTCCTGATTCCGCCGGATGTGCTCGATTTCGAATTTTTGAGAGGAAAAAGTGAGTTTAAAATTTTGGTATTTTTGAATTTATTTTAAAATTTTCAGAGTCGAATCCATTGACAAATCTACAACCATTTTATTGACAACAACAGAGGAAAAGGCAGAAGAAATTGGCAAAATTTCTCCAAAATCAACTAAAAAGAAAAAGAAGTTAAAAAAATTCTTCGAATATTTTTTGTTATTTAAAAATTTAAAGGCCACCAATTCAAATTGCTGATGAACCTCCCGCCATTCTTCCAAGCTTTGCGGCCGTAAAACGTCTCAATGCCCTGGAACCAATTTCAGCGCGTAAATGGCCAATGAGGACGACGGAGGAAAATGAGGAAATTCTCCATTCATTCCAAACGGTTAAATTATTCATTAATAAATATGAAATAATTATTGAAATTTAGACTGGATTGGAATTGGAGGAGATTGCCTATTTACGCTTTGCTTTATGCGATCTGCAACTCCGACAAGAATTGAGTGAAAAAATCAGCGAAAAAGCAAAGAGGATTATGTATGAAGCAAAGAGTGATCTAGCTTGGGTGGAACCCGAAGACGCAGTCCAATCTCCGCCCCTTTTGGTCGGTTTTATTCAATGAATAAATTGGAATTTATTTAATTATAAAGCCAAAACCATGGGAGCATCCGAACAGGCCCGGCCGTTTTTACCATTTCAACGATGCCGAATTGGAGGGAATTGTGCCAAATGCGTCGGGTTGTGCTCGGACCGAGGGAAATTATCGTCGGAAGAAGGACCGAGAGAAAGAGGTGAGTGAAAAATAAATTAAAATTAAATTTTAAACAATTCCATTTTTTTACAGCAATTATTGGCCCAGGGCATTCAAAGGAGGACATTTATGCGTCGAGCGGCGACTTCCACGGCTGGCATTGCCAATGACCCTCATTATTTGCGAACAACAATTAGCACACAGGATGAGACCGCTGCCCGACAAATGAGCCAAGCATTGAAGAGTGAAAGGGCAATTGGTAGGAAACATTTACACATTTTTAAATGGAATTATTCACATTTTATAGTTCGATCATTGGCCAATTCCACCGGATTGATGAATTCCATTGGTGGCAGTCAAAGTGCCGGGAATCTTGTTGGAATGGGCGAGGATGGCGGCGGTAATGGGAATGGGTTGATGAATAATTTTGGCTGCAATCAACTTAAGGTAGAGTGAAGAGAAATAAATAATAAAATAAAATTTATTATCGAAAAAATTGGAATGAGGTCTAAAATTGATGACCAATGATTATTGATTAATTATTGATTGATGAGTATAAGTGGAATAATAAATTATTATTAAAATAAACTAATGGTTGGAGTTGGAGTAATCCCATTAAATAAATTAGAAAAATGGCCCAAACAAGATGAATATAGAAGACCCAGCCAAATATGACCATAACCTGGAGTCTGAAGAAGAAGAGGAGGATTATTCCACCAATTCCATTGAGGATGAGTCGGCTTTAAGTAGCCTAATAGATGTAGATGTATCACCAATCCCACCACCAATACTCGCTGATTTGACCAATCACCCAATGGAAGAGGAGGAAGAGGATTATTATGCCAAAACAATTGAAGAAGAAAATGATGAGGAATGGTCCAACAGAAGTAAATTGAGAGAAGATGAACAACAAAAAGAGGAGGCAAATGAAAATGAAGAAAATGATGAAGAAAGAGAAGGAGGTGTAATTTGTTATTGGTCAACAATCGGTGGCAATCAATTCAACAATTACAATGAGCAAAGAGGATGCTCAAATAAGGTTTTCCGCTTCCAAATGTCCCATCACACAATTCTCCCCATCCAAACCAAACCAATCCACTCAAATAGAAAATTTTAAAATAATTGGTTAATTATTAGCTGATTTTGGTATTTTTCTGCTGGGGATTAAAATGTTTAAAGTTCTATTTTGAAATAAATTTTGGTAATTTTTAAAATTCTTATTTTAATAATTATTTTTAATTTTCAGTATCGAAGCAAAATGATCAAGTTTGCCCGTTCTCGCATCCATGGTTGGGGATTATTTGCATTGGTAAAGGAAAAACATTCTTTCGTTTTTATTTTATCAATTAATTCATCATCACATCACCACAGGAATCAATTTCACAAGACGAAATGATTGTTGAATATGTTGGCGAGAAGATTCGACCCGAGGTGGCAAATGTGCGCGAATTGGCCTATGAACGGCAGGGAATAGGCTCATCATATTTATTCCGCATTGATGAAAATGTGGTCAGTTTAAATGAATAAATAATTAAAAATAAATTAACTTTTTAAAGGTGATTGACGCAACAAAGAAGGGCAATTTTGCGCGATTCATCAACCATTCTTGTCAGCCAAATTGCTACGCCAAAGTGTTGACGGTGCAGGGAGAGAAGCGAATTGTCATTTATAGCAAACGTCAAATTTTTAAGGGCGAGGAAATTACCGTAAAAATGAATAAAAATATTAAAATTAATTAAATTTTATTTTTAAGTATGACTACAAATTCCCACTTGAAGACACCAAAATTCCTTGCCTTTGCGGAGCTCCTCAATGCCGTGGCTACCTCAATTAGTGGAAAAGAATCGCCGGAAATCATTTTTGTCTTTCTGCTGGACTCATTCCAAATTTTTATACTGCCATTTTATTTTATGGGAACAAGTCACAAAATGTGGTGATGAACAATCGCAAAAGGAAAATTCCCTCTTGATATTTTCCATAATGACCTTTTTGTATTCATATTTAATAATCCATTTTATTATTTCATTATAATATTTTACCAATGATTATATATGTTTTTTTTCAAGATGCATTTTTGAGACCTCATTTTTCTCATTTATGTTAATTAAAAATATTAAATTTTTCAAATTAGAATGAATATTATTAATTATTATTGTGCCACAAAATTTTATGTAAAAATTTTGGAATTTGATTTTGATTAATGCATATTATTGTATTTGTTTTGATTCGAGAATTGACTAGTTAAAATTTTAAAATAACCATTAAAACGATTTATAAATTTGTTTAATGCAAAATGAAGTGGAGAAATGCATTTAGTAATTATAATTATCTATTTATTTTGACGTTTGAAAGTGGTAAAACATTTTGTTTTGTTCAGATCCAAAAAAGATTAAAGCTGTTTTTATATTCATGTGAATATTTTCCCTAAATATGTAAAAAAATGAATAGAATATGGATAAAAGAAAAGGGGATTGGGATTTGGTTCCAATCGAAGAAAGTAATTTTTTAACTTTATTTTTTTTTCACTTTGGGCGAATACCCAGAGCTAGTTGTTATGATTATGAGAACCAATATATTTATGAGATGGGACATTTTTTGTAGGGCAGAATTTCCCATCCTTTTCCCATATTATTCATTTTCATCAAATAATTATCGAGGTGTTATTATTTGTTGACTGGAAATGAAAAAAATTTTAAAAATATGGATCAAAACGAGAGAAAATTATGGAAATTTGGATGCTTTATTTTATAGAGAAAATTGCGATAAAAGGAAATTATCAGAAAAAATCATTATTTATGGTCTGAATATTCGTAAAAAAACATCAACTGCGGCTCTTGTTTGCAATTTATCATTGGGCATCTCAAGTTCGACGTTTCAAGTGATTGGCCGCATCTTTGAGCCCACCCTTCACTAATGTGGCAAATAATGTCAGGGCGCGAATTTCTGAAAAATTCGATTATTAATAAATTTGGATTAATTTTACTTCTTTTTTTTTAAATTTTAATTGAATTACTTTATATATTCACAAATCACAATATTTTCCCTATTTTCTTTCGCCACAAAGCCCAAAACTACTTTGCTGGAGGAGATTGAGTTCCTGCTCTTCAAGGCTGCGTTGTTCTTCGTGAATGTTGCGTAGCTCCTCGTTAATTTGGCGGAGCTCCTCGTCAATTTGGCCGTCAATGTTGCGCTGTTCGTCAGCATCTTCTTGGAGAAGGCCACGAAAATGGATGAGCATTTCGTTCAAACTTGGAATATTCTCCAGGCGCCATTGGCTCAATTCAAATTCAGCCGGGGCCAATGCATTCTCAATATGGGAGGCACGGATTTGGCGAAGTTCATTTTGGAATGCCAATGGAAAATTGAAGCCAGAGAGAATATTGTCGACTTGGTCCGTATCGAGAATCTGCAATTTTTGAAAAAAATGAGCTTTTGTGAATTAATAATTTAATTGTAGTCATTCAAATCAAAAAAGAAATCTTCCCAAATTATTATTATAAAATCATTTAATTTATCCTTAAAATACATTGGTGGCTTTGTCTTCACATTGACACAGCAAAATGTTAAATTGTGCCAACAGAGTGTGGGGTTTTATTCGATTTGAAGTTTGGCGATGAATGTTGGCACGGAGTTCGGCCATTTGACGAGCCCATTGTTTGAACCAAATGGCCAGAGTGAAAATATCCGCAAAGTAGAGTGAAATCAACTGAAAAATGGAATTTAATTAAATTTAGGTACTAGGTCTGAAGTCTGATGCAATAATAATCTTAAATTATCCTAGAAAAACACATTTTTGTGAATGAAATATGTTTTACTGTTCTTTTTCCGATGCCCAAATTCTTTGCTTTTTCTGCTTACCTTTTCATGCACTTTTCGTGCCCGTGGAATTCCGAGTTCATTCAACATCGAATTTGCTTGGCCGCATTTGATGAGTCCATTCAGTGGCAAAAATTTGTTCATTTCATAAATCAATTCCACAATGAGAGATCGTCCTTGGATTTGTTTGGAATGAATCATTTTGATTTTTATTTCACTTGAATTTTGTGACTTTTATTTCTCTGAAATTTGATCAATTTTGCTTTTAAAATCAATTTTAATGATTATTGGTAAAAATATTAAAATGTTTCAACAAAACATTGTTCGATATATATTTTAAAATGCAAATTTCAAAAGTTGCTTTATTTATCAATCAATAAATAAACCAATAGAACGAAAAATGAAAATTACAACAGCAATGTTCGGTGAAAATTTACATAAACTGGGATAGGAAAGGAATTTCTATTCTTCATTCACATCATCAACATTCATCTTCATTCATTTTGACATTCCAATCCTCCATCTGCTGAGTTCATTGTCATCTCTTTTGCTTTCAACACATCCGTAAGGCTCCCAGTTGATTTTGCTGTATTTGTGTAGCTTCCAGTCGGTGTTGCTTTTGCGTCCTCCAATGATGCGGTCCTTCGACTTTTGTGAGTGCGGTCGAGCCCAGCAGATTTGTAGCGAGAATTGTGCCGTTTACCATCCTTTTTCTGGTTGCTGTCTTTTCCTTTGATGATCCGCTGAAATTTTGGGTGAATTTACGAAAGAACTGAAAAAGAACTCACATATCCCACAACCGCAATAACAAGTCCAATGCCAATGGCGATGTATTCGATCCAATGCATGTTGTTGTCCACTTTTTCTTTTTTATTATAGATTTGTGTGGTTTATTTTATTTCTAAAAATTGGTTTTTTATTATTATTTTAATGGATTTTTTGTTCCTAAATTAATTCAAGGTTTCTTAAGTCCATTCTAGAGCAGTTACAACAATTTAGATCTAATATCTAACTGCTGAAATGTTGGAAAAGCATAAAAGCCATTTTTCATTGATTTTAAATAATGAAATGACGGGAATGTGAAGAAAATTAAATTCCATTCAAAATTTGGTCAATTCCGTTTATTGATCGGGTTAGAAATTTTAAGATGGAGTAGTCATGGAAAAGCGATTGGCCAATGGCCACTCACTCCAAAATTTTTATTGAGAATTCTCGTGTTCGTTAAACTAGAATTTCATACATGATTATTACGATATGTTCAACAGTCAACACACTATTTTATTTTGCAGACAGAGAAAGAAAAAGCAAAATAAAAAAATAGTAAAATTGCGGTTTTCTATTTTTTTTTCTAAAATAGTATTGATCAATCAATGATCATCTAAATAAAGAAAACACATATGCGTTTCATTTTCCCATATTCACCAATCAATAATTTGGAACTTATATGCAGTTTACGTCCGAAAACAACCCCTAATTTGTCTTAATTTGATAGGTTACAAAATTAAGAACTCCCATTTTTATAAAATTGAGGATATAATAAGCCGCAATAGTCCCTAATTATTTTCTAAAACGCATTAATTATTGATTTTATATTTTTAGATTGATTGAGAATTGAGATTATTTCATACAATTGATAACTTTGTGAAAGCGAATAAAATGCAACAACAAAATGACTGCGGAATCGAACAAATTTTGGCACGGGCTATTTTGGATTTGGAACTTGTAAGTTTAATTGAGGAAAAAACAAACATATTTGACAATTTCAGAAAATGAAACATGAGATGCGACAGAATAGTGCACTTCAATTGGCCAAAATAGAAAAGCACAGCCAGCAGATGGAAAAACGATTGGGCATCGTCGAAGCTAAGGTTTTTTGAACTGAACTAAACTTCAAATTCAGCATTTATTTTCAGCTTGAAGCTTTGCTCAGTCGGGACAATAACAGCAGCGGCGGTGGAATGGGCGGCCCCCCGAACAGCCATTACCGCGGTGGTGGAAATCGTCTATATTCGGCAGCAGGAACAGGAAGCGTCAATCGTCAAACTTCGTATTATTCGCGTACCACCAATCTGGCAAATGGCCATCATCAATTTGACAAACAACAACAAATTCCGCGAACTACTACCCCAGTTTCGCGGACTCCTCATCAACATTATGGGCCAATGTTTGGAAGTGTAAGTGAATTGGGGCACCACAATAGGCTGATTATAGTACAAAAGAAACTAAAAAAAATAAGTGAACTCATTTTCAGCAGACTAATACACCGCCACAACACCGCGTTTACGCACCGGGTACGGGTAGAGGAGGTATTGAACGCAAACAGCAACGTCCGAAGCAAACGGTTGGAACAGGTGCAAATAAGACACAAATTGTGGTAATTTTATTTTATTCATAATGCTCTAATTCATGCCAAAAATTTATTTTAGAAGCAACCGCAACAGGAAAAGCCGCCATTGATTGAGAAGAATGCGACTTGGACCACCAAATTGGGAGGCGTTTACACTTCCGGCGAAGACTCTGATGAAGAGACGAAGACGCGCTCTGGCAGTGAATCGTGCTATTCGGTGGCAAAACCGGCACCAAAATGCGGTGAAATTGTTTCGGCTGATGAGGAGGAGAAATCGAACAAACAATACAGCGATGAAGAGGAGGAAGATGAAGTCATCATTGATGATGAAGAGAAGAAGGAAAATGCCAAAGAAGGACTCATCGACGAAATGATGATGGTGCTGGAGGAGGAGACCACCAAGACCACTAAAACTGCAATTTCCAATTCAAATTGCACTTTCAAGTATTTTTTTGGTTTTTATTTATTGACTAATCTCATATCTCAAAATATTAAGGTCATCATTGGAAGAGGAAATTGTTTTTGTTGAGGGGAAGAAGAAGAAAGTTGATGATGAGGATTTAAATGGAAGTGATGAGGACAATAATCAACTTTCATTCAACACTGCCAAGGAAAGCGACTCCTTCCTCCACCACGTGAACGTGACCGCCAAACAATCGAATGCCATTGCTCTTGTAAGTGAACATTTTTATTTGAATAATATCTAGTATCTACCAATGTAAGGACTAGATATAATTTATCATGGTTTGGTCAATAATAGGGTATTAAACGGTTTAAAACCGAGTGGTTTAAAAAAAATAAATTAGAATTGGTTAATTAAACCAAAGCCAAAACACAAACAGATGATACAATCTTAACGGTATCTATTCAATGGGTATAAAATTTAAGGTTATAGGATAAATTTCTGCTTAATTAGATCTATTTTGGGCATTTTTAATATTTCCCATTTACATTTTTCAGCCTTTTCACGATTATGAATATCCACTGCTGATGGCTTCCTCATCCTCGTCTAATGACAATGCACTCAAAATTGTGGAAACAAAAGAAGAGAAAATGACCATTGTTTCGACTGAAAAGACTGCTCAAATGCCATCAGCAGGTATTTTTTTATCCAATTATTTGAACAAAATTATTTTTTTAGCTCCGGCACAGACCATTGGTGGATTCGGACGAGGCCGACGCAATTAAATTAAGAAGAATATTGGATGGATTATTTTATTATGTTTGGAACTTAAATGAAGCAAATTTTTGATCAAGGAATTTTTATTGTTGATTCAATATTTATCTTGAATGAATGAATGCTTCATCTCATTATTTTATCATATATTGATAAAAGATTAAATTAAAAAATGTTTTGAAAACTGGCAAATGTGCCATTTAAAATTTTTTTAAATACTTTATTTTCATAAAATTACTTTCGCCCATTTCAATTCGCATTTTTCCATTCTCGTCAAAATGAATAAAATAAATCAACAAACCAGCAGCTTCGAAAATCGAAACGCGATTTTAAAAAACCTACCAAAAACCAGGACATGAAATGAGAGCTGAGAATCAACAGAAAATTTCTATGCCACAAAATCAATACGGACCAAAAATCCCTAAGAAAATAAAAAGTTTTTAGATTAGATTTAGGCTAGGCTAAGGTTTGAAAACTTGATTTTTGGAGTTTAGAAAAATAGACCAATTCAAACTCAATGAGAATGGGGATTTTGAATGTAGTGATTTTGGGGAGAAAAACTAAAAATATGTTTCATTCTGATTAAAATGCCTTAATTAATTTTAATAAAAACGTAAAAAGGCAGAATAACAAAAATACGAAATAAAGCTTTAACCTTATATTTTCATTTTTCAGAGATCTCATTTTCTTATTATCCATCCATTAAACAAAATGATTTTATTATCTCCACCATCATCCAATAATAATAAACAAATCGGTGCCAATTTTTGCCAAAACTGTGCCAATGCCAACAACAAATCCATCATTCGCCCATTATCATCCAATAATAATAATCATATTCCTCCATTCTTTTTTGATTTTCTGAATCGTTTGCGACAAATGACGACCGAATTGGCGGCGGAATTATCCAAATTTAGGTTTCATTAATTCTTTAAACAGTTAAAAATAAGAAAATTTAGTGGCCAAAATATTTCTTCACAACAACAAAATGTGCTTTACGGAAAGAGGGCATTCCCTTCACGGTCGATTGGCACAAAAATTGGACCAAGAAATAAGCGAAGAAAAACGATAAAAAATGATGAAGAGAATGCAAAAACCATTTCAATTCCATTGGTTACTCCACCAAATGATGCGGCTTCCACACCAATAATTCCAACATCCACTGAATTGGCACCCAAAATTGTTCAAAAGTTTCAATCCATCCAATTAAATTATATTTTATAATTAATTTTAGTCAATCCAACAATCAACAACCAAATTTGAATACAAAATTCCTTTTCCGGCAACAAATTCCCCAATTTGAACAACAAAATGAAGAAGGAAGGAGGAATGATGTTGGAGAACCATGCATCGGATTGAGCCCACAATTTGCGCAACGAAGAAAGGGAAAGGGGCCCCTGTCGATTCGGCAACGATTGGGCAGTAGTTTGGCGGCGGCGGCCAGCGCAGTGAACGAACAAATGCCATTGGAGCAATTGGAAAGAACGGTTAGTGCCGAAAATATTAAATTATAAATAAGTTAATGAGGGAATAGTACCCACCCTAGACCCTGCCGAAATGAAAATTACCCAAATCACATTTTTCCCATGTCAAAATCATCAATAAAAACCCAATACCCAAATATTAATAAAATTAAAAATGAATAATTAATTTAGGTGAGCAGTGTTTTGCCGGAGAGCATTGTGGAAAGCCAGGATTTTACGGCATATTTACGAGAATATTTGGAGGAATTTGATCGAGAATTGGGCCAAGAAGAGGAAGAAAAAAGGCAAAAAGAAGCAAATTCATCAAATTTTGAACAACAAAAACAATTATTAGAGGACGAAGATGTATTTGTGCAGCCAAAACCCGAAAGATTCGTTGTAATTGACGAAGAAGAGGATGAAGAAGAGATAAATGATGGTCAAATGGACGATGAATTGAATGATGATGATGGCCAGGGAATGATGAATTCAACAAATACTTTCCAAATTAAATTGGTCCAAAAAGAGCAATTGGAGGTGATGGACCAAGGCAGAGTGATTTTGAGGACACCGAACAAAAAACCGCAACACGAAAATAATGAAATGGCAAGTCAAAATGTCCAAATTGATTATAAAAATATTATCTCTTTAAGGAGGAACTAACGTTTTTGGCACCAAAAACTCCACCAAAAGAACAAAATCGGCCAAAAACGGCAATGTCGCAAATTTCACCAAAATTAATTTCCCAACGAATTTTGAGGCGATCGGCACCAAAAGGGGCAAAAATTGTGGCGAGAAAAGGACCAAGGGCGAAAAATAAACAACATTTGGAAGAAAATGAAGAGGAAAATTTAAGAAGAAAAGGAAAGAATGGAGGACAAAAAATAAGGTGGGAAATTTATTTTTATTTAATTTGGATAAATCTCGGTTTTGCAATTTTTTGTAATCCGATTTTTTGAAAATTTCGAAAAAATTTCAAAATTTACTTTTGCCTTAGTTAATAGATAATAGGCAATTTTTGTTTTTCCTTATGCCCCCGCATACATACGACCATAAATGAATCTTTGGAAGGCTCGGCGAGCATGTCTCTAGGCTCATTAGTATGTCGCTTGAAAAGCGCGAAGAGGTCTCGGGTTCGAATCCCAATGATGGCTAATGATTTTTAATTTTGTTTTTCTTTATTTTTATATTTTTTTTTATTTTGGGTTTCAAAATAAATACCTTTCCAAGATCAAAAAAAAAGAGTCACGAAGGTGGGAAGATGGCACACGTAATCCTTTCCTTATTCCTTTAAACTTTCGAGTTCCGGTTTCTCTAAGTTAAAAAAGCATCCGGGGGTCTTTGGGGGGGGGGGGGGGCAACTGGTTTAGGCATTTCATTAAATTATAATAAAATAAAAATCACAGAGATTAATTTTCATTTTTTTAGCAAAATTGGTCAATCAACATCATCTTCGTTGGCTGTGGAGGAGGAGGAAGATTATTGGCCAAATGATCAACAAAATTTGCAAATTGATGAAGAAAATGATGATAAGGAAAGGATGGAAAATTCAATTACGGAAGATGTAGAAGAGGAGGAAATGAATGATCAAATTATTGAGCCAGAAATGATTGATCAAATTTTGAATATAATGCACTCAAATTGAAAAATGCTATAAATTACTTAAATATTTTAAATTCCAAAATAAATGATTGATCCAATATAATTCTAAAAAATCGAATATTGTAAATCATTTTGCAATTGCATAAATAAATGGGCTGGTTGCCCGAATTTTACACATGGCCGATATCACATCTATTATTAAAACGTGTTTTTGATTTTTTCTTTTTCTGTAGAACATTTTGATATCAAAATAATAAAATTATTTGGTCACAAAAATGGGCCAACTGCTCAACTTTTTTTGTCTATTTTGTACTTAGCTTTTTTTGGAATTTACAATTAAATAACAATCATTCTATAATCAATCCTAATCCCAACAACCGTCAAGGTACCAGTTTCTAACTTAAAAATCTCATTTGAAAATTGATTTGATGTACAATATGCACTAATTTCATTACGGGAATGGCATAAATAATATTTATTAATTCTAATCTTGGCTAAAGATCTCTAGGAGGACTAATGTTTGGGGCAATAGTGGGCCTATGCTTTCGTGCCGGGTCTTCGCCGGAGGCCTAAGCCTCCAGTGCCTCAATCAATGGGATTGGAATTAGGGGTGAATCTAAATTATTCCTTATTAATGAAAATATAATAATATTTTGAAGGGGAAAAAGTATGTATTAGGAGAGGAAAAAGGGTGGGTTTTTAAATTGCAGATTGGGGCAATATTTGATTGATTGGGTGATGGAGTAATTAGGCAAAAAGTGCGGATACAGTAGGATGAATAGGAAAGACCCTTGGGAATGGCATTAACAATATTATAAATTCTGCATATTTTTATGTATTAATATTCAATTTTATTCATTATTTAAATAATATATATTCACATTTTTCAACATTTATTCATTCCACAATTTTCATTATTCATTAATAATTTCTATTCTACTATATATAAATGTGCATCATTTTCTCCAATTTCTTATGGGCAATCAATGTAGGTGATGACGGCATCTAATTTATGGGAAATTTAATATCAAAATACAAAAATTTCCCTCTAACTTTTTGCGATGCCAACCGTGCCACCTTGTGGCTCCAAATAATTGAATGCGGCAACGGACAAATCCACATGGTCAGGTGTACATTCCGGACATTTATTGTTGATTGGGACGATCAAACTAAATGACCAAAAATTGGTTAAAATTGCACAAAATGCTAATTTTATTAATATTTTCCCCCTCTTCAACCCACGTTTTTGGAGATGAGCATCCAACACAAGTGTATGTGATTTTAACGCATTTTCCAATACAAATTGGATCGTGTATAACATATTGAGTGCCCGTGCATGGGGGAACCCATTGGGCAGAAGGATTCCATAATTGGCCGGAGGCGGCTGCAGACATTCCCGGCTAAAATCCATCAAAGTCAAATTTGGTGCTTCCCTCCGTTTCCGCCTACTTTGCCGGAATCCTGTCCACATGCCCCGGTACCACCGGCCCCATAGAATGTGAATTTGCCACCCTGGATTGGTTGATTCAATCTTGAGATGATTGGCCCAGTAGCATTTCCTTTCAAGCAACTATTTATGGCCGCATTGGATGGATCCGTTGTGACGGTCATTGTGGCACCGCCACCGCCCCCTCCTCCACCACCACCTGGTGCCTTAGTCGTTGTAGTTGTAGTGCCAGATGGATTTTTAGTGGTTGGGGTGGTTTGGCCACCTTAAAAATTTATTCAAAATTAGCCTTAAATTCCTATTGGTGAATCGGCTATGCCAAAATTGAAATAAATTTGAGGGCTATTTAAACTGTGGTACATTTCAATTGAGTGCGAGAAAGTTTGATACATCATAATTTCCGAAGTATTAAACCGGTTTCCAGCCAATTTAATGTCTTATTGAAGAACCAAGTTTTTTCTATAGAATGATATATTATATAAAAATATTGATTCAATATTCGCATAAATATGACTATGAGAATAATTGTGCAATAATTTTTTTTTGGACTTTTTTTTGACCATAACCATTTGAATTTTAAACTGATGTGAATTTTACATCATTGGAAAGATCTATTTCAGCTATTTCATCTGATATCAAATTTAGTGAAATTGCTTAATTACTTTTCTTGTTATAAAGCCGTGTGCCTGTTAATTTTAACCCAAAAATATAATAATAATAATTTATTCACCTCCTCCTCCTCCACCTCCACCACTTCCTCCACACGGTGTTTCGGAAACAACTTTCACTGTCGGTTTTCCGTTTCCACTGAACACCAATCCCGGATCAGTGGATTGCCCACCGGCAGGAATATTCACCCACTCTGGTGTGGTGTATTGGTTATTCCCAGCCGAATTCATATTCCAACTGCTGCTGATGGTCGTCTAAATAAAATATTAATTCAAAAGAATCTTTTCCATATACAAAATTACCCCTGAAGGCAGAGTAACTTGGAATTTGACACCGCAAACTGCATTTGGGCCTGAATTTTTGAGCACAATTTGCGCTTGGCCTCCTCCATTCCATGTGCTTTTTATTTCCACCGATGCGGTGACGGCCCCTTCGGATTGGCCAATAAAAGAAGCCAATAAGAGGATTAGGATTACGGCCATTTGGATTAAAGTTGAATCGAGAAATGAATTCTTCTGTGATATTTAGCACCTTTTCTGACCGCCTTTTATTCACCAAAATTTCCATAAAGGGCACAGGTGGAAAATTAATTTAAAATTTTTTAATTGTTTTCTCAGCTTATTAGGCCAAATTTTTCTTCCCTTTTTCCATATTCCCAAATTTTCTTCGTCAATTCAAAAATCAACCTTTTTGGGCCATTTTTTGTCATATTTTTTTGTTTACCATCCAATTTCATTTAATTTTCACCACCAAAATTTAAAGTCTGAATTTGTTTAACTGTTTGTCCAAAATTATTATGAAAATTTTTAGTTTATTTGGAAAGCTTTTTTTTTTATCAATTATTGATGGCATAGATATTTCTAACAGTTCATTTGACATTTTCGAAAAAATATTTTTCAGTACAGGCGGAATTATTAAAATCAGAACAGGCGGAATTATTAAAATCAGAATAGGCGGAATTATTAAAATCAGAACAGGCGGAATTATTAAAATCAGAACAGGCGGAATTATTAAAATCAGAACAGGCGGAATTATTAAAATCAGAATAGGCGGAATTATTAAAATCAGAACAGGCGGAATTATTAAAATCAGAACAGGCGGAATTATTAAAATCAGAACAGGCGGAATTATTAAAATCAGAACAGGCGGAATTATTAAAATCAGAACAGGCGGAATTATTAAAATCAGGACAGGCGGAATTATTAAAATCAGAACAGGCGGAATTATTAAAAATCAGAACAGGCGGAATTATTAAAATTAGAACAGGCGGAATTATTAAAATCAGAACAGGCGGAATTATTAAAATCAGAATAGGCGGAATTATTAAAATCAGAACAGGCGGAATTATTAAAATCAGAACAGGCGGAATTATTAAAATCAGAACAGGCGGAATTATTAAAATCAGAACAGGCGGAATTATTAAAATCAGAACAGGCGGAATTATTAAAATCAGAACAGGCGGAATTATTAAAATCAGAATAGGCGGAATTATTAAAATCAGAACAGGCGGAATTATTAAAATCAGAACAGGCGGAATTATTAAAATCAGAACAGGCGGAATTATTAAAATCAGAACAGGCGGAATTATTAAAATCAGAACAGGCGGAATTATTAAAATCAGAACAGGCGGAATTATTAAAATCAGAACAGGCGGAATTATTAAAATCAGAACAGGCGGAATTTTAAATTAATCTTTATTCAATTTTTCAAGCAAGGCGAAATACAAATGAAAATCCACAGAAATCTGTTTCAATATTTTGGTGAATTCCAATATAATTCTAATTACCATATTTTCTCTATTTTAAATGTTCGAGCAACTCTTTAATAATAATAGTCCAATTAGAATGGCTCTGAAAAATAGTAACCCATGGACTTCTAATAAATAAAATACAATAAGTTTAAGTATATTTAAATAGAAATTATTAAAAGAAATTTAATTATCAAAAAGTGCAATTTTACTTCAAACTCAAACTTTTCCTTCGCCATGGTTAGTATTGAAAAGAGCATTCATTCATCCACTCAATATATTTGTGAATAAGCTGACTGAACAAATTCAGACATTCAACAGATTCCCTGTTGAATGTGATCCAATGTAAATAAATTGGGCATTTGGGTATAAGAATTAAGGAAAGTGGAATGAGGACAAAACATATGTTCAAATAATATTTTTCATCATATTCAATTCAATTTGAACCTTTTTTCATTGACGCAAATTGGCAAGTTCAAATTGGCAAAATCACATTTTTTATGAGAACAAACAAAGCGGCATTAAAAATTTTAAAAAAAATGAAAATGAAGAGTATTAGTCCTAATCAAGAGACCTAGGCCCCACCAGAGGTCTAATAAGCCCCTATAGCCCAATGAATGGGATTGGAATTAGGGCTGAATTAATTTTAAATTATTATAAGTGATAATAATGTGAAGGGAAAAAGCATTAGAAGAGGAAAAAGAATGGATTTAAAAAGGCAAATTGGGGCAATATTTGATTGATAGGGTGACAGGTTGATTAGGCAAAAAGCGGGAATACGGTAGGACAAATTGGGAAAGGCCAGTAGCCCAGTAGATATTATTTATTGGCATTGACAAAGAGTAATTAGAATTTGTGTATTTTCCTTTTTCTGAACATTTTTGACAAGAAAATAAAATTTTATTGTTAAATGAAAAGTTGTCTTGGATAATCTGGGTCCGTTTCCTCCTCTGGAAAAATAAATTCCGCCAAATCCTGATGCTCAGTATTTTCCTCCATTTCAATTTCCTTTTGGCTCATTTCTTTGTAAATCACATCCGGTGCCAACAAAGTAAATTCTCCATTTTTGGAACGAAATTCCACTTGCTGAAAATAATAAAAAATTCTCAGTAAATTTTATTCCCATCCGTTTACTCTTTACTTCAATGACCAATTTGAATGCATTTGAATGTTCATTTATTGTCCATCCTTGTTTATAATGGCCATCTCCATCATTTTTATATTTCAATTCCGTTTTAAGGTCTGAAAAATATTCTTGTTATTTTTATTCCATTTTAATTGACCTTCATCCATTCGCATTCGACATAATTCATCATTAATGCCGTATTTCCCAACATCTTTTTTAAATATTTTCGGGCAATCATCATAATTTTTAATTGGAAATACATTGGGGAATGTTGGAGAACGTATTTTGTTAATCCGAATTTGAACTGAAATTAAAATAAATTGATGTCCTTTTAAAATTTTTCATAATTTTAACTTTGAATGCGGCCAACATTTGGGCGTATCGATAATTCAAAATGCTATTAAAATGTTCGTGATTTTCATCTATGTTAAATTGTTTCATCAGAAATTCTCTGGCCAAATAAGGATCCGCCGTTGCGCTCACTTTCAAAGAGAAAAGGAATGATTTACGGAACATTTTTCCAGGAATATAGGACACTTTCAATTTGGTTTTGCGCCTCATAGTAACTTTGTCCAAAAATTCATCATCCTAAATAGGAAAATATTAAAATTAATGGAATTTTTTTACTCTTAAGGTTTTTTCTGGGTCTACGATAACTTTCGACCTATGTATTATACTTTTTCGAACAATTTAATATTTCCCTTTTTAAGCCCACCATTGAATTGTTATATAAATATTCTGATGGCCACTCGAACTTAATATTTTTTGATTGATTTATTTCTTCCAGAGTCGCACCTCGAAACTAAAAGAAATCAATGTTTGATTATTTAAATTTGTATTTGTGCACAATTATGGAATGTTTTCCATCATCCAAATCCAATTCACAAAACATATAACTTGGACCACCGTGTCCATTTATTTTGTTATATTCAATTGCATTGTTCAAAAGGAATAAATTGATCAATTCTTTCTCATTAGTGTATTGTCCTAGATTCACAATCTCCTTAAAATTCATAGGCTCCAAAAAAATAAATGTTGGACAAACCCTCCGGATATTGTCAATTATTTCTGTGAGACGATGATCTTGCTTTTTCAACCAATCATTTAAAATGTTGAGATTTAAAACATTGTTCCATTCTTTAGATAATAAATTCTTAAAATTAAAATGGACAACAATAAATTATCCAAATTTTTAAATAACCTCATTCCAATAGATGATACCAACAGTGGTCACAGAAAAGGAGGACCCATTTTTATTATCATAAATCATTATTCCTTGCGATTGTTTATCCGAAAAATCTTTGCATTTCCACAATGCATTTCCATAATATGCCCATAAAAGTGGACCAAAAATGGCAAAATATAAATTATACATTTAAACATTCGAATGCAATAAAAATATTAAAGAATGAATTTGTCCATTTTTGGTTATTTTTAAGTGAATTTTTGGGAATTGGATTGATTCATAGTTTTATAAAAATAGAATCATCATTCGTCAATCTCAATGATGAAAACGTAAATTTTAGGGTTTTGTTGTTCAGAGCTTCAGAGTCAGTTTGGATATGAGAAAATCGATGAAATTTTAAACCGAATTTTGGAAATTTTACTCAAAATAACTGAAAATATGAGAAACCGAAACCGAAAAGCTTGGTTTTCAAACCGACACGTTCGAAAAACCGAATTCGGATAATCCTATTTTTCAACACAAATTTAGATTTCTCACAATTTAATTTCTATTTTTTGGAATAAAAGCTAATTAAAAATCAATGAATTGCTGCACTTTCTTTAATTAATGTACTTTATCTTATCTATATTGTAATTAACTATTTTTATTATTTTATCTATTTTATTTTTTCCTTCAAAAATATATATTTTTTTATCATTTATTCCATTCAAGTAAAGGAATTTTCTTCATTTTCATTACAACTTCCCACGTCCCAGCAGAGGAATCATGGTATTATCTATGTTAGCAGCAGATATTTTTAGCCTCACATGATGTCCCGTGACTTGGCTTTTGCTTTATTTATTAGCAGCAGCAAATTTTTCGCCCATTTTTCTCAGCAGCAGCAGAAAAATGTTCATATAAAAAAGACTGAAATTTTTTTTGATGAATGGGAATGGGATGGGACATGGGAGGCGATCAACTGAATGACAAATGAGAAAGAATAATTTTTGATCGTTGCCCGTAAAATTGTGCGGTGAACTTCAAAATTCAACGAATATTTTCCAATTCAAATTGAACATTTTAAAATCCTATTAAAATCATTTCCAGCGGACTATAAAATAATATTTAATTCGAATTATTCTTTATCGAGCTTAATTTCCATTGAAATAAAAAATTTTTCCATTTATAACCATTTATCCATTGCATTAGGCAAAAAATATTAAATAACCACTTTGCAAATATTAAAAATGCATCGATGTCATAAAAAGTGGGAAAAATGGGGGAAGGAAATGGAAATTTAAAAGCAAATGGCTGTAAAAATAGCTGCAAATGTGAATGAAAGGCGAAAAAGGGGGCAAAAGGGGGAAATGCTACTGATTGATGAATGAATGAATGATTGTATATTTAATTTGCCCACCAGCTACCATCAATCACTCAATCACTCATTCAGTGGGAGTAATCGAATTGCTTCCACCATATTCCCTAATTTTTTCCATTCTTTCGTGTCCGTAATTCTCGTTTCCAACATCTAATTTTTGAATTTTTTCCCTATTCATAATTCATTGTTCATTTTTGCCCAACATTTAGTTTTTTTTTCCCATTTATTTGCACATTGCAAAGTCCGGTTCCTCGGGGAGAGAGGAAATGAGGCAAAAAGAATTCTTGGCCTTTGCTCCCCGGAGTGCCAATTTGGAACCAAAATGGGCTGAGACAGGGGGGGGGGGGGTCAAGGTCATAGGTCGCCGACTCTCCAACTATTATTTCCTGCAGATTTTTTTTAAACAAGAATTCGATTGATTTAAGTCCAATAAAATTTTTCTGTGCACAAATTTTTTTGAAATTTAATTTTTAAAATATATTTTTTAAAGAATATTAAAAATATGGAAAATATTTAATTAAAAAACATAAAGTATTCTTCAATTCAGTAATTTTAGTGAAAGCATTTCTAAAATAAGAACCCAAATTTTTAAGCTTTTTAAAAGCAAAGAAGAAGAAAGCACCAACCATCTTTATCCCACCAAAACATAGAACAAACACAAACATTCTCTATTCACTAAAGCTATATAGTAGTGGGCCGCTTGTCGTCGTAAAACCACTCCACTTCCACTCTCTTATTTTGTTTGCCGTAAAAATCGATGTTGGTCCGCCTTTATCCATGGTAGTGGTTGTGCGCATCAGTGCACACTGCCCAGCACCACCTGCTGCGATTAGAAAAACCTAATACGAATTGTGGCTTCCTGCTTGAAGTGAAGGTGAAGTATGCCTCAAGGAGGATTGGCCACCCACAGAACACATTTTCGGTAGAAAATTATAATATAGTGGTCATAGATTATGCGCCTTCCATTCCTATCCCCTTATTTTCTTCTCTTTTCCACTTTTTGGCCATAATTTTATTTTCGTTTACGTGCTTCCCCGTTTTCCCTCATGGCTTTCTTCCTTCTCTTTTCCCCTTTTGGCCATAATTCTATTTTTGCGAGCATCACAAATGTTTATTTAAGCCCATATAAGGTCTAAAACACACCATACATTTTTGGTAAAATAATTTTATCCATTCATTCATATTTATCCATCCAATTTCCTATTATATATTATTTAAAAAAACAGTATTAAAAGGGACAATTATATCGAAATATTTCATTGTACGGGGATAAACCAAAAACAATGACATTTTCGAATTCAGCATGATGGAAAAATCCCCAACCAAAACCAATTTCAAAATATCCATTTTATAAATGTTAAACTGGGAAAGCATTGTTTGTTTGTTCGAAATGTTTTGAACGAACTTTTAAGCGAAACACGTAAACAATTTATGTTTTGAAAATGCTTTTAGAGTATTTAAACACGCTGAATTAGAAAACATCTGGTTTTTTTTTGGTTTAATCTCTATAAATTGGAAATATTTCGAAGATAATGGTCCTTTTTGGTTGCTTATATTTGTCCTTTTCGCTGAACAAAGCCTTCATTTCCATGATTAAAAATGTATAATTTTAGGAAGATTAATTTAAAGAAATGAATAATTCTTCTTCCAATCCGCCTGCTGCCGACCCAAATCCAAATCCACCAAATAATAACAATGAAAAGAAGAATCCTCCAAAATGGCCACCACAATCAACGACATTATTGACACCGCCACAAACACCACAAATTCAACATCCGCAAAAACAAACGAATTGGCATTGGCCATCAATGCACCCTCAACAGCAATTCCAACACGGCTGTGGCCAATATGGCCAATATGCACCGGTGCGATATTTCATGATGCATCCTCCACCGCCAATTCCAGTTTGGCAACATCAATTGTATAATGGCCAGCAGCAAAATCATCAAATTCACAGTCAGCCAACCAAATTTGAATCGACAAATCATCAAAATGAAAATTGGTCAAGCCAAGAAATGCGCCGTCTTCTGAACACTCAAAATGAATTCATCAAAGAATTAACAAAGTAAGGAAGGGGAATTTTGGCTGATTTGCACATTAATTCACACAATTTAAAGAAAGACCAATGATTTGGAAGGGCAAAAGAATGATTTGGAGGGACAAATCAAGGAATTGTGGGAAAAAATGGAAACAACCGAAAATGAAGAAAGGGAAACGAATATAAAGGTAGGCCAAAAAACATAATTTTCATTCAAAAATGAATTTTCAGTTGGAAAAGAAGACAGCGGAATTGGATGAATTGTTGGCTAAAATTGAAATGGAAAAAGGCCAAAAAGTGGACCAATCAACGGAAACGGATCCAATCGAATTGGTGGTGGAACGTCCATTGACATTGCCAAGTCCGGAGCTTGATCCATTGGTGGGCAAAAAATAATTATTTAATTAATTTATTTTGATTTATTTGCATTTTAGGCAGATGAATTGGAGAATTTGAAGAATGAATTGGGCATCAAAAATAAATTGGTCAAAAAAATGGAAGCTGAAATGGAAAAGGCAACGGAGGAATTGCGAAAATTAATGGAGTAAGCCTGGGGGAAAATAATAAAAATATTAATTGTCAATATTTAAAGTGCACAAAATGGAAACAAAGAAATGGCCAAAAGGAAAGAATCATTGGAAAATTGGGAAGAAAGGATGAAAGCAAGGGAGCAGAGATTCACGGAGGAAAAGGAATTTGCAATTGCGCAGGTAAATTATAAATTTTGTCTTGCTTTTTTTTGTTAATTTTCAAAATTATTTTTAGTGCCGAATCGAGGTGGATTCTCGGATCAATCAAATGGAATTTCAACTTTTGTCAAAAAATACGGCGCTGGAATCCAAAGATAAGGAAATTACCAGATTGAGGGGCCTGAATCGGGTAAATTACGAAAATATTAAACTAATTTTTTGAACTATTTTTTAGCAACTTTCCAAAGATTTGGACGACTCAAAAGCATCACGAAATCGACTGTTGCGAGATTTGCAGGACATGGATTCAACAAAGAAAAAATTATTGGAAGAAATTTGGATTGAAAAGGAAAAATTGAAGAAACAAGCGGATCGATGTGAACAATTGAATTTGGAATTGGCGGACAAAGATGGGAAAATTGCCGAAAAAGACGAAGAATTGGCCATCAAAAATGAGGTAGAAAATATTATCTAAAATATAAAATCAAATTTCGAGGGCAATTTCACAAAAAAGGCATTCAAATGCCAGCAAATAAAATTTTTGATTTTAATTTGAAATAAATATAAAATTGGATTAAAAATTAAATAATATTTTTTTATCTAAGTTATTTTATGGCTTTCCAAACATTTTATGTTTTTTTCTTTTTCAAAACATTTTGTTTTTGTACAAACATTTTTTAAAA
Organism: Pratylenchus scribneri; assembly: GCA_030063045.1. Classification (NCBI taxonomy): domain Eukaryota; kingdom Metazoa; phylum Nematoda; class Chromadorea; order Rhabditida; family Pratylenchidae; genus Pratylenchus; species Pratylenchus scribneri. The sequence goes on along the minus strand of JAQSEB010000105.1, from coordinate 268,615 downwards.
TTATTTATTCTAAACATTTATTATATCTATATTAAATTTAAAAATCAAAAATTTATATTTTATTTTGCATGATTGTGGAATTAACATATTAAATTATATATTAAAAATCTTGAATAATTTATAGGAAATGGAAAAAATGATGGAAAAGCACAAAATTGCGATGAACAGTACATTGGATGCATACAAAATGGCATTGGGACAAAATGATGAAAGAGTCCAAAAATTGAGAAATGAAATTGAGGAGAAGAAAAAGGAAATTGCGGAGAGGGAAGAAAAATGGAAGTTGGAAGAAGAAGGTAGAAATGAAGCAAAAATGTATCCAAATTAATTTGTCACACTTTTGCAGAAAATTGGCAAATTCTGATGATGGCAGAGAATGAACAAGATCGGCTTAAAGTGGGTTTAGAATTAGGGTTGGGCTGAAATTGGGTTGAATTGAGGAAAAAATAAAAAATGTTGATGAATTAAGTTGAAAATCTGCTCAATTTCCAACAAAAAATTCATTAAAAATTAAAATTTCCCTCAAAAATTGCAGAAAGAAATTGCCAAAATGAAATTGGAGAAGGAGGAATGGGGAGACAAAGAAGCGAAAGCTTTGGCAAATGCCAAAAAATACAAATTGAAATTGGCCGAAGCAAACAAAGAAATTGGGAAATTGCAGGTGGGAAAATTGAATACAAAAATTAATTAATTAAAATAAAATATGCAGAGTGATGTGGCCAAATTGGAATCTTTGGTGCGAACGGCAGATAAAGAGAACAAAGAAAAACAAAAACAATTGGACAAAATGGAGGCCGAAATGGAGGAAAACAAAAAGAAGGTAGAAATTGGAGAAAGGGGAAAATAAACAAATTAATTGAAATTAAATTTAGGAATTAATTTTGCGCATCAAAAAGGAAATTGACCAACCACCAAAGTCCACATTTGATGAAATAATTCAGGCAATGGATAAAACTCCGACGCCAAAACAAAAAGGGTAAAACATTTTGTTGATTTTGGAATAATTAAATTATTAAATTATTCACAGCAAGTGAAAAAGATTGGAGGAGGAATTGGTCGAGGCAAAAAGCAGCAATCACCGCAACAACAACAATGCAACAATGAATCGGATTCGGACTATTCCCCGCCGGGAGCCAAGAAGAAGCGAATGGCTGCACAAAAGATTGGTAGTCGCCTTTTAATATTTTGATTAGTCCTAATCTAGGGCTAAGTTATTTGGGGGGCTTTTGTCAGAGGCCTAATAAGCCCACAATGACCACAGATGAATGGGATAGGGGACTAGAAGCGAATCAACTTTATATTATTATTCTTTATCTGTTGGGTGGGAAAAATTTGATACAGTACCTCGCGAAAGTGAAAATATTGATGAAAAAGGATAAAAGGGGGGAAAATTTGATTGATGAGTGACAAGTGCAAAAAGTGGGGGGGGGGGTACAGTAGGATAGAGAGAAAAGGACCCTGGGCATTGATGACATTGACAATTTTATTTCCCCTTTCATTTTTTGCAGCAAATCCCGGCCAACAAATTGACAATTTCATTTCGGATTGCCTTCCTTCAACATCCTCCAATTTGCCACCATCGAAAAAACCAACAAAATTGGTAAGAATAAGAATTCAACAAAATGATTTAAAATATTTTAATAATTTAATTAATAATTAATTTAAAATTAATTTAAAAGTTAAATATTAATTAATTCGAAATTAACTAATATTCTCAATATTTAAGCACAAAACTGTTGGTGACGAAGCATTGATGAAAATTGGGACACCTGCTGGATATTCCCTTCGGCAAAGGGGCCGTACAATTGGGGCATCGCCGACAAAACAACGATTGACAACAAAGAGATGGGGCCAATTGAAAGAACAGCAGCAGAAAAACAGCATTGATTTGGAGCAAAATGAGGGCACCAGCCGATGCGAACATTGGTATTCGGCAGAGTGCGAAAAATGCAAACAACGATATGGAATTTAATTGGCAAAATGAATGAAAATAAATTGAAATTGATGAATGTAATTTTGGGATGATGAGAAATTAATTTACCCATTTTTGATTGACCATTCATTCATTCATTATAAATAATTTTTTTTACCAATTTATTTGTTCCACCAAAAATTGTCTCCCCCTAGAGACTTAAACAATTCATTTAGACCCTCTTCTTACATATTTACATATTTATTTATTTTATCCATGCAATTTGGCCACCATCATTTATTATATATTTTTGGCTGCTTTTATTTTCATTTCAATAATAAAAAGACAGACTAATTTCAATTTATTTTTTGTTTTGGTTGAAACTTGAATGGGTTTGGCAATGAAATTATAAAAATTGACAGCTGTCCGAGGGAAAATAAATATTTGGATTTTGAATATGATTTATTTAATTTGAATTGAAAACTATTTTATAATTTTCGGCCTACCACAAAAAATCCGCCACATTTAAAATATCCAATTTAAAAGGGTAAAAATGATGTAATTTAAATTTTAATTAATTCCTAAAATAGTTCGAAATTATTAGAAAAATGGATTTTTTTTCCATTTTGATTCATTCCATTTTAATAAGCAGTACATTTTTTTGTAAAAACTGTATTTTAAAATGGTTTTAAAATGTGCCAAAATTTTCCATCTAAAATTCATCCATTCCCTTCCCTTTCCATTCATTTTCAAATAAATTCCACGGATAATTGATGGCCAGGGCTGGGCGGATTTGCGCAAATGGATTTGGCATTGGCATTCATTCCTTCATTTCCTCTCCACCTTTATTAATGATTCCTTGGAATAGAACATAAAATGGGCCTAAAATATGGCTAATAATCCCCCAATCCATCCATCCACATCCATTTCCTCTCCACCATTGGCCATCGACCCACCGAATAATATAACCCCCATTTCTCCCTTTCTTCGATAATTACATTCCCATCCATTCCCACAATACCGCCCTATTTTTATTCCAATTTTGGGTTGTTTATTTGAAGTATTCCGAGGTGCTAGGTCATCTCCACAATAGAAAGGGCTCTGCAAATATAAGTTTTTGACTTCTAAATAAATCAGAAAACGGTTTTAGAGCTTACAATCCTTATATCATTTTAAAGATCTCATCGAGACGCATCGATTGGTATATAAAATGTTCCAGAAGTTAAAGAGTTAAACCGTTTAAACCATATTTTTATGTTTTTGGTTTAAAACTCTTTAATTTTTAAACCATGACAATTGTATACCATTCGATGCGTCTCGATGAGATCTTTAAAATGGTATAAGGTTTGTATGGTCTAAAACCGGTTTCTGTTTTATTAGAAATCAAAAACTTATATTTGCAGAATTTGTGGACATGCCCATATTTGCAGAGCCCTTTGTCTATTGTGGAGATGACCACGGACGGTATTCCGACTACCTAAATTAATACATTTTTTCATGCCTCACATTTTTACTCAAATTCTTATTAAAATTGGGGAAAATAAAAAATGTTTTTTTTTTAATTTTTTAAGTATTAATTAAATATTCCTTTTCTTCAAATATTCATCGCCATTTTGTCTGCCATTTCCTCTTATTGCTTTTTAAAAGTATGGTTTTAAAATGAATGGAACGAGTGCCAATAATAAGAAAACGAATATTAGTCCCACACATTTTTAAGTCCACCCAAATAATTCTGTCCCCGAGCAAAGCCTTCCATTTGGGTAAATTGGGGTCACCCAAAAGGCACACTCACTCATCAACATTCAACATATGTCACGCTAAAATCCATTTTTTGAGGGTCTATTGCCGAGAAAAGCAAAGCAGAAAAACACCGAAACCATCCAAAATGTTTTTGGGGACCATTTTCCCATTGGAACACTAAAAATGGACCTATAAAGAAAATTGGTTCCTGAGTGAGGGACATTTTGTTGGGTATAAATGTCAGCCAATTTCTTCATATTTAATTATTTATGCATATTTGGGAAAATATTGAGAATACCGAATATACCCTCGAATGCCAATTCTCGTATGAATTTTTTATTTAAAATATGTTCACTTTATTTTTATGTACGTAAACAAATACACATATTTATGGCACAATTTTATGAACTAATTTAAATTATTTAAAAATTAAATTTTTATTTTTCCAATCAATTAATCCATTATTCAAAAATATGTAAGGGAAATAATATTTATTTCCCAATGCTGCCTCAAATTTCCAATTTATGGGTGTGAGAAAATAAAAAAAGTCGCTGGCGTCACGGCTTCAACCAATATTCTCGCCCATTTCCCCATTCACCATCACAAAAGGGATTCATTAATAAAATGGCTGCCGGCCGCCATCATTCATAAAATGCCACCTTCTCTCATTTCCAATGAATTTGTTGGGTTTTCATTTGGCAAAACTCATTTTTTTCCTTTGGGGAACACCCGTCACCCCTTTTTGAAGCCGACAATTGGCGACCACAGCCAAAAAGTCGATTTAATGCTTTTTAAAATCCAATCCATCATTTTGTTTTTTTTCACCTTAACCCATTCCCATGACCTCATCAAAACATTTCTCGATGATTGCCAAGGAAAAATAAATTATTTTAATCAATTACCAGGAATTACCCAATAAAATGTTCCCCCGCCCAAATCTAATTTGAATGTCGGCCTCATTTTTGGTCATTGGGAGCAGTTTTCCCTCTGGAAGCCAACAAAACAATGGCAGTAATAGTTGGACGGATTGTGGTTCATGTGCTTGCCTCAATTTCACATATGATGCCCAAACATGTTGCCTCATCATTTTGCCAACCGCCGCTGCCGCCACATTTTTTGTTTGGCTTTTCTTTCAGGCAATAATTATGTTAAAATATTCTTTCGTATTATTCCCATTCAATGAATCATGCTGGGCCAATTTGAAAATAATTTTAAATCTAATCAATCGATTATATTTTTATAAAGCCCACAAATAAATTGAAAAATTAGCTCATAAAATTATTCACAAGGGCACTAATTATAAAGTAAAAATATGTTGCTGTATTTTCATTATTTTAAAATTTAAGAAGGGCCATTTGGCAGTTGGCCTCGTTTTGGCCCAACTTCTTGGCATCATTTTGCTGGGCATTTTGGCATTTTTGTTTGCCACTGCATTTCGGCGTGGATGGCGCCAATTAAAAACATTTTTCCGACCAAAAGGGCACAAAAATTCGACAAATTTGATTGGAGAAGATTGCAATGAGGACGGCGAAATGCCCCAACAAGTTCAAGTTTGAAGAATATTCCCAAAAAATATATTGAAGCAATATTATTATCTAATTATTTTAAAATGTTCATTTCATGTACAATTTACATTTTCAATTTATTATTTTTTCAAATCCAAATAATTTTTTTTATTTTGTTTAAATTATTTCCAAAAATAAAAAAAATTATCATTAAAAATATAATAATATTTAAATAAATATTTATGCAAATTTGAATAAAATTGATCATCAGAATATATTATATTTGATGCAATTTCGAAGAATTTTTTGCAGATTTGTATGATTCTTTGTTATTTCTTTTCATTTGCCTTCGATGATTCGCCCACTTCAAAAATTGGCCTGTCTTTTTCTTCTAATAATTTTGATGAGTTCTCCTCAAGCAATTTTACATGAATTTTTCCAATTAAATTGAATTCCTCATATTCTTTGTAAATTCTTCCCAATTTTTTTCTATTGAACCATTTTTCAATTTCATCCAATGCTAGATTTTTTGGGTAATTAATTTTTTCACTATTTGCTAATGTTTGCTGCAAATTTTCATTCAACATTAAAATTGAGCGAAGAAAAAGCAAATTTTTTGGGCAAATCATTTTCACATTTTCTTCTCCTTTTTCATTTGTAGAAATGGCCGTTGAAAGTGGAATGCCAATATTTTCTAATAATTTTAAACACTTAAATCATCCTAAAATTTGATATCAATAAATTACCAATTATTTTATCAATTTTCTCGTCAATTTTCTCTATAAATCCTTTCAAATCAATAATTTCGCCAATTTTTAATAAAATTTGCTGTTTTGCCAAAATCGTTTTCATACAAATATCTTCAATTGTTTCTTCATCTTCCTTCCCATTGTCATCCTTATTTTTATTATTATTAGCCAATTCTTTTTCCCTAATTTCATCTTCATCCTTCTTTTGTTCAAAAATACTCCCAAAAATGGACTCAATTTCTGTGACCATTTTTCGTCCATCCATTTTGCTAATTTTTATCATTTGATGTCCTTTTAATTAAATTAATTAATTAAATTAAATTTACAAATTATGCTAATCTTAGGAATTGCGGTTCATTTCTACTGTTTATAAGTTTTTATTTTAATTCCGCCTGTTCTGATTTTAATAATTCCGCCTGTTCTGATTTTAATAATTCCGCCTGTTCTGATTTTAATAATTCCGCCTCTTCTGATTTTAATAATTCAGCCTGTTCTGATTTTAATAATTCCGCCTGTTCTGATTTTAATAATTCCGCCTATTCTGATTTTAATAATTCCGCCTGTTCTGATTTTAATAATTCCGCCTGTTCTGATTTTAATAATTCCGCCTGTTCTGATTTTAATAATTCCGCCTGTTCTGATTTTAATAATTCCGCCTGTTCTGATTTTAATAATTCCGCCTGTTCTGATTTTAATAATTCCGCCTGTTCTGATTTTAATAATTCCGCCTGTTCTGATTTTAATAATTCCGCCTCTTCTGATTTTAATAATTCCGCCTGTTCTGATTTTAATAATTCCGCCTCTTCTGATTTTAATAATTCCGCCTATTCTGATTTTAATAATTCCGCCTGTTCTGATTTTAATAATTCCGCCTGTTCTGATTTTAATAATTCCGCCTGTTCTGATTTTAATAATTCCGCCTGTTCTGATTTTAATAATTCCGACTGTTCTGATTTTAATAATTCCGCCTATTCTGATTTTAATAATTCCGCCTGTTCTGATTTTAATAATTCCGCCTGTTCTGATTTTAATAATTCCGCCTCTTCTGATTTTAATAATTCCGCCTGTTCTGATTTTAATAATTCCGCCTCTTCTGATTTTAATAATTCCGCCTGTTCTGATTTTAATAATTCCGCCTGTTCTGATTTTAATAATTCCGCCTGTTCTGATTTTAATAATTCCGCCTGTTCTGATTTTAATAATTCCGCCTCTTCTGATTTTAATAATTCAGCCTGTTCTGATTTTAATAATTCCGCCTGTTCTGATTTTAATAATTCCGCCTATTCTGATTTTAATAATTCCGCCTGTTCTGATTTTAATAATTCCGCCTGTTCTGATTTTAATAATTCCGCCTGTTCTGATTTTAATAATTCCGCCTGTTCTGATTTTAATAATTCCGCCTGTTCTGATTTTAATAATTCCGCCTGTTCTGATTTTAATAATTCCGCCTGTTCTGATTTTAATAATTCCGCCTGTTCTGATTTTAATAATTCCGCCTCTTCTGATTTTAATAATTCCGCCTGTTCTGATTTTAATAATTCCGCCTCTTCTGATTTTAATAATTCCGCCTATTCTGATTTTAATAATTCCGCCTGTTCTGATTTTAATAATTCCGCCTGTTCTGATTTTAATAATTCCGCCTGTTCTGATTTTAATAATTCCGCCTGTTCTGATTTTAATAATTCCGACTGTTCTGATTTTAATAATTCCGCCTGTTCTGATTTTAATAATTCCGCCTGTTCTGATTTTAATAATTCCGCCTGTTCTGATTTTAATAATTCCGCCTCTTCTGATTTTAATAATTCCGCCTGTTCTGATTTTAATAATTCCGCCTCTTCTGATTTTAATAATTCCGCCTGTTCTGATTTTAATAATTCCGCCTGTTCTGATTTTAATAATTCCGCCTGTTCTGATTTTAATAATTCCGCCTGTTCTGATTTTAATAATTCCGCCTCTTCTGATTTTAATAATTCCGCCTGTTCTGATTTTAATAATTCCGCCTGTTCTGATTTTAATAATTCCGCCTGTTCTGATTTTAATAATTCCGCCTCTTCTGATTTTAATAATTCCGCCTGTTCTGATTTTAATAATTCCGCCTCTTCTGATTTTAATAATTCCGCCTCTTCTGATTTTAATAATTCCGCCTGTTCTGATTTTAATAATTCCGCCTGTTCTGATTTTAATAATTCCGCCTCTTCTGATTTTAATAATTCCGCCTCTTATTTTAATTCCGCCTATTTTAATTAAGTTTTGATCCCCAAAAATAATTAACCTTGGTCCACTACTTTGCCATGGCAAGATAAGAAAAAGCATAAATTTAAATTCGGAGTGATTCCCAAAAATGTCCCTTAAAACAATTTTTAAAAATTAAAAATTTTCCTAAAATTTTCGGGACCGCAATTCCGAAGAATCGCCCACGTTTTTAGAAAAAAATCAATTTTCCCTTAAAATCCAACCTTTTTCTAGATTTTCCATTTCCATATTTTCCATCAATTTCTTGGGCCTCTTTTTCCCAATCAAAAATCGCCATCCACTCATTGTTGACTTCACAAACAAATTTAAAATTGAAATTATCATTTTCCCCAAAGGAAATGTCAATTGGCCAAATGGATGATAAATTCGTCGAATTTGTGCATCATCAATTGGAATCATTTTATTATTTTCATTTTCCAATTGAATTGTTGCCTTTCGCAGAATTATTTCAACTATTTTTTTATTTTTACTTAAATCTGTCCCAAAAATATTTTGAATATTTTCGCCTCCCAGCGAATTAGCCGTCAAATATCCAATCCCAAGACTGTATGATTCATTCGTTTGGAACACAAAATTATTTATTATTGTCTGAATTAATTAATTAAAATGCCCCAATTTTCCTTTTACCTGCACATTCTGAGTAATAAATCCCAATTTTGTGCCCACATAACTCGGCATAAATCCTCCCATCAATGCCACAATTGCTCCAATTCCCATTGAATTTATCATTATCGAAGTTGTTTTCTCCAATTCCATCGACAATTTTATTCGTTCTTTCACTAATTCTTCCATCACTTTTCGTTTCTTTTCCTCATCATTTTTCTTCAATTCTTCATTTTCTTTCAAATTTTCGAATTTTTTCCCAAAAATCAACGAAAGGAATCGATGTTTGTCATTTGGTTTAGTGGCTTTCTCGTAAATTTCCTTACTATCAAATCCAGGGAAAAATCCTTTTTCGATCATTTTGAGGACGGCGATCTTCAAATTTTGTTCAATTTTTTGATATTGAATTGGAATCATCGCAGATGATGTGGCAGCTGCAAGCTGAAGAGAACAGGAAAGAGTATAAAATTAGGTCCTTGAATTTCTTTGCAGTCAAAAATGAGTAAATTGAATGTAAATTTTGACCCCATTATTTAAATAATGGCGCATGATTTAAATGAAAAGAACAATATTTTTTGACAGACTTCTAATAAAGTATTTCCTATAATATTTTACCAGGCGCTACTTCAGAGACCCTCCAAGTGGGCAAATTCTTAGTTTTTACTTTTTTTTTCACCTTAAAATCCTTAAAAGGGAGCTATTATTAGAGGGATGACTCTACCATATATAGACTATAGAGAAAGAGGGCAATAATAAGGAAATACATTATTACTTTTAGTAGATAGGCTTTAAACTAATAATTTTATTAGGATTTATGAATAAATCTGTTAAAGATAGGCCAAAAATGGAAATGTTCAAATTTGAAAGAATAAATAAACCGACCAAATCCGTTGCCAACATCCAAAATGGTTTCTCATATGGATTCGTATGTACATTCGAATTAGTTGGGCCCGAACCGAACATGGCCACCAGTGCAGATTTGAATGAATCTTTGAAATCCTCCCAAACTTGTTTTCGATTCGTGAAGAAATTGCCTCCACGGGATTTGACCAAAACACGGGCCAAAAAGAAGGAATCGCCAAATTGTGTCAAAAGTGTGGTAATACAATATAAAATAATGGCCAATATTTGGCTGAATTTATGTTTTGTGCCAAGTCGAATTCGGGCTTCCCATTTTGCGACATGGGCGACCAATGAATTCCAGGCCAACAAATTTAATATTGAGCCAATTGCCCCATTGAATAAAATACTGGCAAACATCGCAAGGCCCAAGTCGCGTGTGAATTTTTTGATATTTATGACGGAGAAGAGAATCTGGGCACCAAGACGGCCGCGCAAATCCTGGGCAACCTTGAAAATGAATGAGGGGAGAAAATTAATTTATAGACAAATGAATCGATGGTCCAACGAATTCCTAATTCCGAATCATCCATCTTTTGCCCATTTTCATAATTATACCCGAGTCTTCTGGTGATTTTATTTTTTGGGGAATATCGGCCTGAAAAATCGCCGTTTTCACTGGGGTTGTGGGAAAATTGTGAATTGAAATAAATATTGGGTGTGGATGGTGATATAATAATAATAATGTAGCTACAAAATGATATCAAAAGTATTTGTCAATTTTTTCTATTTAACGAGTGGCCTAACTTGCCAATAACATTTAAATTTAGTTAATTCAAGTAGCTAAACTCAAACATAAATTAATGATTTTGATATCATTAGAGAATAAAATGTATAATAAAAAATTATCCATTGCAGTTTTATCATTATCAACAATTCACTCTCATGCTGCTTAGATTCAACCCTAATCATAGCACATCCCATTTTTCCAAAACCTGATTTTCATTCCCATAAAGTGCCCTTTCAATTAATTGAATTTTCATAAATTTGCATCCAATATTCGCTTCCGGATCATTTTTCAATTCTTCCCTCGCCGGAATTGCCTGAATATTAAATCGAATTCGTTGAAGGAATTTCCATGGATGCATTTTTTGTTCCGTAAATTTTCTTTCTTTGTTTTGTTCATTTTTCACTGATTTTCCCCTCTTTTCCTCAATTTTTTGTCCATTTTTCAGATTTTTTACAGTTTTTTCCAATTCTTCTGCCAATTTTTCCCTTTCCTTTGATGTTATTTTCCGAATTCCCTCAGTCACTATATCAATTTTAATTTCTTCTTCCTCCTTTTCTTTTCCTATATTTTCTCCTCCTTTAAAAAAATTACTGTAAATTAAATGGGTGGAAAAAATTTGCAACACACGAATTTGTCGTATCATATTAATTTTTAAAGTGAATTTTATTTTTAGAATTTCGGTGGCAAATAAAGCCTCTTATTGGGATGAATTAATTAGAAAGAAAATTAATAGATTTGAGAAAGATTGCAAAAAGTTTTGACTAAAAGACGGCAATGTAGTCCAAAATTGAGTTATTTTTTTGGCCGCTAATTTCTGGTGACCAATCATTTTAATATCACATAAAAATCAACAAAAAGGGTAATCAAAGGATATGAGTTTTATTAATAGCTTGAAATATTATTGCTTATTGCTCAAATAATTGGCAATGTACAAAATTTGGGTTGCCTTTCCTTCGAGTATTTTAGGAGTGCAACTTCCCCAATTAATAATATTCTTCAATTTCACATTAATTACCTGCAGCTGCAGCTGATTTACTTTCACCTTCACCTTCACCTTCCTTCTCCTTTACGTCCAATTCCTTTTCCAATTCCACTTCTTTATAAACCACTTTTTTGCTCACAAAATTCACCGCCCTTTTCAGCATAAAAATAATTCCCAATTTCCTTTCTTGTTGATCATTTTCCCCTCCAATTGAGGGCACAAATTTTGGCAATTTTCGCCAATCCAATTCTGCATTTTCCCCAAATGCTTTTGGCCCATTTTTGACAGCCTCCAACAATGCCATTGTACTCAATTTCACTTTGAATTCTTCATTGTAAAAACCTTCTTCAAATTTTTCAAATTCTTCGTCATTTTTCAATTCTTTTGGGCCATTTCCCTCTGTGAATTAAAAGTTAAAATTAAATTCCCGGCTTATTTTGCATTTGTTTTATATTTTATTATATTTTATACCAGTTTTATTATTTTCTCCTTGTGCCCCCTCCAATTTCCCTTCTTCCCTTTTATCATCCACCTTTTCCTCTTTTTCCTCATTCTTCCCAACATTTTTTTCAACATTTTTATTGTCCATTCCCCCTTCACCATCCATTTTCTCCCTATTTAGCATGCATCCTTGCTCAAATAGGAAAACATTGTGGAAAAGTTCATTTTCCTTCTTTTCTGGCCCAAAAATGAGTTGACAACCTCCTTCCGGTAATTTTGCCAAATTTGCCTTCAATTTTTGCATTTCCTCTTCCGGGAATTCAATGGCCAATATTTTCTTCGAAAATTCCAAAAGTGCCGAAATCAATGGATCCTTTGAAATCAACCAGCCTTCCTCATCCTAATATGTTTTGCCAAAAATAGATAAAAAGGGACCCGAAAAACCTGTTCAACAATTCCACCAAATTCTTGTGGCCAATAATATTTATCCGGTTTCACAATTTTTGACAAATATTCCGCACGCAAACTTTGCGTTTTATTCGCCGCCAATTTCCAATGTTTTGTGATTTCATTCAATTTATTTTCCGGCCTATTTTTGTCCTCAATTTGTGCTTTTTTCACCAAATTTTTGAATTTTTCATTTATTCTCTTTTGTGTTTTGATTGATTCCACATTTTTTGAAAATTTATTCGCGTATAAAACGGTTTTGGCCAATCTTTTAAAATTATATCCCCTCGAAACATTCTTTTCGGGTTTTGGCGATTCAGGCGGAGTTTCGGTTAAAATTTCCACTTCATATTTTCGGGCTGGAGGTGATTCCGGCACCTCGACAATTTCGTCAATGTTTAGGCACAATTTTGGCAAAATTGTAAGGAAGAATAAAATTGAAAAAAAATGCATCAATCAAAACCCAAAATGAATGGAATATTGGCTTTAAATTACTGCGAAAATTTTAATTTATTAAACTGATAAAAAATATTTGACAACTTCTTACTTTGAAGAAACCCGAATTTTTATGGATGAAAATGATTAATTTAAACTATAAAATTATGAATTTAATCAGTAATCACTAGGACCAACTAATATGGACTTATAATTAATATTAATATTATTTCATTTTTTATTTGTGGGCAGCTTGGTCGACGGTTCGAATTTTGGATCATCATTTTTGATGTTTTGATTTATAGTAAAATTCATCACCACTTGATGAGGGGACAACGAAAATGTAGGAGAGGAATGGGACAAATTGATGAGGGATGATGTCCAAATTGATTGAAGGCGAGGAAGGAGGGGGAGAGGCTTCAGAGCGCGCGGATAGTCAGTATTGGAGAATGGATGAAATAATGGCCAATTTTTGAAGCCTTCATTTCCTCTGCATTCATTCAATTGATTCGATTTTGTCGGTTGGATTTTGATGAGATGAATGAAAAATTAGATAAATTCAGCAGATTGTTAGAGTAATTTTTGCAGAAAAGATGAAAATCATCAAAAAATAATTGGGATAATCAAATCGTTTGAAATTTTGGTATTGGCACTAATGGAGATTGGCCCCCACAATCAAATTGTCAATCAAATTATCAGTAGTGGCTAGTGGGAGAAGGACTCATCAGTCCAATCAAAAGAAGAATAATTTATTTATTTTTAAACTCACAAAGCCAATTGTCAAATTCGGCATCATATAATGCCCAATTTTTCCAAAATTTTTGAATGGTAAGATTAAGATCAAGTAATTATTCTTGTTTTGATGTTTGATGTGAAACGATGATATTGAGTATAAAAAACACCATATTTTCTAAGAGCAAAGGAAATTAATTCCCTCCATCCATCCTTTCGTTCTTCTCCCACTATTGACAATTTGATTGATGACAGTGACAGTTTGATTGCCTTCCACTTCCCATTTCCACCCCACCATCCTTTTCCTCCCATTTACCGTACTTCAATAAGCTTTCTTGAACATATTTGATCATCTGTTGATGGGCGGTGACTATTAAATAAAACTTTTATTAATTCGATTGTATGAAAAGAAAAATAAACAGAAACGGAAATTGATTATTCAATCACATTTTGGTTTTATTTATTTAAAACATCAACAAAAGAGGTTGTGTTGTATAGACCATTTATAAATAAATTTTTCGGAGTACCGAAATGTATTTATTTTCCCTTGAGGGATCCATTTTAATTTTTCTCTAAAAATTTGACGATTTTGTCTGTAAACAATTTCAGTGTCCAATTGGTTCCACAATTGTTGGTTGAATTTGAATGTTGCCATTTTTGTTTTTGCGCCAAAACATGGCCGCATTGCGATAGGGCGTATTCGTTAAAATGCTGATCAACAGGTTCAAACATGGCAACAGAAAATAAAGCTCTTGAAAAATTGTATCCACATCATTTGTTGTTTTCAATGAATTCACTTCCAATAAAAGCACTACAATTGTGTAAATGTCAAATGAAATGAGAATGGACGGTAAAAAGGCCTTTAAAAATAAATAAAAATAAATACATTTATTAGTATAGAATAAAAAATTTTATTAAAACTAAAAAATAAAAAATCATTTTATTACAAATTATTAAAATATTATTAGTCCTAATTTAGAACTAAGGTTTGTTTGGGATGAGAGCTGGTCCTAGGCTCTAGTATCGGGCTTTCGCCGGAGGCCTAAGCCATCAGTGGCCCAATGAATTGGATAGGGAATAGAAAAGAACCGACTTTTATATTATTATTTATGTTTTATGGGAAAATATGATGACAGTACTTCGCAAAAGTGTGAGCATTTTGGTGGAAAATGAGCTGATTTAAAAAAGACAGATTGGGGCAATATTTGATTGATAGGGTGAAGAAGGGATGATGAGGCAAAAAGTGGGGGGTACAGTATGATGAATAGGAAAGGCCCTTAGGTATTATCAACATTGGCAAATATCAATATTTTTGTGGCATAAAATTTTTTATCAAAAAATATACCAAAATAATGAGTGTTGTTGTGAGTTGTCTGTTCAGTCGTTTCGTATTTGGACCAAGTCGAGCATGGGAATTTACGTAAATCACCATTTTAATGGCACAAAAAATCACTATTGCATAGGTGAAAACATATATAGGAATATACAGACTAACCCAAAGAAGTAATAAAAAGCTGTTAAGTTCCTTTGAAAAATAAATTAAAAAATAAATAATTTTTTTTTATAAAATTAACATACATCAGCACCAGCTTGGGATATAAAGTAAAATTCGCTTTGGCCAATATCAAAAGAATTATTAACAATCATTTGAACATTCATAGCCCTTTTAAATGTTGAATACATTGGAATAAAATTTAAAGTGGCAAGTAAACAGGAAATCACAAAAGGGATGGACATTAGCATCAAATAACGGCAACGGCATAAACCAAAGCGAATATTGCTATAATTATTTAAAAATAAAAAAATAATTAATTAAATTGTTTAAATAAAAAAAAATTATAAAATAATTTTAATCAAATTAATTAATTAATTAAGAATTAACATTTATTTTTACTGAATTAAGAGGAAATAACGAAAGAGAAATTGCACACTGATGCCAATCAAATCAAACATAATGAAACCAGCACTAATGCTGAGATGAACAAGAATGGCCAAATCACCAAATATGTTGTGGAATATTTGCATTAATAGACCATCATAAACATAGAGAGTGCCATCGTGTGTTTCCATAAATATTATCTTTAAAAAATATTTGATAAAAAATTTCAACAAGAAAAATAAAAAATAATAAAATATTAAAAAATATAAAAAAATAAATAAATATATATATAAATATATATGAATATATAAAAATATATATGTATGAATTTAATATATTAAAAAAAATATATATGAAATGAAATATATAAATATCAATATGAAATATATAAATATATAAAATATCAATATGAATATATAAAAAATATATTATGAATATATAAAAATATATATGAATATATAGAAATATATATGAATAATAAAAATATATATGAATATATAGAAATATATATGAATAATAAAAATATATGAATATATATATGAATATATTAAAATATATATGAAATATATAAATATCAATATGAATATATAAAAAATATATTATGAATATATAAAAATATATATGAATATATAGAAATATATATGAATAATAAAAATATATATGAATATATAGAAATATATATGAATAATAAAAATATATAAATATATATATGAATATATTAAAATATATATGAAATATATGAAATTTATAAATATCAATATGATATGAATATATAAAAATATATATATATATTATGAATATATAAAAATATAAATATATATATATGAACATATTAAAAAAATGATTTAATTTCTTACCGGTATTCCAATGATACAAATCAGCAGAAAAATTATGTCAAGTAAACAAGTTTGGAGTAGAATTTTGGAATGAGTTTGCATTTCCTTGGGTGTTCGGTAGAGCACCAACCAAAGTAGCCAAAAATTAGCCAACAATCCGAGTGGGGGCGAAATTCGCGAATTCCACCAAAGGGTGACAATTGGGGCAGAAGCCATTAACCTTTTTCCAATAAATAAAAAATGAAAATTATGTGAATTATAAAGCACAGAAATGGAATATCAAATACTTGCAATTTCCTGATTAAATTGTATGGATATTGCCATAATTAAAATATATTGCAGCTGCTAAATGCCGCCTCTTTTACTGACAATATTTATCGAAGATGGATGCCAATTTTGTCACGAAATATATTCCGTGCTCTTTGCTCTCAAATCTCAAATACCCCTTAAGTTCTTCCAAAATAGAAATAGAATAACATAACATATAGATATTTACATATTAATTTTAAAGAATTTATTCAAATGCGCAATAAAAATTATCTTATTCACCTTTTTATTTTTAGATATAATTTCCTTAAAAATGATTTTTTCACCTGCCTTTATTTAAATACATTTTATAATACTGGTTTATCTATTTTGTTGTTTGTGCCATTTTGGCAATTCAAGCGTTGTTTCGGTTAAAATTTCCAGAATTCCTTCATTTTATTGGGATGGAGGCGATTCCGGCAACATCGAAAATTTCGTCCTTATTTAGGAAGCTTCATAGCGCACGAATAGTCAATAATATTAAGGAATGGAAATAATAATGGTCAATTTGAAGCATTTTTTCCTCTCACTAAATCAATTAGTTTAATTTTGTCATTTTGCTTTTTGCTTTTTAATGAGATGAATGAAAAATTTGTTAAAAAAGTAGCAGTTTATTGGAGTGATTTTGTGAATATCGGTGTTTTTTGCAGGAAACATAAAAATATTTGCCAACATTTATTGTGGATATCTCCAAAAAAATAGAATAAAATCATTTGCAATTTTCAATATGATTTCTTGAACTGGTTGATCACATGTTGATAGGCTGTGACTGGTTCATATTTATTTGATCCATCCAATGGTTTGACTAAAACATCATCGTCCGGATGGAAGAAAAATGCAATTGAACGGCGTTCCGAACTGTAAAGGCGGATATCATTTGGGATGAGGACACGGTGGCGCTGAAATACAATATAAAAATTGAATCAAAATGGATTATTGCCCCCCAACCACGGCCATAATCCGATCGGAGGTCCAACGTTGCAATAAATCGCCGGTGTTAATCAAAACTGCATTTGGGATTGGATGGGCCTGGATGAATGTTCCATCACGGCGGGAAATCTTTTTTTATCAATAATAAATTAAATTAATTTCATGGTAAAAATGAACTTCCAATCCGCCAATTTCATCCTGGAAAAGGAGAGTAATACTTCCATAATCGGAATGTTCCCCACAACGAACTGTGCCCGGTTCTTTTTATTTAAGAATATTCAAATTTTAATTCATTTAATTCTAATCAAATTTACTTATTTCTTTTGGCAATGGAGGATAATTTAGAAATCTAATTGTTGTCCATGATTTGCCGACTGTGTGATTTTCCTCAAAAAATGTTTCCTTCAAAATTTAAAATACTTATAAATTGACAAATATAGACAAAACTCACGGATAAACCCAAGTTGGTGGCCAAAACGCGTAAAATTTCCATTCCAATTTGCCAACAATGCTCATAAAATTGATGAATTGTTTCACAAAATTTTGGCACATTTTCGTCAATTTTTGGCTTAAATTTGCCAATTGAATATTTCCAAATATAATTTGGAATAATACATTTAAATATTCACGGAATGAATAATTGAATGATTCGCGCAATTCGGCCACACTTTTTGGGTTCAAAAATTCCACATTTGGGGCCACATATCCGGTGTTTCCCTCCTTCTCATAGTCCTTTGGCCGACTGAATTTGGCCTTTGTCGATTCAGGCAAAGCCCAAAATTTATCGCCCATTTCGAACATTTTTGAAATCTTAAGAAATAATATTTTCCCTAAAATTTTTGTCACCTCATTTTCTGTGAATCCACAATTCTTCAAATAGACAAATCCCACTGTGGAAATGGCATCGAATATTTTGTGGCCATTTTCCAAAATGCCACCTTCTTTACAATCCACAATTGGAATTTCCATTTTATGGAATTAAAATATTGCAATTTTTAAATATGAAGGAAAAATTGATATTTTTTATTATTTTGGGTGGATTTTTTCGAAATGATAAATGAAAGGGGAGGTAGAAACAAATTGGCCTCGGGGAAATGATAAATAAATGATTGATAATATTTATTATTTACATTGATAATATGAGAACGATAATTTTTGATAAGCCCAAAATAATATTAGTTCTTTGTATTTATTCATTCATTCTCAAATTTCAACGACATTCATTATTCTATTCACGAAAAAAATATAATGTGAATTGTGAAAATATTATGTAAATAATATGGAATATTATAAATATTATATTAATTATGCTAATACTTATATTTAATTAACAATTTTTGGGCCATATCCATCATTTATTTCACCAATTTACATAATTGTCATTGTTGGCCAATACCAATATCATCGTTTTTTGGCCAAATTCATCCGTTCAAAGGAAACAATAATAACAAATTAAATTACAATAATATTGCCCAAACCATAACAATGTGAAGGAAAAATTTTTGGTTTATTAATTGATTAAGTTCTTGAAATTTATTTACCCTTACACAATTAAATTTTATTTAAAAGCTTTTTTATATTTTTAACCTATTTTTTATTCGCTTTAATGAAATTGACTTCAAATAAACCAAATCCATAATCATTCATCCTTTAACGATTCCATTCATTTCCTCAATAATAATATTTCCATCATATCAATTCAAGTTGGTTTAGACGTAAACAAAAATAACATTAACCCACCCTTTTCCTTTTAGATCATCGCATTATTATTACGCTTTTTATTATTTTTTATTGGAATTGTTTATTGATGAAAAAAACAATAAATATTTACCCAATAAAATTCCCATTTCCCAAAAAATATTAAATTTCCAAAAATGCATTATAAAATTATATTTTTTCCCTTTATTTTTCTGCCCTTGGCACTAACAATTTTTACCCTCTTCATTTCTCCGCCATTCTTCGCTTTTGGCCAACCCAGACATCCATTGGATCCGAATGTGCCAATCCTTTGGCAACTTGAAGGCAAAGATCGACGCAGAAATGTTCCCATTTCTGCTGATGATTGAGAAAATTAATCGAAAAATTGGATAAAGAAAAGTGGCACAATTTGGAATTGATGAAATCAAATTATATTATTTGACATTTTGATGAATTAATAAAACGATAAAATTTTATTAATTTCAATTTCTTATCTTTAAAAAGCTAAACACTTTTTCAATGTATAAAAAATTGTCGAAACCGCCTTCGCCTCGGTAATTTGAAAAAGGTAAATTGGTCGGGTTTCGGGAAGACCAAAGTCCAAGGATTGGATTTTTTTGAATCATCGTTAACATTTCGTATTAGGTTTCAGCTGCCTTTTTATTTGCTTTTTTGGCCTAAAGTAATGGGCTCCTTCCTTTTCTTTTCCGCATTTACATTATTTGCAAATTAATCTTTTCATTGACTTTATTTGATGAATTTACATACATTCCTTGTCCCCACAAAATGTTCTTTTTTAGCCTCTTTAAAAGCCCTTGGATTTGTTGCCAACACCCTTTTTGAACATTTCACCGAATTCACTAATTTTGCGTGACCAAATTTGTCTTGAAATTGAATAAAAACTATTAGCATCCGAAATCCGAATCCTTCCAATTTTAAGTCTTTTCCTTGTCTTGGAATTGATTCCGAAAAAATACAATTTTTATTTCAAATTTTTTTATTTTTTAAGACATTGCCAACTATATTTTCAATGTATGATTGAACTTCGTGCTTGACAAAATCAATAAAAAATACAAAAAATAAAAATGAAAGTTAAGCCAAACCAACAAAATTATTTTATTATATTTTTGTTCCTTCTGGGAATATTCAAAATTTCTCCCATATTTGCTCCACTTTCCATTCATTGAATTTTGAATGCATCCATGGAAATGGAAAATTACCATTTTGAATGGCTGATGTGAAAATATTATGTTTCATTTCCAAAATAATTGCAATTCACAAAATATTCATAAAAAATATTTTTATAGCTAATAAAAAATGAATGCAACTGAAGAATCAAATCTAATTCCATATTCACCCTCTAATGAACTCATTTTAATTCTATTCACTGTAAATTTGATCCAACAATGTTTTCTCCAATTGCCTCTTTCACTTTTGAATATTTGGCTCCAATTCCATACCTCACTAATTCATCCAAATTTAAAATGCATTTTGTTGGCCCAAAGTGCATCATTTTGTCTGTTTGCCTATGGAAGGACAGCAAATGTCTTAATTGTTTACATTTATGGAGTCGACCATTGGCTTGATGGTCAATTGACAATTCAGGTTAATTCCATTCGTGAATAATATTCGGGATTTATTAAGTTTGTATTCTATTTTTGAATAAATGAAGGGTCACCCTTTGAGTCATCTGGATTAGGGTTAGGTTCATTAGCGGTTACCTGAAATTATTTTATCCCTGAATGACCCCAACCCTAATGATCCTAAATTCCCATAACACAAAAGGGGACCTTCACTTTTCCCTTTTGACACAAAAAGAGGATACAAACTTACAATAAGTTCCTAATATTGAATGTGAATTAGCCAATTCAGTTGCCTGTAATGTTCGCAATCCAATTTATGAATGCCATTGGCCATATTTTACTATTGGAACGCCTTTTGGCCACTTTGCTATCCCGAACCTATGAAAGGGTCAAAAGTGTGTATTTCACTGCAATTTGGTTCATTCTACTTTGCATTTATTGTGGATATACGGCTTGGGTACAAATTATTGGCTATTCTACTGGCCAATTGAAAATGTCATTGGATATTGTCATTTCCGCATATATTTTTGCCAGTTTTGCACTCATCGAATTTATTGTATTAATAAAATATTATTCCTTAATATAAATTTACAGTTAATAATAATTATTGGCGGACATAATGCAAGGAAATTCAGAAATCAACTTCGAATTCAGGGACGACATAATTTGAGTGAACGATTCCAAGTAGGGGAATAAATAAATAATTAATTAATATTTTAAGAAAATATAATTCTATACATACTAAAATTAGTTTAAACTTTAAATACTATTGGATTAACTGATTTTGGAAAGTCGGTTAATAAGGACAATTCAGCGGTTTAAAAATCAAATTAATTCATTCGAATATATAGTGTATACCAGGGGTGGAGACGGATGTCCATATCGGATATCCGATACGGATGGATATGGAAAAAATGGAAACGGATGGATACGGATATGAATCCCTGCGGATCTGTCCGGATATTGGATATGGAAAATCCATATCCATTCCCACCCCCTGGCGTATACATTTATTTATATTTTAGACAAAGAAATTAAAATGAATTTGGGTTTAAACGATTCAACATTTTAAGTCAATCTCACATCCATCTGAAGTTCTTATTTAATGAATTAATTCTGCATAAGAATGCCGATTAGAAAGAACTTAATTCTCTCCTTTAAACTGAAATTTCCAAAATTATCTTGCCCAGCAGAGTCTAACAAATTCCAGAATTATCCAATTTCCAATATTTTCTATAAAATATTCACAAAAACACATAAACATTGTCTAAAAATTATTTCAAATTTTTCAAAAAGATAAAAGACAATATTCGGATTGCCCGCCAATTGGGGCCAACATTTTTCCTGCATTTCATCAATATTATGGTCAGCTGCGAATTCCCATTGGTGCTTTATTATGGAATAATCAGTGAGGAGGGCGCAATTAAATTATTCAGTTTAATCACCCAATTGGCAATTGCATTTGGAAATATTCTCATTGAATTCACAATCATAAGGCAAAATGAAATGGCCAAAATATTTTTAATTCATTTACACTTTTATTTTCAGTCGCCATCCAATCCTTCGCCAAAATGCCATTCAACTTTTCACAAAATTTTTAATCAAATTTTGTCCAAAATTTCATCGCATTGAAATTGAGGAGGATTCCAAGAATTCAAATAAGAAAATTAGGGCCGAAAATGAGGCAAATGCATCGGAGAAATATTTTGAAATATTAAAGAAGGAATGGGAAAAATAAATAAAACAAACTACTATCTTCGAATAAAAACGCAAATTTCCCAGAAAATATTAAAATACAATTACAAATCTGCCAATGTAAATTTTATTAAGAATAATCAAATTTAGTTTCGCTTCATCTAACATTTAATTGTAAAATTTCACACGTTTAGAAGAGAAATAATTTAATTTTTCGTACATTTTTCAATAATTTTATGAATTATGATTTTCATGAAACATAATTTAGACCATAAATTATTCTAATTTAATTGTTGGCTTGACATTGACAATAATTAACAAGAATTAAAAAACGTATTTTTATATTTTTTATGGTTCAATTTCTTATGCATACTCATGCTCACTTTGACGAATTTTTTAAATGAAAATAGGGCTTCGATTTTTTATTAATAATATGGCTTGATTTTGATTTCACCTGTTCTAAATCGGAATTTTTATCTACAAATTTTCGTACTATTTATCTGTACGCAGATTTTTTTGGGTCAACATAAGAAAAGATTACGGTAACCCCTTTGGGTCATACGGTATAGAATTAGGGTTAGTCAGAGATAATTTACCATCTGCTATATCCCTAACCCTAATGTTAATCACCTATAAGTGGGGATCCTTCATTTTTTCAAAATCTGTGTATAGATAACCGACGAGTATAATTATGAATGATTCATATTCATTTATAAAAACGATGATTTTGCCTGAATAAATATTGTTTATTTGTATTTTTTACCTGGCATTTTTCATTCAAAAACACCAATCTATCTATTCTCACCATCGACCACCTTTCCATATTTATGATAATACAAAACATTGAACAATTTTGGTGCCAATTTTGTATTATTTGCCATTGAAAAATTTCTCACGCAAGAAAATACAAAAATTAAGCTGAATTTATTCGCGAATCAAAAAATGTATTCCAAAAAATTAATAAATTAATTTCCGTGAAGTGGACTTTAGAAAAATGAATTCAACCGAGAATGATGTCAACAATTTGGCCAATTCTTCCTCAAATTTGCTCATTTTAATTCTATTTTCTGTAAATTTGATCCAACAATGTTTTCTCCAATTGCCTCTTTCCCT
Source organism: Pratylenchus scribneri (assembly GCA_030063045.1). Classification (NCBI taxonomy): domain Eukaryota; kingdom Metazoa; phylum Nematoda; class Chromadorea; order Rhabditida; family Pratylenchidae; genus Pratylenchus; species Pratylenchus scribneri. The sequence goes on along the minus strand of JAQSEB010000105.1, from coordinate 245,146 downwards.
TTTGAATATTTGGCTCCAATTCCATACCTCACTAATTCATCCAAATTTAAAATGCATTTTGTTGGCCCAACGTGCATCATTTTGTTTATATGGCTATGCGCGATTCGCAAATGCCATTTATATTCACATTTATGGGGTTGAGCATTGGATGGGTGGACAATATTTTATTCAGGTAAATTATTAAATCCATTTATATTTGTTTGTTGCAATAAATATTGGAATTTGATAATTCCGGAATTATCCAATATTTTTCTTGGTTAATTTTGTGAATCTCGGCTTTTGAGTTTATTTTATACAAACTCGGGAGTAGGCTTATTCGAAACGGCATGGTCGATTTAGTCTATGAAATTTCAATTTCAGACCAGTAGGTTATTTAGAACACTTTCCGTTGGATTCCTATCCCTCATCCGGCGCCCTATCCCTAGCTCTAATACTAATCCCTAAACTTGTCTAAATTGAAATTTCATCGACTAAATTGAACATACCGAATCGAATGAACCTATTCTTGAGTATGCACAAAGTTTGAAAGCCAAGATGTCCTAAATTAACCAACCCAACAATTGGATAATTCCGGAATTAAACAACCCAAAATTAACAATAACATTTATTATATATATACATATATTAATGGGCCAATTCAGTTACCGGTAATGTTTGCAATCCAATTTATGAATGCCATTGGCCATATTTTACTATTGGAAAGCCTTTTGGCCACTTTGCTATCCCGAACCTATGAAAGGGTCAAAAGTGTGTATTTCACTGCTATTTGGTCCATTCTACTTTGCATTTATTGTGGATATACTGCTTGGGAACAAGTTATGGGCCATTCAATTGGCCAATTCCAAATATCCGCATTTATAATATTTTCTGCATATTTTTATTCGGGAATGGCATTGGCCGAATTTTTTGTATGATTTTATTTTTATTTAAATATTTGTTCATTTTAGTGCATAATAATTATTAGCGGATATAATGGCAAAAAATTCAAAAAACAACTTCGAAATCAAGGCCAACACAATTTGAGTGAACGTTTTCAGGTACGAAAAAAAACAAATTAATTTAATAAAATTTTATTTTATTATTTTTGCTTTTAATAATATTTTAATTATAAAAATTAATTTTTAAAAAATTAAAAAATTCTTCAATATTATGTATTAATTCACCCAAAATCAGCTAAAAGATCGGACTGCCCGCCAATTGGGGCCAACATTTTTCCTACATTTTATAAATATTATGGTCAGCTGCGAATTTCCATTGGTCATTCACTATGGACTGATCACTAAATTGTCAACCATGCAAATATACAGTTCCATTACGCACATTGCCATCACAACTGGGAATTGCCTCATTGAATATACAATTATTAGGTAAATTGAATCAAAAATGAATTATCATTTAATTTAATTTTTAAACCGTCATCGAATTCTTCGCCAAAATGCCATTCAATTAATTAATCGAATTTTATTCAAAAACAATAGAATTATAAATATTGAATTGACGAGTACAAATACAACAATAATTCAAGGGAATAAAGCAAAAGAATCGGAACAATATTTTGAAATATTAAAGCAAGAATGGAAATAAATTAATTCATATTTTTTATCATTATTTTTACTTAATTTATTTTTATTTTAATAAAAACGCAAAATACATATTTCCATTGGAAAACTTAAATTTAATTATTTATGACTGTGATGTTAGCTGTAATATACTAATAAAATTCTGATTCAGATTTTTCCCAGATTTATATCAAATTTTGCCTGAAGCTTTTTTATGAAAGGAAAAAGGAAAATGAGAATAAATGGGCGAATATTATTTTATTATGTCTTCTTTCGATTGCCTCACCAAATCCTCCATATACGTCATTTGACCAATTTTTTGACCACAAAAATGACCTCATTATGCACTCATTGCCCTAAAAATATAGTCGATGCGACGCTGAAAAAAATATTCAAATTCTTTAAAATTTTTATTTACTTTTTAGTCTATTATTTAAAAGAATGTCTCAATCAATTGAAAATGATCATCAAATGCCAAATATGAAAAATGCCAATGCCATTGATGGACGAAAATACGATTTGGGGCCAAGAATGCAGGAAGTATGCACAAAATTATTAAAATCATTGATTATTCTTTAATTTTATAGTTTTATTGCCAAAATTGCGCGGATTTTGTGCTAACCAAAACAAAACATAAGCCGGGAATTCTCAGCCATATTCTTGTTCATGCAACATTTTTGATTGGGTAATATTTTTGGTAAATAATATTCAAATTAAGCAAAATTAAGATGTTGGCTTTTTTGCCTGGTGCCATGTTGCGTCGCTGATTTGCATGATTGCGAACATTATTGCCCAAATTGCGACCAAATTTTGGGAGAATTTAAGCGCATTTAAATACAAATAAATGAATATTTTTTCATCAATTTTTTATATTTTAATATTTTTATCTTGATATTTTCTGTTTATTTTTTTTCCATGTTTTAATATAATTTAATTTTACTGAGGATCTTTTTAAGACTGTGAATATTATTTCCTTAAAAGGAGTAATTGCCACTTGGAGAAAGGAATAAGTTATAGAACAGTCAGGAGACCTTTGGATAGACCAAGTTTTTGGTCTTAAAAATGCTAATTTATTTCCTTGAAAATTTTTCGTCAAATTATATAACTTCCACATTTCTTTGAAAATATTATTAAAATTGAAAAAAACTTCCAAATTTATTCAATTATCGCAGATTGAATTACTAAATAAAATTAAGGTACAAAATGTGGGAAAATGGTTTAAAAGGAAAGGCAATTGAAAACGTAAAGGACCAAACTCCTGAAGAAAACCAAAGGCAATAATTGACCCAATAAAATATTAGAGGTGAAATCAATTCCAAATTCGTCAGCAATTTTACCAATCCCTATTCTAAATTCTCATTCTCACAAAACACAATCATAGAACTAACGGAACACCCCAATTTTGGAATTCGCATTTTCAAATTTAGATTTGCGTAAATTATTCCTATTCATTTAAAAATAATTTTCTAAATCGATGTACCCTGATTTTCCATTTGTTTCATTTTTATTGAGTTTGGGAAATTTTCTACCAAACTTTCATAAAATTCTCACTTGGAAAACAAAAAAGAGCTTCATGCAATAGTACAAATAATTAATTAATTAAATGAATGAATTTAAATGGAATGCAATTGAAAGAATGATTTTGTTTCGTCGGTTCAATTCAATTTACATTTTCACATCATTACCCGGTTCATTCGGCAACATTTTTAGAAAGAACATTTTTACATTGATTAATTAAAGCACATAAATTCATTGTCCTATTTTTTCTATCTTAAAAATGGTGAAAAATAAAAATTATATTTGTATTATTATTTGAGAAAGACGCCTACGCTTTTAGGAAATTAATCAAATAAAATTAACAATATAATGACATAAAAAACGTACAATCTCTTAACCCTATATTCCATTTGCTTGAAAATTGTACTGCATCCAAAACATAATAAATGCTAATTAAATTAATTTCTGCCGTGTCATACATTTCCATCGATTTCTATGTCATTTTCGAAAAATAATTACATATTTTCTTGCAGCAAATAATTCATTAAAATATATTTTTATTTATTTCCCCCATTCCAGCAGTTGTAATAATAAAATATGCAAATGAATGTTTCACATTTGGGCACATCCCCAATTGTAAATCCAATTCGAATTTCCATTCTTTTTGCCAATTTATTATTACTTTTTGCCATCCATTTTCCACTTTCCCTTCTAAATTGTTGGCTCCAATTTCGTCCATCAATTATTCATCCTAATCTAAAATGCATTTTATTGGCCCAAAGTTTATGTTTTTCTGGATTTGGCATTGCCAGATGTACACAAATTTGTAATATTTTTATTTATGGGCCAGAACATTTATTGGATGGCAAAATTATTCAGGTAAATCAACCAAAATATTCAATTAAAATTAATTAATTTTCAGTCAACTTTGATGTTCACCCTTGAATTTATGAATGCAATTGGACATATTTTATTGGTGGAAAGAGTGGTGGCAACTTTGCTTTATAAAAATTATGAAAAATATAAAAGTCCAATTTTCACAATTTGTTGGTTTATTGCCATTGTGAGTTTAATCCAAATAAAATAAATAAAAATATTGTAAAGTGCATTTATTCTGCCTACACAACATTTGAGCAAATATTCCAATCGGATGATCCAAATGATGTTTTGAAAATTACCCCAAGTATTGTCATTTCAGCCGGTTTTTGGTTGGGATTGGCTTTCATCGAAATTTTTGTTAGTTTTTATTTTGTATTGGTTTTGTGATTTTCCCACAAAATAAAGATAATTTCAATAATTGGTGCCCACAATGTGAAGAAATATAAACGGGAATTGCGCATTCAGGGCGAACATAATTTGAGTGAAAGATTCCAGGCAATATTCAAATTCATTCAATCAATATTTTTTATTCAGATGTCCGAAAATATTCGAACCGCTCGACAATTGGCACCCACCTTTACTTTCCATTTTTTGAATATATTTTGTGGTTCCTCCTATCCAATTCTCCTCTTTTTTGAGTTGGTCACGGATCCAATTTTTATGGAAATGCTCAGCCAATTTGGCTTCCTTTTTATGGCCATTTGCAATATTGGAATTGAATTCACAATTATTAGGTTATTTTATTATTCGAATTTATTTAAAATTATTCCCATTTTTAGTCGGCATCAAATTTTGCGTCGAAATGCCATCCAAATTCTGCGAAAATTAAGCCTAAAAAGGAGGATTATGGGAAGGCGGAATCGAATTGAAAATTCAAATTCAATGATAAATCTCCAAACAATTTCCCATCAATCAAAAGTGACAGCAAATGGAAATGAAGGGGATGAATATTTTCGAATTTTACAAAAAGAATGGGATGAAGCTGCCATTCAAAAAATGGGATAAAAAAATAGTATTTAAAAAATTGGAATAAATTTTGAAGGAATAAACCGAATTGAATTTGTGGAATATTTGCTTACATTTATTTATATATTGCGATACAATTTAAATTGAATTATTTTTCGCAAATTATATTTCTTTTATATTTTCTCATCTCACAATTATTTATTATTTCTTTCGATTCTTTTTCCAATATTAGTCTTTTATGGGCATTCAACATAGGTGATTGTTGCATCTTTAATAAAATTTTAAGATATAAAAAAAATAATAAATTACTTTTTGCGATGCCCACTGTGCCCCCTTGTGGCTCCAAATATTTGAACGCTGCCTCGGACAAATCCACGTGACTTTCCGGGCATTCCGGGCATTTATTGTTGATTGGGACGGTCAAACTATTTAATTTAAATAATTTATAATTATACAAAGGTATAATCCCCTTGGGTGTACGTATTTGGGGTGGTGCAATTCACGCAAGTGTAAGTGATTTTGACACATTTGTTAATGCAAATTGGATCGAGAAGCTGTGATTGGCTTGATCCACTTTCCTGGCAAGGAGGAACCCATTGGCCGGCACTGTTGAAAAGTGCGCCGGAAGCAGCGGCGGACATTCCAGGCTAAACGATGCAAAAATTAGAGATAGAACGAGACGAGACTCTTCGATCGAGCCCGGTTGACAAATTCTAAAAATATTTCTTGGAATTTTTGTACCTTTCCTTGGTCCAATCCGCATGCCCCGGTGCCACTTGCCCCATAGAAGGTGAATTTCCCTCCTTGGATTGGTTGATTCAATTTTGATGTGATTGGCCCGGTGGCATTTTCCTTCAGACAACCATTCAATTTGGCATTGGATGGATCCGTGCCCACAACCATATCTTTTTGAGGATGGTTGAATATAATTAAATTGTCTATTAAATATTATACCGGCAAAAGAATTTGAAATCAGCATTGACAAAACAAAGAATTTTGCCAAAATTATTGGGGCCATTTTTATGTGAGAGAGAAGATGATTTAAATTTAATATTCTGGATAAAATGATTTATTTAACATTTTTTTAACCATTTTTATACAGAAAAAAGCCAACGGTCGATCGAAAGAATGGATAATCCCAATTATTTGTTTAGTAATTTTTTTTTGGTTGATCGGCAACTAAATAAATAATATTTTGGGCCTTTTTTGACACTGAATTTTGGCATAGATGTAATGGGATGATGATGGCCTAATTCACAATTTAGAATTTAGGGCAAATTGGATCAAACGTATCCCATTATTTATATAGCTTACCTTTTCCCCAAATTATTATGGCTTTTGGTCCATCCAAAAAATGAACTAATAAAATGGTACAAACAATGAATACGAGCGATCATTTTCAACAAATTCCTAAATTTACACATTTGCTCTCGAATAAAATTGGTTTTTGCCCTAAATTACAAAAAATAAATGGAGTTTATCTTCGTGCGATCCATCCCGTTCATTTTTAAATTTATTCAAATCCTCTCATTTTGATTTTTTTTATCATTTGAATAATAAAACGCACAAAATTAATTTTGACCTGTGAATTTTGGACACACTAATTTTGGGCACCAAATTTAAAAAATGATTAAAAAACCATTTAATTATGAATTTGTTCATAATTTAAATGAATTTAATGATCATATAGTTTTTGTGACTTTTCTATTTCCGAATTTTCCAAAATAATTTTCTTCGTAACATGCAAATGATATAACAATCAAGGTCTTTTGAAGGGCAGATTAAGAATCTATCACATTATTTTCACATATTCAAAAAGTAAAAATTATAACTGTTTTACTTAAATTTTTTAATTTAAATTTGATATATTTTCGAAATTTAATTTTTCTATACCAAATAAATAAAATTTTTAACCCAGTTCATCAAGATACGTCGATAAATATATTATTTACATGATTTTGATTTTTTTTTAAATTTAGTTTCAAAAAAGTCATACCCGAATTTCTAATATAAAATATGATCATTAAATTCATTTAAATAAGGATTGATTTTATGTTTTTAATTATTTTTTACATTCGGTGCCAAAACCGAACTTAATTGAACCAAGGAAAATTGTTGAAAATATTTAAAAATGCATTTATCAAAAAAATTAAAGCAAAATTTATCCATGAAAATTAAAATTCAAACAATAATTCTTCAATTAAATTAAAATTAATCAGTCCATTCATTTCCATTCCATTATATTTTTTTTCATTCAAATTGTTCGGAATAAATTGAATCGTCCATTGGTCCCTCCTTGTTTTTGTTGCTTTTCTAAATTATTTTTAATTTATTTAATATTTTCCACTATTTTTTTAAACTTTTTGCTGTTTTGCATGCTTCACATTTGCATCCTTTTTCATGTTTTTTGTTATTTTTGTTTGCCTTTTTTGCCAATTTTTCCTCTCCAATTTCATCCGATTCTTCGGATTCAATCAATTCTGTGAATAAATTCAAATTTATTCATTTTTAATTTTCACCCACCAATTGATTGTTGCAATGGCTGTGCCCCCTCAATTTCGGTGCTCAATAATTCATCAGCAGGTTGATCGGCTGGTTGGAATGGAAGGGCAAAATTCATTCGAAAATAAAAAGCCAAGAGAATGAAAAGGCAAAAGCCGGCTAATTTTGTGCACATTTTATTAATTTGTTATGGAGAGAATAATTTTTTAGAATTAAATTCAGCCACTTTTTATAGGCCCCATTTCCCATTCATTTTCATTTCATTGTTTCCCAATTTGGAAATTTAAATAACAAAAAAAATTTATCATCTTTTTTCCTTTATTTGTCTATTTTCCTCCCACCCAAAATCCCTCTGACAATAAAGAATATCCCATTTTTCATTTCATTTCATTGTTCTTTTTTTTTCAATTTTAATTGGCCAAAAATAGAAAACAATGAATTTTAATTTTGACTCATTTTTCATTTTTGATTGCTTATTCTAATTTTGGAAATATTAAAAAAAATTAATTAATTTCTATTAATTTTAAATCAAATTTATTATATTTCATATTCAATATTAATCAAAAATAAAAATAATGAAAATAATAAAAATCTTAATTTTACTCAAAAAGCATAATAATTCAATTTATTTTAATTTTTAAAAATATAATTTTAATTGTTTGCTCAATGAATTTGTCCATTTTTTGCTTTAAATTTATCCATCTGCTTATTTTAAATTTTTGACACCTTTAACCCCAATAATTTTACTGAATTGGGGCAAAATTTCGAATATTTCTAATTTACAATTTCCATCCATTCATCACATTTTTACTTTATTTTCTTGTGCAATAAATTTAATATAATTATAGACTGAAAAATGGAAAATGTAAAGGAAAAGTGCCAATTAGTGGAATTGTCAGAAATTAAATTTTAAAATATTCAATTATTTTATTCACTGCAATATTTTCCAATATTCAAACATTGATAAATTTATTGAAAAAATTGAAATAAAATCATACAATTTATTTAAAAAAAATGGCCATCGATCCAATCAGTGAATCGATGTTCATCACGGCAATTGTCCAATGTTTGATATGCACTTTTGGATTGGTCTTAAATGCATTTTTGGCTATTGTAATCATCAAAAATAAGTTGGAATTTATGCAAAATTATATTTTAATCATTTTGTATTTTTGTTATTTCTTTAAAGAAAGCTTCGTTTTTATTGTTGCGGTTTTTTCCTAATGATTTTGGCCATTTATGATTCAATTGCCGAATTTTTTCTGATTTTCTTGTCCACTCCTTTGACCATTTTTCAAATCACAATTCCTCTATTAAATTGCTTTTGGCTTGATTTTTATTGTGTTTATGCCCAAAATAATGCCCAACTTTTGATGTGCTCAATTAGCATTGATCGACTCATTTCCATTTTATTTCCAGTCAGGTGATAGCAAAAAATATTGACAAAAATGTTACAATTAGAAATTAAAAATTTTTATTGAAATTATTATTATTAGACCTAATCTAAGTTAAAATAGGAGGATTAGGGATGAATCAACTTTAAATTATTCTTTATTATTTGTGCTGGAAAATATGATAAAATTGTGAAAGGGAAAATGCATTAGGAGTAGGAGAGGAAAAGAAATGGTTTTTTTAAAAAGACAAATTAATGAGGCAATATTTGATTGATGGGTGACAGGTTGGTTAGGCAAAAAGTTGTGGTACAGTAGGATGAATAGGAAAGACTCATTAGCATTGACAGAATTAAATACATATTCAATTCATAATAATGAAAGAATAAGTCCAAATTGGCTCAGAATTGGCCAAAATATTCACAAAAAATTGTCTCTAAAAATGCATTTCTATTTTTTTTTTTTCAAAAATATTTCAATCATCCTAAATTTTATTTTTTTTTCAAAATACTATTAATTTTATTTTATTTTTTCATATTTTTTTAGCTATAAGAAAATTTGTTTGGAGCATAAATTCAAATATATTGCCGCATTTCTCATTCCTCCGGCAATTTATGTTTCCTATTTGGTCATTCTTTTCTACAATTATTCCATAGCGAATGCGGACAAGTTAACATTAATAAATGGATGATAGAATGAAAAATATTTTTAGACCAGTTTATTGTATGCCCAGCGATTATGTGGATGCAATGGCCACAAAAATAATGTACAATGTTTTGATGTATTCAAATTTGGTTATGATTGCCGTCTATTCACTCATTTGGATTCTTCTAAAATCTAAAGGTCAACAGCAGAAATATCAAGAATTTTTCGAATTGAAATTTGTGCAATCAAATCAAATGTTCATTTGAATATATTAAAATTTAGCACAAATAGATTGTTGTGATGAATTAATTAGAGAAAGAATCAAAAAATTATAAATTATAACCTAAAGACAAGCATAGGTCAAAATCCGGCAGTTTTCGTTTTTTGGTCATATCTTTCTGGTCACTTATATTTTGATTAATCATTTAATGTTTTATGGAAAGTGCTTAATCTAATTATATAAAATTTTATTAAAAGATGAAAAATATTGGCAAATTCAATGGTGATGATTATTTTATAAAATTAGTAATAATATTAGATTGAATGAGAGAGAATATAATAAATATGGCTTGAAGTATAAGCTATAATTTATTTTAATCTTTTCAAAAAAAAATATAATCTACATTCCATTTTGCAGTTGTTAAAATCAAAAATTCAGCTGATTATCGAATCTACAAATCGTTGATTGTTTTAATGTTGGTCACATTTTTCTGTTGGTTGCCGGTCCCATTGTTAATCACTTTTTTGTTTCCGTCTCTTCAAATTCAAATGTCCGCCAATATAATCAATGACCTTCAACGTGCCCTCCTTCAATTGAATAAAGCAGCCCAGGCCATAAATGCACCAATCCTTTTCATTTGCAGGTTCAAAATTAAATTCAAAATTATTATTTTTAATATTTTAATATTCCAAATTTCACAGTTCACAATATCGAAAGGCAATGAGGAAGGAAATGAAGCGTTTTGTTGAATTAGTCAGCAAAAAACAAAATTTACTCATTTCAATTGTTCCAATTTGATAATAAATAAAAAAATTGTATTTTGATTATTGGTCATTTATAATCATCAATTATTATAAATTAGTCATGTTTATGATAGCATTAGATTATTTCTTATTAGTACAATACCAAAAAAATTGTATAGAAAATATGAAATGAATGTTTGCGTGAGGAATTTTAGAAAGTTATTTCCGTTTATTTTGTTTACAATTCCTCAATTCCTCAATTCATATTATAGTTATAAATTATACCTTTTATAAATTAAGAAAGAAGCAGAAAATGTGGTATTTTTCTGTTATGAACTACCATATCAAAAAATTATGGAAATGGTAAAATTTTGGATGTAGATCACGCACGAATCTGGCATTAAATTTGTCATATATATATCACCATTTTGGTAAAAAAAATATGCCAAATTTTGAGAAGAAAATGCCAAGAGGAACTAGATAATATTTTACTATTGGCAAATTATTGTGGCCAAAATAAATTCTTTATTTTTGGTAAGATTTTTACTTTAAATTTAACTGTATTGTAATTTGTAACTATGTTTAGTAAATTTGGTATTAAGCTTTCTGAGCCGTGTTGATTTAACTACTATAAGTATGGCTAAAAATTTTCACTAAAAATGCCCTTTGTCCCCCTGGTATTTTCCTGGTAAAATTTAACATAATATTACCAAAATGTTGCCATATGACAAAATTAATGCTAGATAAGATACTTGATCTATGTCAAAAATTTTACCGAGGACAACATTTTCATAATTTTTTAATAGGGTTGTTAATAATAGAAAAATACGGAAAAAGCAACAATAATGTTTATTGTTTTATGTCCATTTTCGTCTTTAAAACATAAAATTTTCTTCAATTTCCGCCTACAAAATTGAGAACAAAAGGAAGTCATATGGCATATGGATGACCATTAAATTCCTTATCTAATCCCAAAAAAAATATTCAATTTTGATCCTTGATATTGGCAAACTAACATCAATGGTCAATGTCTAAGCTATTAATATTTATTTTAATTTCCTCTAAAAATTTACCAACAATAAAAGCACAAATTTGGCATAATCCACCCAATTTTGTTTCCTAATTAATTTATTTTAATTTCATAATTAATTTACTTAAATATTATTCAAATTTAGCCAAAAATGTACTAAATATGTTGCAATTTTCTGCCTTTTTTGTGACCATAATTTTATTTTAGGGAAGAACATTTAACCAACAAAATTTGATCACAAATTTCACAAAAAATTAAGCCAAGATTGTCTCAATAATTTAAGGGAAATCCTTTAAAAATTTAAAAAGAATTTTCTTGGCCACAAAATGAATGAATGAATGAATGAATGAATGAATATTCTCCCGACAAAAATTGTGTTATAGTTTATTATTTGGGATATTTGTGTCCAAAATTTGAATATAAATATTTTCGTTGAAAATAAAATGGAAACAAATTTTAATTGCCAAATGTTAAAATATAAAATAAAAATGTGTAATTGAGAATTTATTAAATTAAAAATAAATATATTTTACATTAATCAAAAGAGAAATTATTTAAATCAAAAAATAACATCCAATTTAGTAAATTTTTCCAAATTTTCCATCAAAATATTTTTATTTCATTTTTGTACATTTTTAATTCTGACATAAAATTTGGCCATAAGTCAAATTTGCAATAATTCCAGAAATCATTTTTGTGACATAAATCACAATGTGATTGATGCCCAGGGAAAATGGCTCTATAAAAAGAAAACAGTAATTGGAATTTCGGTCCTCCCTGCAAATGGCCATTCATACTTGGAAGCCAAAATAATTTATCCCCAGAAAATTTCCACAAAACACCTTTTTAAACATCTGCCAAAATGCACTAAAAAGAATAATATTTTTGTTAATTCCCTTAAGCCAATTAAAAACATGGCAATTTTTTTAAAAGAATATTTTCGCCAAATAATTGGTATATTATTTTCCATTTCTATTTTCCATTTTCCTTCATTTTTGATTGAATGATATATGATATATTTGGCCAATAATAAATACCGTTGCCTTCCCTCCAATATTTAATATAATAATAAATAAATTATTATTAATAAAAATTGGAGTCAACATTTGGTCGCCACCTGCATTTCCCCCTCAAATTTTTGGCCATTTTTATTCTACTAAAAAATGATTAAATTAGTCCCTGACATTGCCCAAAGTCCAGCCCATTGTTTTTTGTTCAATTTTAGCACCCAAAAATATGGCTAAAACACTGGACTAAATTGATTATGAGAATTGAATTAAATGTCCCAGCAAATTGTTTACATTTAATTTATATTTTCGGATGATCAAAATAATTCATTTGCATTTTATAAATTAAATTAATCGCCCAAAATGCAATACAAAAATTATTTTCTATTTTGAATATAAATTTTGGATGGTTTTTCATATATTTTCAGCTAAATAAAAATTTTTGATTGTTGAAATATTTTGTCGAATTTGATTTAATTTTAGTCCATTAGCTTTGAAAAGGGCAACAAATTCTCAATGGACTCAATCAAAGTCATATTATTTTATTCTTTTTGAATGGGATTAATTAAAAATGACACTTTTTCATCAGGAATATATTAATAATAATCCCCTCTTTATATGGCCAAATATTTCAACAATATTCACATTCATTTTTTTTATCATCAAGTTAGGAAATAATGAGAGGAAATTGATGTTTCATTTTTCATATAAAAATAGAAAACAAAACACAAAAGTATCAAAATTCTTTCCTTATAAAATTATTTCATTTTATATTTTAGATTATTTCAATTAAAATTCTAAACAATTTCAACGATAAAATGGCTGAAGAATTTGGTAAATTATAAATAAATTATAATAAAATATATTAATTAATTTAAATGTAGATTTGGTACGGACAATCTATTCGGGTTGCGCATTTGGGACATTCTCGCTGGGAATGGTGTTTAACATTTTCCTCCTTTGGCTCATCCTCAAGAAGACACCGGCCCCAATGCTCATTTACAGTAAATTGTTGATGGCCCCCTGTATTATGGTAATAAATGGATGGAATAAAATAAAATAAAATCATTTCCCCTCAAAAAAAGGATTTATTCATTGCCCTCATCACTTTCCTTGTTCAGCCAATTCCCATTGTTGACCATGGATTCCATGCCGTCATCCAGAATGGCTTCTTCCGTACAACATCATCCATTTACAATTATTCTGTTTGTTTTCCAATATTTTACAATCAATTATATTTTATTTAGGCCAATGTCCTTTGGTTCCAAATGCTTTTGCTTTTCCTTTGCTGCACCACAATTCAATTCATTTTTCGATATTATATGATTATAAAGTTAACAAAAATGAATATTAAAAATAAATTCATTTTAATATTTAGTGGTGAATTATCAACTAAATTAAAATATTTTACCGGTTTTGTGATTGCAATTTTGTTGATTGCCCACATTCTATTGCATTTTTGGTCCGATTATCCGTATGAGGAATATACAAAATTAATGGAGGAATTGTCCGAAAAAGTCAAAGAGGAAATGGGCATTACCGAAATTCGATTCTCTTCATTCACTCCAGCTGTTTGTTTTTATTAGTTAATTGTCTTTTATCTTCTATATTTCAGCGTTCTTATCAATGGATTTTGCATTGTGCCGCAATGATTTCCATTTTCGCAATTTGCTATTGCATTATCATTGTATGTTGAATATTTGGGTTGCGCTACCGTACCCGAACCCTATCGACGACATTTTTAGCCTTCTACACCCGAACCCTATAATGCCAAACCCGGCAAAACTCCAACAAACTATCGGATTCGGGTTTTATCGGGAGTGAAAAGCATTCCATATTGGTGGATTTTGAATAGATTTTTTAAGGATTTTTAATTTTTTTAGTCAAATTTTTCTTTTAGGGACCATTTTTTGACTAAATTTATCGTTTGCGAGACAATTTTTTGTAAAAATTTCTCACTAGATCGCCATATTTGTTGGCTGAAAAAATACTAAAAATTCGGGATCCCGACCGAACCCGATCAAAAATACCAAATCCGAAGTCGAATCAGATGTTGCCAAACCCGACCAAATCTAAACCCGAATTTCACATTTCACCCCCCGAAATTCGGGAGCGCAATTCTTTTGAATATTTATTCCAATTCCACCTGATTCGGTTTATAATTTTAGTTTTGTTTCCTTGGCACTCGCCGTTATATCCAAAAATCATATGGTAATTTTATGGTCAATGGAATGGTTTTGACGAATGTTCGAAAGAATTTGCGAATGCAAGAATACAATAATCAAGTGACAACCGCACTCATTGTCCAAGTGAATCAATCGAATATTTTATCAATTTATTAAATTTTATTTTATTAGGCATTTTTGCCAACTGTTGAAGTGATTGAATTGAGTTTACAGACAACATTGCCAATATTCTTCCCAACCGCCAACATTGTCCATTTTATGGTCTTTGCCGCCATTCCACTTTATTTTATTCCAGTTTGATTATATCAAAATGATACCAATAATTTATTTTTGTTCAGGTTTTAAACCCATTGGCCACAATGTTATTGGTTAAACCATATCGAAGGGCATTGTTGAAAATGGTTGGAATTGACACAAAAAGGCGAATAAAAGCCATTGAATGCAACAATAACAAAGAGAGAATTCAAACATCCAGCACTCCAATTGAAGTACTTAAGGCTGTGCCAATCATATAATGATAATGATGTGAGGATTTTAAATGAATTGTACAAAATGATGAAAATACTTATAAAAATATTTAAAATTATTTCCTTATTGTAAACAAATTGTATTAATATTATTTTTTCATTAGATAAATTTATTATGAAAAATATTTTAATTAAATTATTATACGGGCACTTTTTGGTCACTATCCTGAAATAATTCTGATTTCTGACACAAAGTGGGTTGGGGAGGGATCCAGATTCACTGAAAAATATGTAATGGCGTGATAGTGGCATACTCGAAACTACTTTTTAATACGAATATTTCAATGAACGAATTAGAAATTGATTTTTTATTTAAGGTTGGATTTAGCCTCTGCTGGTCAATTTGGGAATTTTGACCACCCATCAATTCCAAAAATGTTGAAATTTGTATGGAAAATTTGTATTTTTTGAAATGTGAACTGAACATGCAATCTAAATTTAAAATGGTTTTCTTTGAATAATCATAATTTCTAAATTTCCATTTTTTATTGCTTCTGATTTTTTCATTTAAAGTATAAAATAATCTGATGTTAAAATAAAATATTCTCATGAAAATTCTGGTTAAATTTTGTGCACTAATAAATACATTTTTATTTATCCCACCACTCCTCCGCACATCATATTATATCCATTTTCAAATCTGAAATTTATGTTACCGGAAAAGGTGTGAAGATCAGAAAATAATTATTTATAATTAAATGTAGAATATTTCCAATTCAATTGCCCATTTCAATGAATGCCACAGAATTGGGCATCATTTCTTCGGAATTTATAAATTATTTTCGCTTTTCCTTCAATTCTGCCAATTTGTTGGCAATTTTCCTCCAAATTCCAATTTCACTTGGAAATTGTTGGATTCTTTTGGGCACTGCCTTCATCCATCCAAATTTGAAATGCATTTTGATGGCACAAAGTTTTTGCTTTTGCACATTTTCAATTTCAAGATGTGCCCAAATTTTCAATGTCCTAATTTTTGGGCCAGAACATTTTCTGGACAATTTTCTGCTTCAGGCATTAAAAATTAATTTATTTTAATAAATAAATATTCTTTTTCAGTCCATTTTAATGTTCTCAATCACATTTTTGAATTCCATTGGCCATATTCTCTTTATTGAACGACTTTTGGCAACAATTTTATACAAAAAATATGAACGTCAACATCGATGCTTTCTCAGCATTGGATTATTGCTCATTTTTATTGTATTAAAATTAATAATATTTAATTATTTTAATAATTTTTTAGAGTGCATTTTCCGCCTATACAACATTTGAACAAGTTTTAAATTCCGATTCCAATAATAATCCGAATAAAATATTGGAATTTCGTCTCGGCACTCTCATTTCATATGGCCTTATTGTTTTTTTAGCCTTCTTAGAAATTTTTGCCATTTTCTTGTTGGGCACATACAATTTGAAAAAATACAAATTACAATTGAGGGCAAATGGTTGCGGGGAACATAATCTCAGCGAAAGATTCCAAGTAAATTTAAATATTATATGACTGATCTTTAGAGTCTAAATTCTTTGTTTACGATTAATTTAGATTTTATAGAATTTTACTTTGGTTTTAATGGAATTGGATCAAATTTTTGATTATCCGTTTAATGGAAAATAATATGAAAAAATACCCAAAATTCTTCATATTTATTTTAAAAATAAATAAGAATAAATCTGTAAAAAATAGAGGGTGAGCTTCTAATAGAGATGGGCTATTAATAGAAGAAATAATTTAATTTAATTTTAGACGTGTGAGAATATTCGAACTGCTCGTCAATTGGCTCCAATTTTTGCACTTCATTCTGTCAATCTTTTTTTCATCAATTCATTCCCATTTGCAATATATTTTGGCATTTTAAATGGCCCATTATCCATTGAATTGAGCAGTGAAATAATATTCTTTTTAATGAATTGCACAAATATTGGCATCGAATATTTCATAATTTGGTGAATATTTAAAATATAATAATTCAATATTATTTTTTTTAAGTAAACATCCAATACTTCGCCGTAATGCTCAAAAATTGTTGGTTAAATTAAAATTAAAATTGCTTTTTTGCAAAAGCCGTGTCGCCGATTTTGAATCATCAATCCAAAAACAACAAAGCATTCAGCAGAAGCGAAACAATGAAGCAGATGAACATTTTAAAATGTTAAAGCAAGAATGGGCTTAATTTAAATAAAAAACAAATATCACCATACTCATATTTTAATAAAATTTCATTTGCTAGATACAATTTTATGAAAATTTGGGATAAAAATGGCTAGTTTCATTTCAATTCAATGAGATGATTAAGATATTGGATAATTTCTATATCATTTTATTGAACATTAGTAAATTGACTACAAATTCATTGACCATTGTTCGATTAGTTATCATAAAAAATGACACGAAAACACTTTTAATTAAACCAACAGTTTTGATTTGAAGCCATATTTTAGCTAAAAATCAAAATGATGATTAATGCATTTTGAGACTATTATTTATAAACAATTTTATGCCCCAAGGACAAATACAACTCACTACAATAATAGATATAGTATGCTTTACGAACTTGAACTAGTCTGTCTAAGCTGATTTCTGATTAGTCCTAAATGGTCGAAAACACTTTTATGGGATTTAATTTAAAAAATCTCATAAAAATGTGTCCAAATGTGAACCCAATAAATGCATTAAACTCCAAAAATCATCTTCATCGGATATTAGTGTTCGCCAAAAGAATATAATTCCCTCTTTTCCTGTTCATTTTTTTGGACCATTTCTGATGAATTCCAATATTCTTCTAAATTATTTCCTTAACAATATTAATACTAAATTAATTTTTCCAAAAAGAATATTAGAATTTTGCAGACGAAAAAAATTGTAAAAGATCATGCCAAAATTGGCCATTTTTATTTTAATAAAATATTCCAGCAATAATATTTGATGATGTTTCCGTACTAAAATGGTGTAAATATTTTCATTTCCTTGCCCATAAATGTTCCTCATTTATTAATTATTTCCCAAAAATACCCAAATTAAACAGAAAATATTATTTCCGCAATTCTGTGATTAATTTATAAAATATTTATAGAGCCAAATGTAATGAGTTAAATATTTATTTTCCTCACTCAATCCGAAAATATTTACTAAAAAATGATGAAATATTATATAATAAATGCCAATGCCAATGGCAAATGATATTGTTTTTTAACATCAAAGATCTATTTTTTTTATTTATTTATTTGACCATCATATTTTTGAATATTTAAGGTTGAAATTAGGATTCATTTGTTGAATATCCTCCAGAGTCCATACATATATTTTTATCTATGTTCATTCTTCGTTTTCATTTGTGGGCGTCTGCTTAATGGTTTTATAAATCCAAAAATAAATTAATTAATGTTATTCAATTTTGTTTAAAAACATCAAAATTACATCTAATTGTTTCATATTGAAAACAAAATGAAAGAATCGAGAACAAAAAAGGACAAATGATTAAATAATAAATAGCTTAAATAATCACAAAATACATTTTTCCGCCCATTCATTCATTCATTCAAATCCAAATTTGTTCATTCTTTTTATGTTAATTTTTGGTCATTTGTTCTTTCGGGATTCTCGGTTGTTTTCTAACTTCAATAAATGAAATATGTGTATCCATGTTCTTTAATTAACATCATATAAAATTGAATAAAATAGGAAATTTATTATTTGTATTATTCATAAATACAAGGATTAATTGTGTTTTATTGAAATGTTTTTAAAATAATCATAATTTTAGATCTTTCATAAATTAAAATTTGAATTTTGAAATGGCTGAAGAATTTGGTAATTCTAAAAATAAATTAAAATAAAATATATTAATTAATTTAAATGTAGATTTGGTACGGACAATCTATTCGGGTTGCGCATTTGGGACATTCTCGCTGGGAATGGTGTTTAACATTTTCCTCCTTTGGCTCATCCTCAAGAAGACACCGGCCCCAATGCTCATTTACAGTAAATTGTTGATGGCCCCCTGTATTATGGTAATAAATGGAATGGATGGAATAAGATAAAATCATTTCCCCTCAAAAAAAGGATTTATTCATTGCCCTCATCACTTTCCTTGTTCAGCCAATTCCCATTGTTGACCATGGATTCCATGCCGTCATCCAGAATGGCTTCTTCCGTACAACATCATCCATTTACAATTATTCTGTTTGTTTTCCAATATTTTACAATCAATTATATTTAATTTAGGCTAATGTCCTTTGGTTCCAAATGCTTTTACTCTTCCTCTGCTGCACCACAATCCAATTCATTTTTCGATATTATATGATCATTGGGTATCCATCTCTCATTAAATTAATAAAATTCAATTTTAGTGATGGCCAAATCCCCCAAAAATTGCAATATTCCACTGGATTTGCCATCACAATTTTGTTGATTGCCCATGTAATTCTCCATTATTGGTCCGATTATCCATATGAGGAATATAAGCAACAAATGATGGAATTGAGCAAACGAATTTATGAGGAAATTGGCATCACCGAAATTCGATTCTCCTCATTCACACCGGCGGTGAATTTATTTTTATTTAATTATCCTTAATCTTCTATTTCAGCGTTCTTTTGAATGGATTTTGCATTGTGCCGCAATGATTTCCATTTTCATAATTTGCTATTGTATTATCATTGTATGCCAAATATTCCAATAATATTAAATTTAATCATAATTTCAATTAAAGTATTGCTTTCGTGGCACTCGCCAATATATCAGTGCCACTTATGCAAATTCAATGGGAACTGGTAAGACAAAAATGATGACAAATTTACGGAAAAATATTCGAATGCGAGAATACAACAATCAAGTGACAACGGCACTCATTGTTCAGGTAATCCCAATATTTATTTCTGATTTTTGAATATTTATTAATTTCAGGCAATACTTCCAACCATTGAGGTGATTGAATTGAGTTTACAAACAACTTTGCCAATATTCGTACCAAATGCCGGCACCGTCCATTTCATGGTCTATGCCGCCGTTCCCCTTTATTTTATGCCCGTAATTCATCCCTAATAATAATTTAATTAATTTGAATTTATCCATTCAACAGGTTTTGAACCCATTGGCCACCATGCTTTTGGTCAAACCATATCGTCGTGCCCTTATCAAATTATTTGGGTCCAACAAAATGGTGAAACCAATCAGTCAAATTCAAACTGTCTATCCAACATGCAGCAAGGATATGCATCATCCTTCAACAATATTTTGAACAATTTTTCTAATATTTTCATAAATTTTTAATATTTTTGATATATTTTCTTTTGCAAATTATTATGTAATATGATTAAATGATTGCAATTTGCGGCGAATATTAAAATCATTGCAAATTAAAAATCAAAATTTTATATCTACAAATTTTGTCCCACTTAAAATAAAAATAAAATATTATATTTTTAGAGCAAATGAAAACTTATAAAAACAACTAAAATCACTAGGGAGCGGATTTATATGCACCGAAAAGTGCCAATATATGCGCATATATATGCACAAAAAAAGGCCAAAATATGCACCAAATATGCCAAAAAATTCTAAAATATGCACATTTTATGCACAAAATTAATGGATTTTTTTGATATTAAAGTCTAAAAATGATAAAAAAAATTGTATTAAACACTAAAATTAATCATTCCATTGCATAAAATTGCAAAAAAATATAAATTTCCAAAAATTTTATACAACTGAAAAAATATTGGATTTTCGACTCCTTTGGGGGACTCTTCACTTTTTAAGAAATATTTTTCCCGAAAATTTTATTCTAACTTAAATTTTGTAGAAATTTTTTTCAAAAAATTAACAGAATAAAAAAATTTTTCTAAAAATTTCAAAATTTTCACTAAAAATTGACAAAAATTCACGAATTTCGCTAAAATATGCACCAAAATATGCAAATTATGCACTAAAATGGCGAAATATGCAAAATATGCACAGAATGCCAAAATATGCCAAAATATGCATTATGAAACCGGTTCAAAATCATTTTTAGAACCTAAAAACACTTTTTTCGCACTCCCCAATGCTGTGCATATTCGCACAAAAAATATGCATTTCCATAAAAATCCGCTCCCTAAAAATCACTATTTAAAATTTGTCAAAATAATTTTAGAAAGAAAAATTAATAAATTCATTAGAATTTTCCTATATTTATGAATGATATTTTATTGCTAAATATCAATTTTTTCAATTTTTTATTAACAAATTCGCGCTTCAAACAATGTTGACCATATTTCGATGATATTATTTTCCTTAATCCTCCTTCTAATCTTCATTATAATTTTTGCATTTGACACCGGTCATCTTCTTCACCCATTCGCCATCAATTTTTTCAAAATTATTTTCACGTGGGTTGCAAGTATTTCCTCCGAGTACGCCAATTTGATATTGTCGCCGATCATTCGTGTTGTTTCGAACCGCTAAAGCTGGACCACCACTGTCTCCCTTAACAAAAAATTATTTTTAATAAGTTTTAAACTATGAATTTTTTGTAATAATTCGTTTTGTATCCTCCCACCCCCCCCCCCCTTTTTGAAAAAATGCATATTTTGGGGTTTTCGAGTTCAGAAAGTCCGAGCATTCTTTTTGAATTTGGATCAATTCAAATGGTTCAAAAACAAGTTTAAAAAAATTTATTTCGACGACAGAATTGGATTATAAGTAAAGAAAAATAAAATTATAAAATGTTAAACCGGTTTTGAACCATTCGGATCAATCCAAATTGAAAAAGAATGCCAAATTCGGATTCCTCGACCTAATTTTTTCAAAAAAAGAGATAATACATAATACCAATACCAACCGAATTAATGCCAATTTTTAATTTTTTTTTTTATCTATTCGTAAACCACCGATTGATATAATTTAATTTCAAAAATTAAAATTACAAACCCCGCTGACTGTGTGTTGAGCGTTGGCTTCATTGCAAACTTTGGAAGGGCCATTTGGTGTCAAGCAAGAATGTGTGCGTACAATGTCCCATCGGAATACATCGGGAACAGGAAATGTCTGTGCTCCGATGCATGGGGCTAGTAAATTATTGATAATATTTTTATAATATTAAATTTATTTAAAATTAAATAAATTTTAATAATTTTCCACATACCAACTGTACTTCCCCATCCAGCAATTGTGACATTTTCCTCAAAGTTGAAAGAGTCATTTAGGCCTAAACAGGCTAGGCAAATGGAATGAACTGTTTCATCAAATTCAACTTCTTGGCCCAACTGGAAAATTCACAAATTTAAAAATATTTTTTTCTGGTAAAATATAAAAATAAATTAAAAAGTTTTAATTGTTAATATTAATAACCCACATCCAAAATGCCCTGATCGCGAAATATAGGACGACCACCCCCTGATTCGGTGTAATTTGGATGACGATGGAGAGCGGATTTATTGAGCACAATTCGACGGCTTCCATTCTTATTTGCCGACCCATACACAACGGTCATTGTATCGTTTTCCTTCATTCGTTGACCACAATGGCCACAAGTGAGCACATACCGGGGACTAATCAACGAGCCAGTGAAAAATGAAGACTGAGCTTGGCCATTTTGTTTGTAGGTGTATGACACATAAATCATCCATGGCATTTGCCGAATGTCACCTTCCCATCCATTGATAAGCTATTAAAATATATTTTAATTGAAGAAAATTATGGATTCAAAAGATTTAATTATTCATTTTAGAGCTTGAGATTGTACATTCATGATGAAATAGAGATTGACAGTAGAGATGGATTCCCGGGGACTGGGATGTGCTAGGGCACAAATTTTCCGGGAAACATCTAGGGCTGCCCCGGGGACAACTTTTTCGGGACGGTGATTAAGGGATGCACCGGAGAATTTTTGAGGATCACCGGAGTTCCGAGGATGAAGTCGGGGATTAAGCAAAATTTTAAAAAACCAAAAAAAATGAGTAAATTTTTTATTTTGTGGTTAAAATTTTTTAAATTTGTGAAAATTTTATGCCTGTACCTAATTATCAACTTAATTATCATCCTTCTTTCTAAATTTCTTTAAAATTTGCCTTAATCGCAAGAGTGGACATTTGAAATTTTTTTGTGACACTAAATTGGGCAATTTTATTTATATTTTTCACTAAATTTTGATATTAAAATTGGGATTTGAGGAATTTGAAAAGGAAAAAATGAAAGTATTATTTGATCGACAGCATCTTCTTGCCATTATAAGAAATGTTCAGTTGCTCTATATTTTTCCCTACAAAATGCCATCACAATCATTAATTAATCGGTGTTGCCGAAAGGCACTATCGAAGAAAAATTTTGAATTTGTCCTGCTGCACTGTCCACCCTCCCAAAAAGAGGGATGGGCACACCTTACGCGATTTTATTATTATCAAATCAAAGAGACTTACCCATTTCACTCGTTTATGGCCATTTTGGCTGATTTCACCGCTATATGCTGGATTTTTGTAGGTCATGCATTTTTGATGATGATGATTTTTTCTTACTTTCTTCGCTGCAGTTGAATAATTGATAATAAAAGCAGCCAAAATCCACAAATAAATCATCAAGGGAAGGAGACGGGATCCATTCATTTTTGGTTTATTTAAATTGAATTCGAGGAATGCCCTTTTGTACAAATTTTCCCAATTCATTTAATCCCTTTTATGGAGCCATATTTCTCATTTCATTCAAATCCACTTTTGCCCTTTCATGCTGGAATTAAAAATGTAAATAACATCCGAATTGAAAAGCCACCATGAAATAAATCTGTCCTCATAAATTTGTTTTAGGTGGAATTAAATTTAGAATGCTGCCCTTTAGGAAATGTGGATTTGGCCACCCATATTTCAATATTCCAAATATTTTAAGTCTATATTTTAGAATTTAAATGAGGATTTGAATATGAAAAGGTGAATAATTCAATATCATTTTTTATGGAAAATTGGTTTTCGTTTGGTCACAGATAATAGCCTGAAAATAATTTAATTATTATTCAAAATGGTTTTCATTTTTATTTTTAATATATTTTATTAATATTTGTTCTATCTATTTTCTTATGGTGGCACTTTCGACTTTTTGGGGTCAATAAAGAGATGTGGAACCGGCGGAAGGGAACATGGAGCACACTTACTTAGAAAGAAATTCAGTCAAAAATGTCTCGGCGGAGCGTTTTTCTAATCATATATTCTTTTTATGCAATATATATTTTCCAGCCCATTCAAGTCATACTTTTATTTTTTGAATTTTGTGAAAAAACTTAGTGCTAAATATGGGCAAAATTTGCGATTGTCAAGACTTGTTTATTGGTAAATTTTTTAAAACAAAAGAGCCATACATTTATTGGGGATAGTATCTAAATTTGAAACCATCGCAAATTTTTGATTGGATTAATAATTAATTTCGATTAATTCCGATCACAAGTATAATATTGGCATCAGGAGTGTGCACGGACCAGGCCCTGGATCGAAGCAGGTCGGGCTTAGGCCCGGAAGCCCAATAGGAAATACAATACAAACCAACAAAAAAGACTTTTTCAATAAAATTTTTTAACATTTTTTTTTTTGAAATTTTTAATTAAAATTTTATTTTTTCTCATCATTTTTGTACAACTTCTTTTCAAATTTTCCTTTTTAAATTTTTTCTATGGATAATCAATTTTGGCAAAAAAATTTTGCAAGAAAAATTTTTCCTTGGAAAATTTTAATACCCGGGCTTTCGGGAGGCGGAAGCGAAAATCGTCAGGCCGACCGATTTTTTGGGCCCGTGCACAGTGCACACCCCTGCTGATTGGCATTTAATAAAAATGTTCGATAGGTACCAAAAGAAGGTGGAAAATACAAAATTATTTGGAATTAAATTATAAAAAATTTCACTGGATTAATTTTTCATGCTTTATTTATAAATATTAATTCGACAAAATAAAACTAATATTTTATATTTACAATAAAATACTCCCAAAAACGAATAATTATTCAAAATTAAAATATTTATTAAAATTTCAATTTCAATTACCAAAAATGTTTTTTATCACAAAATTGCACTTTTGAAATAATTTAAAAATTAATGAACAGATTAATTGCAGTTTTCTTTTCTCGTTATCAATCCTGCACTTTTTAAGGAGAGAGCAAATACATAAATAATTTTGATTTGAAGAATAAAAAATTTATAAAAAATGTCCTGAAATTGCAGTCTTAATTTGGGCAGAAGATCAAAATTATTCATATTGGAGAAAATTCACAAAAAACAAAGTGCATTGTTTTTATCACTAATTGCGGAAATTTTGCATCAATTTTACGATGTCCTCACTGATCAGGCACAATGTACTGTTGCGGAATTGCCTTTAAAAGGGCCTCCATCGATGGAATGGGATCAATCCAGTTTCTTCCCATAAATTCATTAATTATTCAATCCCATTTTGTGCCATCAAAATCATCATTCAAAAATGCAATTTTGCTCAATCATTTTGACCGTTTTCCTCTACATGGCCTTTATGTTGACTTTTGCTTGCCAAATTGGATTTCCGATTTTTGCCATCGCCCAAGGGTGAAATTTTGATTTGAATAAAATTTAAATATTAAAAACAATTTTTATCTTATTAAATAGGAAAAATTTTTCCCGTATCCTCATACTTTTTTCAATATTAGAATTAGTGTGTCAACGATTTCTAACTCATTTTTATTAATTGAAATAAATTTTTTAGTCATTTTGGAATTTTTCTAATCTTTACTCTATTTTGATCAATTTCAAGTTGCAATCGTACTATTGAAAAATGAAGAATAAAAAATAATAAAAATTAGGCATATTTTAACAGACAAAAAACGATAAACAACTAAAAGAATTTAATTTTTAGAAAATTGCATTAAAAATTGTATTTATTTATATTTATTTTCCAATATTTAGGAGTTGCTGCGAATGTAATAAATGTGACTATGGCAGTTATATGGTAAATTGTGATTTGGAATGTGTTGGAGAAGTAAGGCCATTGGCCATTGTGCGCGACGGTGATCCAATTAGGATTAATGCGGATAAGCAAATGCTCAATTTGAAAGTGCCACAAAAGGAAATACTCGCAAGAATGGCGGCATGGAAAAAGCCTGCCCCAAAATATCGTCCAACTGGAATCCTGGCAAAGGTACACCAAAATTTTAATTTCTGATTAATTTTCCTATTTAATTTTAGTATGCGGCACAAGTGGGCAATGCCAGCGGAGGAGCAGCCACAGACAATTAATTCATTTGAATGATGATGGATGGAGGCAATAAATAATTCAAATTCAATTTTGATCAAATTAGATTTATTATTTTTCTATTAAATGCTAATTTTACAATTATTATTTTTTTTTTATATAAAATTGATTGACCAAATTAATTTTTTTTGCCAATTAATACATCAACCTTTTACATGAGAAAATTTAGCTAAAATGATATACAAAATTCTAAGTAAAACAATATCAATTTATATAATAATGGGCAATTGCGCCATTTTGCAAGGAAATTGAGGAAAAAATTCTATTGTAAAAAAGATAGAAACATCGATGGACTTGTAAAAAAATATAAAACATAAATTGGGTGAAAATAAAACGCTGGACAGAGGAAAATATAAATTGAATTGAAATTAGATTATTGGTAAATTCTCTTTTTTAGTTCTTTTTGGTCCAATTGTTGATTTGAGCTCGAGTGTTTTTGGTTGATGAAACTATCGTAATGGAATTAATATTATTCGTGGATGATGATTTTTTGAAAAAACAAAATATTTTTCCCAATTGCTTTTTAACATCTTTGCGGAAGTCACGGACCAAAAAAAGTAAACAAATCTCCTCAGTGCAGACGGTCAATATACTGGTAAAAAACGATATCCATGTCATAATCAAAAGAGGAATTAGCGACCAATCTTTAGGTATATTATTGGCTATTGGTTCATAGATGAGATAGCGTATTGATGACATAAACAGGCAAGAAAAGCAGACGATCAAAATTCGGAATTGATCCTTTTCGCTAGAAGCACCGCTTGACATTGTTGGATTTTTCTTATCTAATTTTAAAAAATGTTTTGCTATTTTCGGCGGATGATTTACATTTTAGCCAGATCAATTGGCAAGTGAGTGCCGTATAGCAAATTGCTCCAGTGCCAATGCAAATTCGGAGAATTAATATGAATGGCCCCATAGTTGTTATTATCCCTAATCTGACCATTTGATCCATTGAGGCAGCAATCAATGAAAAGAGCCAAAGAAAAGCACAAATTATGTAAAAATTCCTTTAATTGATCAAATTAAATAATTTTATTAATCAAATAATTATATTCTATTTCTATTTACCTTTTCTTTGTAGAAAACCAATTATAATGGAATGGGAAAATAATTGAATGGGCTCGATTCACTGCCAATGCCAAAATATGCGTTGCCAAAACAATATTAGCAAACATTATACTCCCATTGCTCAAATAGACAACAATTGGTGGAAATGCATTAAAGATATTGGCCATAAGGTAGGTTGGCATTTGTGAAAGCAGATAAAGCAGGCTTCCAATTGCCTAAAATTTTTATAATTTATATAGATTTAATTTTAAATACCCTGCTGAAGACGATGATCATTGCCAGTCTCGATTTGGATAATTTCCAAAGTGGATGTAGGAAAATGAACAAAAAGGTGAAGATTAATAAAAAGTGGAAAAATAATCGAATGAGCCAATCATATTTTAGTTGTACCATTTCTATTTTCAGTTATTAATGTTAAACAAGATATTTTCTTGTAAATTAGTGTATTTATAAAATTGTTGATCTGCAACCAATTATTAATATTTTAGTTTAGCTTTGCTAATGAGCGCATAATAAAAATTAAAAAAATATATAATTTAAGCTCCTTTTGGTAATGCCTGCAAATGATTGTTAATGAGGAAATGAATTTCTTTATAAACCAATTGAACTTTTGATGTGAGCCTTAAGAAGGAAAAGTAAATTAACAAAATTAAAACACGCAAATATTATGGGTGGTCTTCCCATCCATATTCTTATGTAATAAATTCATTTGAACAATTTAAAAAATTCCTTTTTAAATTTTATGTTTTTTGTCAACATTTTTGCGTGTTTTAATTCTCATTAAAATTTTTCCGGAATTTCATCATATGTTTGGCACTTCTTTTCTGCATTATTAGCAAAGTGCAAATTTACAAAATATCGAAGAAAAATTATTTACATTGACTAAATTCAAGCATTGCCTTAAAAGTATGATTTAATTAACAATGAAAAACATAATATTTTTGGCTCTTGGTTTATAAGAATATAATGATGAGAGTAAAAAACCTTTTATAATATAATATATTACGTTATATATAAAGTCTGGAAAATAGTTGGTAATGGAAAAATTTAAAGCAAGTATTTAAATTAATATAAATTATAAGCGGGAATTTGTTCATTTATTAAAAAATTAAATTAAGAAAAAATGAGTCAAGTCTAATAACATTTTTTTCGTTGAAATTAATTAAATTCAAATCCCTTTCAATGGAAAATAATAATTTAGAGTGAATAAACATTTTGCAATTTTCATAGATCTACAAATTCTTTTTAAATTCAATTCATACAAATAAAAAAAAACATTATATATAAATTAATTCGCAAAATTTCATATATACTTCCTATACATATAGAAATGAACTTTTAAACAGAAAACACTTATATAAAATTTTTCAAAATAATTTGATAATGGAAATAATTTAATTTTAAGTTTTCCTTTTTATGATATTTATTTAATTTATTTTTATATAAATCTCCATTATACTGCTGCTGATAATACGAAAAAATTTAAAATAAAAATTCAAAAAATATTGAAATTTAACTATCCTTTTCATTCACGACAATTCCCCGGTATTTTGTATTTTCCGTCAAATTCATGAGACATGGCCAATTGGCGATGTTCCTCACGGGCATGGATCGGCTGCTCTCTGTGTTCTATCCAATTTGGTACAGTAGAATGGAGACGACAGAATCTCTTCTGAACAAATTCTTGCTAAATTGAAATACCAGCAGATACCACCAAAAGTTTCGCCTAATAATTAATTAAAAAAATTTTTTTATCAAATTTACTTTCCATTCTCCAATCTCCATGTGTTAAAAATAAATTTAATTCATTTCTAATTATTTATTTTTGGCTTTATTTTCCCATTTTATATTTTTTTTATTTCAATGTTTTTAATGTTTTTTACAGGTATAAAAAAGGAACAAAATCTACAAAATATATTTTCCCATTGTTTATGGACTGTTGATTCTTCCTCTATGCTGGCTATAATGTAAAAAACGGTCTTTTTCGAAATTTCTTTCGAACTTTGGCAAAAATGATGCGGAAATTGATGAATGAATTCGATCGGGGAAAAGGGATTGGAATTTGAAATGGTCAAAAAAACATAAATGGATTGTTTTGTGCCTTTCAATATATCGATTTTTTCTAATTTTAAATCGCAAAATATTCATTCGAAAAATATTTTCTATTTAAGTTGGATGGAATTGAAGGAAATAATATTGAAATGGAAGAAGGATATCCAAAAATAATTCACTAAAATAATTGAGGAAAATTGAATTGTTCAAATATTAAAATATTTCTTTTATCCATTTTTAAATTTTTATGTATTAAATTGTAAAAAAAATGTGAGGATTCAAAAGAAAATGTTTTCGCCCCTCGAAGGCAGGATTCCCAAATTGGGCCTAAAAAATAAAATAATTTTAATAAATTTTAAATTAAAAAATTCACCAATTAATTGGCATTTGCCCAATCAATCAATCAATCAATATCGCCAATAACTGCGTTCATGTTGTCCCGTATATGGGCAATAGCTGTAATAGCCGGATCGTTTGCTTTTTGAGCAATGCTGGGCAGCGGATCGCAAAAACCAAGAATACATTGAGCCTTGCTGAAAATGAATTTAAATATTTAAAGAATATTTTATTGGCTATCTATTAATCACCTTATAATAATCATATGTTGCATTGTGCTGATGCATTGGCGATTTGGAATGATACGGCCAATAGCTTAAATTCACTTCCGTGCCCGTCTTCAACACTGGATATTGCCTGTAGCCCATTTTATTAAAAATATATTTCGGACTAATTTGCTCTGAAAATTTTATAGAAATTGTTGCGAATTTAAAAGCATTAAAAATGTAAGAAAGATTTTTATATTCTATTTTTTCAATTGATTTAGAATTATTACCAATTTTCATTGGATATTCTTAGAAATATTCCTATTTATTATTTAGTGATTTGAAAAAAGGATTTTATTAATTCTATTGATATTAATTTCTAAATGGTCCTTGTTTAAACCTTTTAAATATTTTTATTATTTAGAATAAGAAAAATTGCAGCTTAACAAAAATAAAGAGGAATTTGGCCAATTGATTTTCAACAAATCAGCCAAAAGATCTCTGTTGAAGGAAGGGGGTGGATGGCACCGATCGAGACGGAGGAAAATAAGATGGGAATTGAGGGAATTTTATTTCGACAATGGCAGCTGTTCCCTCTTCTTTTGGCCTATTATTTCCCATTTTCAAACAATATAGATCTCCGGTTTTTACGTTCATGCGTAATTTGGGATGAATTGGGGATTGAGGGTTGAGGCCATTTTGTTCGATTTAACCGCTTCCGAAAAAAACAACATCAAAAATGGATCATATGTTCTTTCTAATTTTCGAACATTGCAATAGAAAAAAGAAATAAATTTAACAAATTTATTGAATAAAATGTTTTATAATATTCTTCAAATATTTTTGAATAAATTTCAACAATTCTGAGTTTATTTTGTTATTCAAAGCAAAAGCCATTCCTTCGGTTTGCATTCAGATACAAATTTCCCTCCATTTTTGGGCACATCCGGTGAAAGGGCCAACCAAATTGGAGTCACCGTTCCCTGCTCAACGGTCAATGGGCCCTTGTGGTCGGTCAAATCCGTGTCAACATAGCCAGGACAACACTAAAATGGGAAAATAATTTTATTTGGCCTAAATTTATTTAAAATGATTCTGACCGCATTCACGGTGATTCCTTTTGAGGCCAATTCCCTGGCCTGAACAATGCAAAGGGCAATCATCGCTGCTTTGCTCACTTGATATGAACAAAAACCTGTAAATGGATAGCCACCTTCTTTGCGTCGATTTTCATTGGAAAGCCTTTAAAATGTGTCAATTTTAATTTAAATAAAAATACTTTTTGAATTGTTCCACAAAATTGTCAATATCTTCAATTGAATAATCCGGTCTTTTGAATTGTTCAATTAATTCATTTTTGTACACTCCCTCACATGTAATTCCTTTATTTCAAAATAATGGGGAATAATTCGTTAATTCAATTACCATTTTGTGTTGGACTGGCCATTATTCCGGCCAAACTGGCAATATGGACAATTCTGAAAAAATATTCAAATTTGACTTTGTCTAATCATTTTTGTAACACACCTTCCCTCGGATCGGATCAAATATTGGCTGATTCTTTTGGTGCCATAATAATTCGTCTCAATTGTCTTTTCCGCGGCCACGGCCGGCTCAGGTGGTCCATTTGGCTCGGAGAGGAAAATGATGCCGGCATTGTTGACGAGGACATCCAATCCGCCGTGTTTTTGTTGTAAATGTTCAGCAAATTTTTGGCAACTTTGTTCATTTGTGATGTCCAATTGGTGGAAAACAACATTTGGAGGTTGACCTTTCAATGCCGCCTCACCCAATGTTGGATTACGGGCTGAATAATTTTTTGGAAATTATTCCTCAAATTTTATTTTACCGGTCAAATAAATGATTGTTTCTTTTTGGGGCAATTTCTCAGCCAGTGCCCGAACAATTCCAAGGCCAATTCCTTTGTTTGATCCGGTCACCTATTTTTTGTAATTCAAATTTATTATTATTTTTTGTAAATCTTACAACGTAAATTTTTTGCATTGTTTTTATGGGAAGAATATTTAATAAATAAAATTGAGTAAATTATAAAATTAAATAATTGTATAATAAAAATGAATTCATTTTTCCTTTTTTTAAGGAGGATTTTGTGCGCATTTCGTGCGATGATGTTTCTGTTCATTTTATGTCCTTTTACTCTCGACACTTTTTTCTATACTTTTTCTTCTGTCCGCTTTATGATTTTATTTTATTATAGTCACAGTCTCGACACATTTTCGCCACATTATTTATTATTTTTTAGATTTGCATTTTCCAAATGAATACGAATTTTTATCAAGTTATGTTTATTTGTATTTTTGTTTGTTTTCCGATTGAAATAATCCAAATAAATATTTACTTATTTGTTCTTTTTCTCAAATTTAATAATTCTAAATAGTTTTTCATATAATCACTTCAATATAAAATAATTGAAATATTGATTCTTTTAAATAAATATTAAATGCCATCACCCATCAACTCTCAAGAGATAAAAAATTTTAAAATACAATATTTCACAAGAATTTGAATTAATAATTAGGTTCAATGATGTGTTTGATTATATGCAAGAAATTGAAATTACCATGTTACCTCTATTAGTTGCATTGGGATACTATTTTTCATTGACCCTCAAAAGGGACAAAAATCATATTTTTACTTTTTTTCGCCTTAAACCTCATATTTTATTAGAAGAAGAAGTGGGTATTATTAGTGGGAGTGACTCTTATTTTCAATTCTCTCATGGTAATACAATTAGAAGAGAGGCTTCTACTAGAGGGGGTAGGGCAAAAATAGAGGGAATACGGTGCATGTCAGATGGATCGTCTTTTATGATGAATGACACTTTACTATAAATTAGATTATAATTTTATTATTTTTCAGCCATCCAATATGAAAATTTAAAGACCTTTTATTTTATCGACTTGGAAATTAAATTAAATATAATCATGATGGAATTCATTTTAAATTAAATTGTTATAAAATAGTCAAGAATGTCAAATCCATCAAAAAATCATCTGTCTTCCTCATTCTCTCCTCTTCAGTCTTTCGTCTACCATTCTGGCTCCGTGTTAAGCCATTCCTTTGGTTTCTTCTTGAATACGAATTTCCCATTGGGCACATCGGGGGCAGTGGCCAGCCAAACTGGTGTTTCGGCGCCTTGTTCCACTGTCAAATGTCCTTTATGGTTGGTCATGTCCGTGTCAACATAGCCGGGACAACACTGAAAAAATTATATAAAAATGAATTAATTCAGTCATATTTTTATTGCTAAATTCCATAAAATACAATAATAATATATTCTCACCCCATTCACGATGATTCCCTTCGATGCCAATTCCCGTGCCTGAATCATGCTCAATGCAATTTCGGCCGCTTTGCTGACTCGATATGCGGATTCCGGGAATCCTCCCTCCTTACGGCGATTCTCATTGGCAAGCCTAAATAAATTAAAATACAATTCCAATTAAATTGAATTATTCTACTTTTTGTATTCCTCCACAAATTTGTCCACATCGCCAATTGTGAAGTCGGGTCGGGCGAATTGGTCAATCAATTCCTTCTTGTAAAAACCTTCCTTCATTAAGCCCATTTGGCTGCAAACATTCACAATTCTGTTTTTGGGTAAATTGATAAGAAATAGGCAAATGAATTTCCAATTTTCACCTTCCTCCGGGGCGAATCAATGGAGCCAAATAATTACTGACCAATTTTGTGCCATAATAATTTACCCCAATTGTGATTTCCGCTTGCACACCAGCCGGTTCGGTCGATGCATTTGGGAATGCAAAACCGGCATTGTTGACGAGGACATCCAATCCGCCGTGTTTTTGCTTTAAATGTTCAGCAAATTTTTGGCAACTTTGTTCATTTGTGATGTCCAATTGATGGAAAACAACATTTGGAGGTTGGCCTTTCAATGCGGCCTCACCCAAAGTTGGATTTCGTGCTTAAATGGAAATTATTTTCTGTTGTTATTATATTTTATTTTACCGGTTAAATAAATGACATTCTCCTTTTGCGGCAATTGTTGGACCAAACCTTTCACAATTCCCAAGCCAATTCCTTTGTTTGCCCCAGTCACCTATTGATTTATTTTATTTTTGGAGTAAACAATTCCAACCCATTCCCCAATTTACCACAAATATTTTTTGAGCCATTTTCTATAAAAATATATTGTCAATAAGTTGTCGATTTGTTTTTGAATGTGAATAAGCTTTTTTAATGCTAAAATTATTTAAGTAAAATAAATTTGAAAAATGAGGAAATTAAATATTAAATTTTGACGAATGAATGAGAAAAGATTGGTGGTTTTTGCTTTATTTGCCTTATTTATATTGGAAAAATTTTATGTTCTGATGAGCAATTTCATCTTTGTGCTACACAAAATATAATGGCCCCTAGCCTCATCGATTCCTCTAAAAATATAAAGTGGACTGAAAATGAAGAATGAAAATTATTGAATGTGTATTTTTATTTTTGTAGTGTCGACTACATGGCTACAAACTATTATTTCTTAAATTGGATGGGACTACTGCTAGGACCATAAATTTAAAAAAAAATGCTACAGATTATTTTGTTACCATGGGAAAATATTAAATTGAATATTTGAAAGTTGAAAAATTTATGTTATTTATGTGTCAAATATAAAATCAGAATTTGAACAAAATTATGACAATATTTTAACATAAAATGGATGACAATGAAATACCTGATATTATATTGGCCACCCACCGTCCCAATTACCTACTCAATTGTATAATTTATTTAATAAATAATATCTTCAATTTTTTAAATTAATTTTTAATAAATTAATAATTTTTTTATTAATTTAATTTAACAATGAAATCCACATCAGCCTTTTTGTCAGCTAAAATATATATATTCCTATTTTTCATTTATTTTATTACATATTTACTAATTTTAATTTAATTCTTAAAAATAAATAATAATGTATTATAATTTCATTATGAAAATATGTAATAATATCATAAAAGTGTTTCACTTCCTTCACTTTCTTCCAAAATTTCCTCACTTGAAGTATTTTTAGGCTTTGGTTGACAATTTAAATTAATTGGAATATTCCTTCGGCAATTTCCAATTGAATAGAACATTTTGACCAACATCAGTCGATATGATCGAACGCAGAGAAGAGTGGCCTTAAGGGCAAAATAAATAATACAAAAATTAATGGAAAATACCAAAGGATTGAGTACAGTAATCCAAGTGGTTGGTGCCGGCATGAACATTACAATGTAGGTGATAAATATTCCTTTGGAAAGTTTGAATCGAATTAGAATATTGGCAATGAGTTGGGGAAGCAAAGAGAGCAAAGGCAAAAGTGCCTAAAATTCCAATAGAAATTAAAATGAAATAATTAAATAAATACCAAAAATATTAATTCCCAATTAAAATTTTTGACCTGTACTCCAAGCACAATTGTAATTTGTCCATCCATTTTTCGTTTTGCGACCATCGAAGGACCGGTGTATCGTCGATGAATGTGAAGATGAATGCTAAAGCCACAGAAAATCACAATTAAATATGAACAAATTGAAAGGCCCATTGCAAATGTTGACGTAAAATTGCTGCCTCCTTTGTTCCCCTTGGATTATTTAATTGCATTTTAATGCAAAATTATTATTTTAATTTACATTTGCCCTCATTGTGACGGCTTGTCGGGCTAAAGTTTGATTGTCCAGTGCCAAAATTTCGGCAATGAATGGATTCGTCAACTTTTGGTTGGCCTCTGATGGACAATTCGAGCAAAATGAACTTCCAACCAAAATGGCCAATGGCAAAATGGATATGGCCAAAAGGAGGGCATAACGGCGTAATGTTATTGTCATATTCCTTATAATTAAATTACAAAATAATTTAATTGGTTTTTGTAACCTTTTTACGACCAAATATCGATAAATGAAAATTGAGCTAATGTTGGTGGTGGAAAAACGCATCATAAAAACATGGAACATGAAGAAAAGACATTGCCAAGGATTTGGCAAAAAATGCGATGGACCAAAACTCCAAACAGTGCCAACACCATTGTCCGAAAAGAAGACCTCAAAAATACAAATGAAAATTATTTAAATTAATAAAAATATTGACTGGTTGAACAATGGAATTTATGCAAATTGCCAAAATATCGGTGATGCAAGTTTGGAGCAAAATTCGGCTATAAATGAGCATTTCTTGCTGGGTATGCCTGAGGACCATCCAAATGGCCATAAAATTGAATAAACAACCGAAAAATGTTATGAAAATGGTATTGGCAGCATTAATTTCCGAAATCATTGGAAAATTGATTAAATGGCTTAAAAATAATTTTTTTTTTAAAAAAATGATATTTATTTTTTTGTTCTGCTAATTTCACATCCGCCGGATTATTCTAAAAATATTTTTTTCTACCTTTGATCTTTTGCTTATTTCTTGAGCCAAATTTAATCCACTTGATCTCACCTCCTAATGAGACCAAAAAATGTGAGAAAGGATTTTATTAATTGGGAAATGGAGCGAATATATTTTAAAATAAAAATAATAAAATTGAAATAATAATATATTATATGAAAGTTTAAAGGAATGTTTTATTCGGTTGTATTTTTTGTGGGAAAATAAATTTTTGAATAATATTTTTTTAATTTATAGTCTCGAAGTATTTACTAAATTTTATAAACAAAATCATTCGAATATTTTATTATAATTTGTAAAATATTGGTAAAAAGAAAAGAAATTAATTTTTATAGCGAAAAAATATTCAAAATAATTAAATTTTAAAAGATTAAAAATGATTCCATTACTTAAAATGGAATCCAAATTAGGCAGGAAATGCGGAAAAATGCAACAAAATTGACAATTCCAGCAGATTTAATTGGGATCAAGCATGGATGGCCCCATTGGACAAAAATCGAATTTATGATAGATTAAAAAATTCAATGGCCGGAATAAAATTTAATTAAAAGAGAATTTATAAAATATTTAATTTTTTTTATTAATTTAATCTCTAAAAATTTGAGCCCACTTTATGGAGATTTTACAAATAATTTTAAAAAATTTGGAATGATAAATGAATATGTTAAATTTTCACATGAATTCGAGCAAAATTTCATTGATAAATCAGTCGCTTTTTTAGGCAAATATGATGGACGGAATTGGAAATCTAATCTCCAAAAATTGTTAATTTAAGACAATTTCCGTTTTTACCTTCACTCCCTTAAATTCAAAAATTAGCAAATATTTATGGAAATCATCGGTACGTAAAAATTTAATAAGGAATATTTTTTATCTTTTTTTTTACCAAAATTAAATAGGAATAAATTATTTAATTGGTTGACCAAATTTGGTAATGCAAAATGTACCAAAATGATGATATTTTTTTAATTTATTGCGATATTAAAATAAATTTATTTCATAAAATTAATAAAAATGATTTTAAAAATATACAAATTAAATGAATTTATTTTATTTTATTAGGGTTTTCGTTCACAATTCAGTGAATTTACTTGATCCCTTAGGAAAATTACTTCTGAAAATTGATAAAAAAATTCATATAAAATAAAGAAAATTTTCACATGGCCTCCAGAATTATATGCAAAAGCGCCAAAAAGACGAACGGCAACACAAAAACCGCATCCAACCCTCAAAGCGCAAACTGGGCCATCCCATTTTGTGATGCACTAAACAAATAAAATAAAAATTTAATTAAATTATTTTTGTACCAAACATTGGCAGAATATTTCATCGCAATATGCTTGACCCATTTTTGCGGAATAGCATGAATCATGTTGAAGACAACAATTATTTATTGAATCTTAAATAAATGCCCAAAATATTTATTATTATTAATGAATATTCCCCAAGCTTAATGTTGTTGGACAAAGTGGAGTGGCCACTTGACAGGCCATTTGTTCGGTCAATGAAAGGGTGAATGGCGAATCGGTGGCCCCACAACTCCATTTAAAATCTAATCCACATTTTTGTTGGATTCCTTCAAAATATAAATATTTATTTAAATTTAATTTGAATATTTTTACTTTGAACGAAATATCCAATTGTCTGTTGGGAAATGAGAAGAAAAAAATAATTAAAAATTAGTAAATATTTTTTGAGGAACATTCAAAATGAGGGAATAAATTCAAAATTTAAGCCACAACAGATTGCCCAATTTTGCACCAAAATTGTTCCAGCCGGCCATCCACGTCCTTTTCTCCTCTATTGAATTTGACCAAAACAGGATGGAGGGGGGATGGGCAATTCATTCACAAAAATTGTTTGCTAATCCGGCTTATTTTTGACAGAAGGACACAGTGTGGGAGGCTGGACATTGAAATTGGTCAGCAGAATATATATTGGTGACAGCCGGGAATTTATATTGAGAAAATATGCCATAAAATTAATACACAGACATTGATTCCAAAGATTATTATTATTATTTATTAGCAGAAAATATTACAATAATTTTGACATTTAAATTGATCCATTGAACTATTATTAAATCATCAATTAAATTCGGTTCCGAAAAAATCGAAAGCAAAAACAATATTTTGTTGGATATTAGCTTAAAAAATTAATTTTATTGGTTAATTAAAAATAATATATTTACCTAATTGTGACTAGGAATTTATTCAGCAAGCCAAAATAATTGATCAAAGCCTCAAGGGACATTTTTGGATGACAAAAGCCAAAATGAGAACTGGCAAAAGAAGAAATATGGAATACAAAGCAATGAGGCATGTTCCAGCCAACCACATTTTATCAAGCTAAAATTATTAAAATATTTATTTATTTATTTAATATTCGAATTTATTCTGATATTTGGGTTGAGGTGATTGATGCCTCTGAAGGAGAATGGGCAGGATTCAATTATGCCTTAGGTGATATTCACATTCTACAGTGTGAATTAATTTTTGTGAGTACAGAAACATTTTTAAGGAAAATTTATGGTTGAAAATTCAATTTGGTAACATTATACGGAGATTTTCTGTCAATATATTTTGGAATTGAATTCAGCGGATTCAACGGATGCAAAAAAGGAAGTAATTTTGGAAAATTGTCGTTCATTGAATGAATGTGCTCTCTGGGAGGACAATTCATCGAATTGATTGCTTTTTCCAATCCTCCCCCGTGCGTATTTTCACAACCAAAAATGACAACTGCGCATGCGCAAATTCTCCTCTGCCATGCAGACTGCATTGCTCCTTTCCGTCTTTCCAGTTTCCACAGAGCTCTGACCATTCATTGCTTCCTCTTCTCAATTCTCATCCACGCATGAATCTGATGTAATAAAATGAGTGTTGCGCGGCTGGTTTGTTTGGGTTCTTCTTTTTGTGGAAACCGGCAGTCGACAAACCAAAAATATATTCAATATAAAATTACGAAAATGATTGATTGGAATTGGGGCGACGAAAATAAAAAGTGTAAAAAATGTTTTAATATGAATTATGTGGACAAATAGGATAAAAATTAATTCCTTTTAAATAAATCTAATCACAAATATATTTTCCGCTCTGGAATCATCTCCACAATAGATAAAGAGAGGGGCAAATGCGGTCATGTTCACTATAATGCAAATAAAATTTTTAAATTTAAAAAAAAACAGAATCTGCGAGATTAAAATCAGAACAGGCGGAATTATTAAAATCAGAACAGGCGGAATTAATAAAATCAGAACAGGCGGAATTATTAAAATCAGAACAGGCGGAATTATTAAAATCAGAACAGGCGGAATTATTAAAATCAGAACAGGCGGAATTAATAAAATCAGAACAGGCGGAATTATTAAAATCAGAACAGGCGGAATTAATAAAATCAGAACAGGCGGAATTATTAAAATCAGAATAGGCGGAATTATTAAAATCAGAACAGGCGGAATTATTAAAATCAGAACAGGCGGAATTATTAAAATCAGAACAGGCGGAATTATTAAGGCGGAATTATTAAAATCAGAACAGGCGGAGTTATTAAAATCAGAACAGGCGGAATTATTAAAATCAGAATAGGCGGAATTATTAAAATCAGAACAGGCGGAATTATTAAAATCAGAACAGGCGGAATTATTAAAATCAGAAC
Organism: Pratylenchus scribneri; assembly: GCA_030063045.1. NCBI lineage: Eukaryota > Metazoa > Nematoda > Chromadorea > Rhabditida > Pratylenchidae > Pratylenchus > Pratylenchus scribneri. The sequence continues at coordinate 205,036 of JAQSEB010000105.1, read as the reverse complement.
AGGCGGAATTATTAAAAATCAGAACAGCCGGAATTATTAAAATCAAAACAGGCGGAATTATTAAAATCAGAACAGGCGGAATTATTAAAATCAGAACAGGCGGAATTAATAAAATCAGAACAGGCGGAATTATTAAAATCAGAACAGGCGGAATTATTAAAATCAGAACAGGCGGAATTATTAAAATCAGAACAGGCGGAATTATTAAAATCAGAACAGGCGGAATTATTAAAATCAGAACAGGCGGAATTAATAAAATCAGAACAGGCGGAATTATTAAAATCAGAACAGGCGGAATTATTAAAATCAGAACAGGCGGAATTATAAAAAATCAGAACAGGCGGAATTATAAAATCAGAACAGGCAGAATTATTAAAATCAGAACAGGCGGAATTATTAAAATCAAAACAGGCGGAATTATTAAAATCAGAACAGGCGGAATTATTAAAATCAGAACAGACGGAATTATTAAAATCAGAACAGGCGGAATTATTCAAATCAGAACAGGCGGAATTATTAAATTCAGAACAGGCGGAATTATTAAAATCAGAACAGGCGGAATTATTAAAATCAGAAAAGATGGAATTATTAAAATCAGAACAGACGGAATTATTAAAATCAGAACAGGCGGAATTATTCAAATCAGAACAGGCGGAATTATTAAATTCAGAACAGGCGGAATTATTAAAATCAGAACAGGCGGAATTATTAAAATCAGAAAAGATGGAATTATTAAAATCAGAAAAGATGGAATTATTAAAATCAGAACAAGCGAAATTAATACTAGAAAGGCAAAGTAATATTATATTATCAATTATATAAGAGTAAAATAGAAATTTATATTTACACTATTGCGCACACAACCACATTTGCACTACCATGGACTTGACCTAGCACCATATTTCCATATAATTTACATATTTGTTGATAATTGTGGAATTTGGAGTTATTCCCGAAATGTAGTTTAATATTACTTCTACAATCTTTTTATGTAAAACATTAGTTTTCAATCCAAAAAGCTAAACAAAAGTCGTTCATCGAAAACAAATTAATTTGAAATGCACTTTTAATCTATGTGAAAAATGCCACGGCTAATAAATTTAGGTTGCAAGGTTAAAATTTGAAAGGCCTATTAACTCTTTTGAAGACTTGAATTCTATAAAATTAAAATCAGCAACTTTTAAGAAGACACTTTGGGCTTTAAAATGATATATGGCCTTCCAAGATTGATTAATGCCTCGATGAGATATCGGCCAAAAACCGAGGTCCCCTTTGTTGAAAATCAAATGAATATAAAAATAAGATTTTCCTCCAGCCTATTTAAGCAGAAAAGAAAATACTGTAGAAAAGAACTGGAGGGAGGCAAATCAAATTTTCCCAGAAGCAATTTATTGTTTCTCCGTTCTTTTTTCTGTTTGCACTATGTAGTCTAGACTGTTTTATAATATACTTATATAAATCATCTTAAACAAAATCATTCATGAAGATTTTAATATCATTTTAAAGAGCAAAAAATCCTCTATTAAATCATATCAAAATATTTGCTTAATTTTTCTATATAGTATTATAAAGTGCAAAGAGGAGAAGCGCATCCAACAATTTGTTTGATTGATCCATATATCGATTTTATCTTTGGCCAATTGAGCCGCTGATTTGGGGGAAAATTGGAGGGAAAATAGAAAGGCAAAATGCCCAAAAAAAGAGTGGTGGAAAATGCGCTCACATGGACTTTGAGCCCATCCACACAGATCACCAGTGCCAAATTCCTATGGAGCTCCCAGTGCCAAATTCCGCGATAGAAATAGAAATCATTACAATCATAAGGAAAAGTCACAAGGAAAAATCATTTGATAAAGTGCAAGGAAGGGAATTTTGCTTTAAAAGATGAAATCTATTAAATATTCCGGTTAATTTTCATTTAATCCTTTGATTCTTTGAGAAAAATGCTCCGATTCCATCTATTCCCCGTTTTGACAGTTATATTACTATCTTATAAAACTATCGAGGCCCAAGAATCTCCACCGCCGACCACGCCAACAACCCCAACCACGCCTACAACCCCCACAACTCCGACGACTCCAACAACCCCTACAACTCCCACTACGCCCACCACCCCAACAACTCCAACTACTCCAACAACTCCGACGACTCCCACAACGCCAACGACCCCGACCACACCACCAAAAACTCCAATTCCGCTTTATCGAAATGGAGTATTTCTTATGTGTAAGTATTTAATTTGCATACCGTAAATACTCTTTTAATTCCCCATCTCTAATAATTCCCCACCCTCGATTTTGAGCATCCATAGCTCCTCTCCGGGTAAACGGTAAACTTGAAAAAAATTGTTTACTGCATTTTCTTAGTTTTTTAAGCTCTGCAAAATCCGATGATTTAATTTGTTCGAACATTCAATTTATACTAACACTATTCTGACATGATTTAATATAATCAATCATTTTTCAAGTTTGCGTTGACAAAAAACCACAATTGTTGTGCGCATTGAAAGCAGCACTTGGCCTTTGCGAGGTTTGCCAAATGAATTCATTTTTCAAAATATGTTCTCTTTTTAGACAAATATCAAACTTCTAAAAATTGCCACTGCCATTTTTTGCTGCGGAACTTGCTATGCGAAAAATCCAAACTTTTTGCCGAAAAAGACTTGAAATTCAATTGATGTGAGGTGTATGGAAAATTTTTGAATGACATTTTTTGATGGAATTTATCCAAGATCTAACTTTATAAGATATTTTCTAGAATGTAGTTTTGGGAAAAATAATAAATACAATGTATTTTGAAAATAATATCGAAAGAAAGAAATAATTTATACAAATTAAATTCCTCCCAACAAATCACTAATTGCCTCCAATTGTTCCTCAAATTGTGCTGCATTTTCCAATTCATTCTTCTTTTCCATTTTATATTTGCATTTTGAATAATCTCGATGGGCCGCCTAAAATTGGATTATTCCAATTTTATTTAACAATTGCCCACCTCAATCAATTTATTCAATTTATGCAAATTTTTCACATAATTTGCACTACAGCTTAAAATGCCTCGGGTCAAATATTGGCGGAATAAATTTTTTCCATTTTCATTGTTGAATGGGATCAAAATTCCAGCAATGTCTTTTGTCGATTCGGCCATCAATTCTTCTCCTCCTCCCTCCAATGGAATTATTGCCTCAATCATTCCTTCAGAATCAGAATCCTCAAATAATATTTAAAATATTTTTGTTGAATGTTACTAATGGAATTTACCGGAATTTGAGAGTAAGTGGATGGCGGCAAAATAATGAGAAAAATGAGAATAAATTGGCTCAAAATAGTTCCAAGCATTTTTATTTTTTAGTTGATGGCTTAAAAAGCTAAAATGGTGGACATTCGATGAAAAAAACCAATCTTTATATGGGACTATTAGGCCTCTGTGGGCAGGCTAATTTAAATATATTCATGAAGACTGGGATAATTGGATGGAAATGGGTGCCGGCGGAGAATGAAAAAGGATTAAAGTGAACAAAAAATCCAAATTAGGAAATAAAATGCTAATTAATTGGGGAAGTAGGATAATTTGTTAAAGAGAAATAATTTAATTTGCCGAATGAATTAATGAATTTGCCAAAAAGATTATAATTGGTTAAGTGATTATCGTAGACCAATCCTTCTCAATTGATAGATCTCGTCAAGACGTATCATTTGATTATGTTTTGGTTTGGCTTATTTAATAAAAAACCGCTTAGACGGTTTCATATTAATTTTTGACAAAACCTTAAATTCTATTCGATCTTTTGATGAGTTCTAGAGTTCTATCCAATTTGTTATATGATTTGTGAATATAGGACAAACGACAAACTCTTAAACCGTTAATTATTCTGACATTTATGTAATTTCTAATTGACAAATACCTGTATGGAATTTGGATTTCTCGAATAAATTAAATTGGAATTTAATTAATTTAATTTTGTTAAGAATGAGTGTCGGTGGGGATGATGGTCAAGGCATTTTCTTTTGGTTATCAGCAGACAATATTATTTAACATGAAAGCCTATAATTTATAAAATACATAAAATTCCCCCGAAATGCCGTGACCCCATTTCCGAAGGGCACAATTTCCATCTATTGGTCCCAATCCCATTCCATGGAATGAGCAATGCCATTCATTCCCCTGCCAATTATTTTTGAAAACGGAAATGCTCGAAAAATGGTCAACAGTGTCATGTGCTTTTTTAACTAATAGATTTGAATGGAGGGTAAAAATTGTCGTCTGCCGTGTGAAAATTTGTGGCTGGAAGGATGAGCTTCCACGGAAGTACAAATACAAATTCACCGAAATAAATTAAAATTTATTAAAGAATTTGGAAGAAAACAATTATTTGGGATAAATTGCATAAACAAAATAATAAACATATTTTATTGAATTATTTTCATCTTTTCTATCCTTTGATGACGGCAATTGGGCGAAGTTTAACCGCTTTTTTGGATATTCCGGCCAAATGGCAAGTCTCAACAACGTCGGTCACATTTTTGTAGGATTCGGGTGCCTGAAAATTAATTATTAAAAAATCGGAGTAAATTTAAATATTTTCCTACTTCTTCCATAACCAATTTTGGGGATGCCACTCGAATTGAAATGCCTTGTTCCTTTAATTTGTCCAAAACTTGCTCAAAACCCAGATTTCGACGCGATTTGGCACGGGACATTGCACGACCCTTAAAAATAATAAAATTAAATGGGAAATATTTTACATTGCCGAAAAGTTTGTACAATTCCTAAGTTTATCTTAAACCTTTAAAACGGCAACCTAGGAAAAATATCAGCCCGATGCGGGGCTCGAACCCGCGACAACCAGATTAAGAGTCTGGTGCTCTACCGACTGAGCTAACCGGGCTCAAGGATGGATAAATTGATCCCAATTAATTTAACTACAAATTTATGAGAAACAAAACTCATCATTTAATTATGCTTTTGACTTAAACCAATTCTAAAACCTGTTAATTTTTTCGACATTTTTTCAACATTTTAAATATTTCCAAATTAAAAAGCATTAAAGTTAAGGCAAAAACTGACCGCTCCATGGCAAGTTGTTCCAAATGTTTCATTGAATCCAAACTCCGTTCCCGTTAAGACATATGAACATGTTCCCATTGTGCCACCAATTAGGACGGGTTGACCCGTTAGCTGGTAATCCACCGGAATGAGTGGATGATGCGGTGGAAATGCCCGGGTGGATCCTTTTCGATGGATGCATAATTGTTTGGGCCTTCCATCCACAATGTGCTCCTCGAATTTGGCAATATTGTGGGAAACATCATAAATCACTTGCATATCCAAATCATCCGGTGAACAATTGAACACACGGGAAAATGCCTTTAAATTAAATTATTAGATTGAGGATTGAACTATAGGGGAACGGCTCAACTTAGCGCCGTTTAAAATAATTAATCAAGGTCAAGGTATGAACTATGAATTAATTTTAATGATTCTATAAATCAAATTAAAGAGTAGATTATTGGCTATCTATTTAGATTAATTTTATTTAAATTGGTTCAGAATTAATGGAATTATTCCCTAAAAACTATTGAAAAAGCAGATAATCCATAGTAAAGTAACAGGCGGAATTATTAAAATCAGAACAGGCGGAATTATTAAAATCAGAACAGGCGGAATTATTAAAATCAGAACAGGCGGAATTATTAAAATCAGAACAGGCGGAGCTAAATAAAATCAGAACAGGCGGAATTATTGAAATCAGAACAGGCGGAATTATTAAAATCAGAACAGGCGGAATTATTAAAAATCAGAACAGGCGGAATTATTAAAATCAGAACAGGCGGAATTATTAAAATCAGAACAGGCGGAATTATTAAAATCAGACAGGCGGGATTATTAAAATCAGAACAGGCGGAATTATTAAAAATCAGAACAGGCGGAATTATTAAAATCAGAACAGGCGGAATTATTAAAATCAGAACAGGCGGAATTATTAAAATCAGACAGGCGGGATTATTAAAATCAGAACAGGCGGAATTATTAAAAATCAGAACAGGCGGAATTATTGAAATCAGAACAGGCGGAATTATTGAAATCAGAACAGGCGGAATTATTAAAATCAGAACAGGCGGAATTATTGAAATCAGAACAGGCGGAATTATTAAAATCAGAACAGGCGGAATTACCCAAAATTAGATAACTGGGACAGGGTTAGCGAAAAGGGGATTCTCCGAATTTGAATCCCCGGGATTTGCTAATTCCCCAAATTCAATATATCCATACACATTAACCGGATTTACCTGTCTAATGCAAAATGTCATGCATGATCTGTTCACAAATGCAAAATTGGCGGCCGCTGCCATTCCCTTCAAATATTCTTGGCCTTCCGCACTTCCAATTCGGGCACAGGCCAATTGCCTGTCATTGACTCCAATTTTGTCCCTAGCCATTGCTTTTTCCATCGAAACGAGTGCATCTGTCGCAACTTGATGGCCCAAACCTCTGCTCCCACTGTGGACCATTCTGTTAAAATTTTTAGATTAATATAAATATTTTTAAGGTAATTTGGGTAAAATATGCATATTGCCTAATAAGTTCACGAAATCTCGGTTTTTCGACTTCGATGTTCGATAGACTCAAAAATAGGTTTATTCAATTCACATTGTCGATTTAGTTTTTGAAAATTCAATTTCAGACCGGTATTAATTAGGCTAAAAAAAATTGAACCATTGCTTAAACCTAAACCGGCTTTGGTTTAGAATTTGTCTAAATCGGTCATAATGAGTTGAATGAGACCATTTTCGAGTCGGTTATGAAGTCTATTTTAAATTTTAGGCTAATTGCCTTTGATATTTATTATCCAATAAAAAATTTACATGCAAATTTGTCCTTTTGCGTCGATGCCCATTTTTTGGGCCGCATGCCGGTCAAAAATTTCATCGACCACTTGCACTTCGCCATAATGGTTTCCGGCACCCAGTGTGCCCAACTGGGGCAATCCCCGCTTTTTGGCCCGAGTAGACACTTTTGAAGCGTCCGCTTGTAACATTCTACCTAAAATTATTATTTTATTAATAATTATTTAATATTTTTGACCATATTCCTCGCAATGTTCCTTGTCCTCAGCCCATGAATATCCTTCGCGTAATGTCCAATCCATTCCCTTAAATTATATTTAATTAATTTTTATATTTAATTAAAAAACCATTTCCAAGCATTCCTCAAAGTCTCGCACATTTATTGGGATTATTCCTTTTGAGCCAATGCCCACTGGGATATAATCGAACATTGTTTGGGCCAATTGCTCTTTGTGCGGTTGAACATCCTTTTCGAACAAATTCGTCCGAATTAATCGAACACCACAATTTATATCGAAGCCAACGCCACCTATAAAAATAATTCATTCAAATAATTGTCGAAAAAACATTAAAAAAAATTAATTTTAATGGTTTAAATGTTTATCCTTCATTGTCAGTCCATATACCAAATCGAATAGTAAATAGTTGGTTAAAGACGCATTGAATGGTATCTAATTTTTAATGGTTTGGTCCAAATTAAATGGTATTATCAAATGGTTTAAACCGATATTGGTTTTTTGGTTCAAAACTAAGTTATAGAATTGGTTAAACTAATCAAAAGATTGATCTATCTTGATGCATGTATCTATCGATGGGTTATTGGTCTAGGAAAAACCATTAAACTGTTACAATATTTTCGACAAGTTTTTAAAAAAATATTTGTCAAAAATTATTCCATTATTTTTCAATTAAAATAATTTTGTTGAGTAAACCTGGAGAAACGATTGCCTTTGGATCGGTGGCATCAAATGCGGCAATATTTCCAATTGCAAATCCATAACCGGAATGGACATCTGGCAAACCGATTGAATTTTTGACGATTGCAGGCAATGAAGCGACATTGCCAATTTGTTTGACGGCTGGCAGGAATCCGGCTGCCGATGTTCGAGTGCTCATTTCCAATTCTTCGAACATCAATTTTTCCAATGCCGCATTCACAAAAAACCGCCCTTCAACCTTTGAATATTTTTATTCATTTTAAATTGGAATTAAATCTTACATTCATATTTGGGACAAATCCCTTTTTGATGCGAAATTCCACCGGTGAAATGCGTTCAATAAATTTTAGTTCCTCCTCGAATGATCGTGGCATTTTTGAATGCTTTTCTTTTAATTTTTAATTGGCAATTAATGTTGGAAATGAAGAGAAAATATAAAAAAGTGTGAACTTTTATAATTGAAAATTGAATTAAATTATTCTCCAAATTTATTTAAAACCCATCCAGACAAACATTATAAATTAACCAAAATTAGTTCTGATACTGAAATTATTTTATCAAAAAATCATCCATCCAAATTCAATTTCATTCCAAATTTCCATTTTCCATCATTTCTTCAATTCTTTCGTGTAATTTTACTGCGGCGGTGGTGGTGGTGGTGGACGATTTGCATTGAGTGCCGCACTGAATTGTTCCTGTCTTGCGCGTAAAGCAGCAAGTATTTCTGCATTGCGGCGAGGATCGATAATGTGGCGAAGAGCCCGGTCGGGGCGTTCAGGACCGCGTTCCATGTCCGGACGTTCGGCGCGTTCGATGCAAATTAATGGACTGGAAGGTGACGAGGGTGAGGGCGAAGATGGGGGCCAGGGCCGAGAACGCGAACGAATACGTAAACGAGCTTGTTTGGCGGCACTGGGTCCAGGCTGAAATATTTAAATTATTTTGGGGGAATTCTTCCATCCAAACCTGATCCTCTCGTTCATCCTCCGGACCAATATCAATAAATCGGACACGGCGTTTATGGCCCTTCATCCGTGCATTCAATTCCTGGCGTGTTGGTTGGCTCAGCTCATTGTAAATGTTCACACTTTCCGAGAGCTGTTCACAAAAATCCACCGGTTCAATTTGTTGAATTGAATGTTTCTAAATGATTAAATTTTGATTTTTTAAAATATATTTTAATATTGAAACCTTCAAATTTGCCAAATTGTATTGGTCGGCCAATCCCAACTTTTGAATTTTCGGCAATTTACTTTTCTCCAAAATAAATTTCTCACACTGTTCAGTGACATTCGGCAAATCGTATTTATCGGCCAAATGCAATAAATCAACAATCAATTCATCTAAATTAATTTGAGGTTAAATGGTTTTAAAACCAATTTAATTTAAACCATTTGGTTGTGCTCCATTGGTGTGGGCAATTTTGAGCATTAATTTGAATGATTCCATATTATCCGTTGGATCCGTAATTTGATGTTCACCACCGTCGTTATTGCCTCCCAATATTCCGGCATTGTTGGCAGCCGACGAGAAAAACATTGTCCGAAAGAAATTGGAAAATGCGGCCAAATACTTTAATTAATTAATTAAAATTGAATTAATTTAATTTCTCACCGCTTTATTCACTTGAAATTGGCAATCATTCACAATTAAAATGTCCTTAATTGGCAATAATCTGCAAAATTCGTGGTCATTAATTAAAATAAATTAATTTGAATAAATTACCCATAACCATTTTGTTCGACAATGTTGAGTGATGCACAAATTTGAAGCCAATCTTGCCCACTTTCCTCCGCCCCTCCACCACCAATGTATTCGGCCATTAGCTCATCCCATGGAATACGGGTGAATGTTCGATTGAGCACATCTTGCTGATCCTCGCTGAAGCAGACTTCATGGAAAAACCAACTTCGTTCTTTGTTTGCGCTGCTCACTGTCAACTGAAATTTATCCAATGATTTATTTATTTGTTAGTTTTGATTACTTCGATATTGGCCTTGCAATTCCAACCATTCTGTCGTTCTTTTTGTTCTGCACAAGTCAAATGGAGACTCAGAAATGGTTGCGGTTTTATATCGTCGATCAGCTGAAATTATTATTTTGTTTTTCGATTTTTTAATTAATGATTAAATATTGTAATTTTTATAGTAAATTTTGGATGAATAGGCAATAGCCTTATTTCTTTTGCAACCAAAACCAAAATAATTAACAAAAATAAATGAATGTAATTAATTTATTTTACAAACTTGTTCCTTTGCCTCTGCTGGTTTTGCCCCTCTTGGTGATGGTCCCACTTCTTCTTCAACACCTTCATCCAGAAAGTTGGCCAATGCTCTATCCTAAAAATGTTTTATTTTTTTTTCAATAATTCAATTCGTCACTCACATTTTGCATTTGCCGACGGAGTGCGGGACCAGCATTGACTGCTTGCCGGGCCAGAGCCTCAAGTTTCTTTCGTCCTTCCGCTTCTTTGTACATTCGATCGGAAATCATTGGAAATGATTTTCGAACCATCAATTCCCTTGAAATTTACGTTTTTGATATTTATATGGAAAATAAATAAACCAATTGAAATGGGAGATGACCGTTTTGATGCTATATTTTCGTTCACTTTCCATCGCAGATACTTTTTCAATTCGTAGACGAACATATCCATTTGCGGGTATTGGCTCACCCCGCACTCCATTTGGCTCAAAAATTTGATGTTGCATTCTTCTTAAAAATTTTTGAATTTATCAATTCTTTCTCTGAAAGAAAATATGTATAAATAATGATGCTTGCTTTATTAAATTAATAAATAATTCTCCTAGATGAAAAAATGGATCGATTAAAAATTGGAAAAAAATGTGGGAATCGGGAATTTAATGTTCAATTATTGTTGGTAATTACTTAAAGTTGAGGAATAAAGTGAAGGAAAAATGCTTTTTCCACCGAAGCGAAGTGCAGTAATAATAATTCGCCGTGGTTATTAGGGTTGAAGATTTTGGTCTACTTTTACAATTCTACATTGCTTTTTTTAATGGGTAACGATAATGAATGACTCGCCCAATTCAATATATATATTTAATTAATCGATTGGCGGCAACATTTTCAAATAAAAAAAATTCGAAATTTCAATTTCAAATCAATGTTATTAGAAAACATTTACATTATCTTGGTACGGTTTTAATCATATTTAAGCCCAATTTAATAAATCCAAGTTTTACATGAAAAAATAAAGCCATAATGGCACAAATGGAAAACAAAAACAATAAATTATGTGCAAAAAACAACCACAACAATAAATAGAGAAAATAATGAGATTGGATGAGATTCAATATATCCATCCATTCATTCATCCACAAACTTCCATTCCCATCGTCCAAAATTTGTCTCACATATTTTCATATTGGTCAATTCGGCGTTGTGTATTTCCAGAACGAATTTGACGCAGCGTTTTATATCGATCACGTCCTTGACGCTGAAAAATAATACAAATTGAAATCAAATAATATATTTATTTTACCTTATTTTCCATATGCAAAATGTCAAAATTGGTGATCGATTGCTGATTTCGTGCATTGTCCAATTCCTTGGTCAACATCTAAAAATATCCAAATGTATTATTTTTTTTATTATTATTTTTCACTTCGAGTTTTTGCTTCAGCGATTGATTCTGATCCGTCACATTTTGTCGATTCAATTCTCGTTGATCATAAATGTTCGAATCCCCTTCATGATAAGTGCTCAATTCTTTTTATTTTTGCAATTTATTTTTTAATTCCATTTTATTTCACCCACCAATGTGCGCATTTGCCAAATCGTCGGGTCCATTGAATTCACCCAACAAATGGCCATTTCCCCCAACTCGTCCATTTCGATTTGTACTGTCCACTTCCTCTTTCAATTTGTTCATTTCCGTCGTTTTCATTTGCACTTCGGAACGCATCGCCGACACTTGCGATTCTCGTTGTTCAATTTCGCCCAACAATCGATTTCGTTCTTCTTCGCTCATCTAAATTAAATATATAATTCAAAAATTAAATATTTTGGCTAAACCGCTCGTTCCGATTGCAATTGATGGGTCAATGAATGCAATTCATGTTCTTTTTGCTTCAAAAGGCGTTTGGCCTGAATTCAATTTTTTTTATTTAATTTTATTTCAATTTCACCTCATTCAATTCATAAATTTGATCTTGAAGTCGATGAATTCGATTTTGGGCCATTTCCAACTCTCGTTGTGCCTCCTCCATTTCCTCCTTCATTTGCATCATTTTTGCCTGATATTCTTGCTGTTTTTGTTCGGCCTGTTCACGGGCATCCATTTCTCGTTGCAATCTAATTTAATCAATTTTGGCCATTTAAATTACATTTTACGGTACATGTCGTTTATCCGTCTGTAGATTATTTTGGAATGAAGGGTCCTCCCCCTTGTGGGTGATTTGATTAGGATTATGGATTCGTAAGATGATACCATATCCCTTGATGACACTAACCCATAACCCTATACTCGATGGGACACCATCAACAGTGCGAACTGCGAAGTCCTAACTGGGAGACGACGCTTGTAGCTAATTAAATTTTAGTATCAAATTATAGATAAAAATTTATTTGGATTGGTTAAGATTTGATGCAATTGTGGGCAATCCTAAAGAATCTGGCCCCCCAAATTTTTTTGCATTTTCTATGGTAAAAAATGATGCAGAATTCATATAAGACATCATTTTCCTCATATCTTACCATCTTGGTAAGATAATGCCGACTTTTTACCAAGAAAAAGCAAAGGGGGGGACCAAGGGCGTTTTTGGTCAAAATTTTTATATGGCAATATAATAGCTCAATCAACGCAGTTCGATGAGAGGAATCGAATGGTACCACTTTTATATGGTAAGATTTAATTATTGGCAAGTTAGAGGTCTAAATACCTTACCAAGACAAATATTTCTTTTGGTCATAACTTGACAATAACTGCATATTACTCTATAAAACTGGTACCATTCGATTCCTCTCATCGAACTGCGTTGATTGAGCTCTATATTGCCATATAAAAATTTTGACCAAAAATGCCCTTGGTCCCCCCCCCCCTTTGCTTTTTCTTGGTAAAAAGTCGGCATTATCTTACCAAGATAGCAAGATATGACAAAAAGGATGTTAGATCTGAGTTCAGCAGCATTTTTTACCCTAGAAAATGCAAAAAAAATTGGGGGGCCAGATTCTTTAGGATTGCCCAATTGTGTTCAAAAAATCGTGAAAAATTCGCAAATTTATAATAGTAGTCTTATTTAATGGAAGTGTATTCATATATCTATCGATAACCAGTAGTGCGCTCTTTAATTTGATACTAAAATCATTAATATCAATTTAGCCCTTATTTAGTTAAAGCGCCGTCTCCCAGTTGTAGTTTACCTTCTTTAGATGACCCTAACCGCATCATAGCGGTTAGCGGATGTGACCCATGGGGTTGCGGTTACCTTTCTCCAATTCCAATTGACCCAAAAATATCTCACATGGATAGCCGACAAGTACCCATTTTACTTGTAAATAATTCACCTTTCCTGCTCCAATTGTCTCTGAATTCGTTCCTCCTTTGCCTGTTGTTTCATTTGTTGAACTTTTATTGAGTCCGGCTTTCGACGACGCATATATAATTCATGATTTCCCATGCATAATGCCTAACATTCAATTCATTTTGAATTTTAATTCATAAATTTACCAAAATTCGCTTATTAATGTGCACTCTTGGGGCATAGAAGACAAAATCCTATAAAAAATATGAAATTGTCCAAATTCACAATAAAACCTGCGATTTCTTGTCCATTGGTTTAATCACGAATTTCTTGTCATTGAATGAAATATTCTTGATTTCGGACCAAGGGAAGCCGACTTTTGGGCTAAGTTTGTCATTTTTGTCATAAATATTCAGCCCAAGGGCATCCACGCCCAAATACAAATCAGTCGACTTTTTGTTCCGAATTTCAAAATACTTTAGAAAATTTTAGGTAAATTATTTATGAATTTTGGACAATTCAACGCACAATGACCCCATACATGTCAAAATCCTGGGCAATCTTCAAATATTCCAGCATTGCCGTCTCTCGATTCATTGCCCGATGATCGGCCCACCAAACCATCACTCGATTTTCCCATTCGCTGATATTCATTTTGAACTGAACAAAATGAAAATATTATCGGTATTTATCCAGCTTGTATCCTCTTTGGGATCAAGGATCAACTAGGGAAAAGTTGAGGGTCCCTCCTATGGATCATCAATATTAATGTTAGGGCATACAGTAAAGGGTCATTCTTCTCGTATCTCCAAATGACTCTAACCGTAATCCTAATGACCCAAAAGAGGGTCTTTTCACTTTTTCCTTTCTCAAAAAAGAGGATGCTTACAAAATGGATAGGTATAAGTACCATTTTATGTATTATCATGACGATTTATGCCCTTAGGGCTTTTCGATCAAATTGGACATTGTTATTATAGCAATTATGCTCTATATTTTTCTTATTATTTTATTTGGGCATTATGATCATTTTTGTAATAGATATGCCTGATCATTTTTGTAATAGATATGCCTGATCATTTTTGTAATAGATATGCCTGATCATTTTTGTAATAGATATGCCAAAAGAAATTCTCTCAAGATAGCATAAAATTAACCTGACTGAGCACTCGCTGCGGAAGGAGTCGATCATTGGCCAAAAAGCCAGGAATATGCTCATCCTTGAATGAATACCAAAATTATAATTGTCTAGTTAATGCCAAAATAACCTTATTAAAATCTCCATATTTTGCCTGCATTGCATAGGAGGCCAACAAGACTGCTTGGTCCGCTGGGCAATAGATTTCATCGGTCAAAATCAAATCCTTCACTTGCAAATAAAAAAGACGCTAAAATGGAATTACATTTGAATAATTAATTTAATTTAACACTATTACCAAGGTAACATCTTGAATCAATTCCTCGGTGACATCTATTGTTGAAAAATTACAGAAATTATTTTCCCACAAATTTCCCCTTTTTACCTTCGGGATATAATTTTGCTCGAAATTTGAATTGTAAAATTGGTTCCTTTTTCACGTCCTGTTTGAGTACTTTCTAAATAAGTAGAAGGAGGGAAAATTATTTTGTCAAAGAATGCATCAAACCTTATTCAACTTCAACCATGCAGTGCATCCTTCCGAGTCCACATATTGAAGGCCAAAATACCAAACTTCATGCAGGTTGATGGCATTGGCAACTTGATCGAATAATTGTTTGCCCAGTGTTGTTGATTGAATCGAAAAGTCCAATTCCGCGTCCATCGTGGTGACCCGAACATTCTGCAAGATTTGGGGAGGGTTCATTTGTTTATGAATTGAAAGTAATTTAATTGACTTACAACAGTTTTTGACGACATTTTTGTGAGAAGAGAGATGATGACAAAATACTTTTTAATCGTAATTGTTCGATTTATTTATAACAAAAATCTAAAAATGGTTTAAGATTAGAAATTGGTGGATGGAATAGAATGAAGATAGTGGGGTCTAGCGTCTAGGCTCTAGAGTGTTAAAAATGAATCAATGCAATATGCAATCATAAAACAATTTTGTTTTAAGTTATTTATTAGAAAAAGGCTTTTTAATTGTAAAATTGTAAAAAATTCCGAAATTTTGTCGTTTAAAAAATTGAACAGAGAGATAAATGAGGTTTAGTTGCTATGTGGCTGGTGAATACGGACGGAGATAATTGAAAATTGAGGCTTGAATCTTGAAGTTTATTTTGGAATTTTGGTTTTGGCTTTTGGTTGATCGATATCAATTGATTTCTCTCTTCTCGTTTTAGATGATTTCGCTTCGAAATATTTTCCAAAATGCTAGCGGAATATTTAAATTTAAATAAAATTTTGAACTTCAGTGCCAGCTGCCCGCCCGTTCATTGTTCATCTTTTGGCCATATCTCAACAAGATAGCAACTAATCTAAGAAATTATAACATCCGAAAGCACTTAGGGTCCTTATAAAGTATTAATTATTTGAAAAATTAAAACACCTTGTAGAAAAATCGGCTTTTCCTCCAAAAATTCGACTTTATATTACATTCAAAGAAAAAATTTTATTTTTATAGAAATCATAAAATCTAAAAAGAATATTCTAGAGGAAACTTAGGGCTTTAAATGGTATATCGCTTTCCTTGATTGATTATTTTGTTGAGTTATGGCTAAAAAAATGGTCCAGCGTCCAGCTACTCGAACAGCTGTACCAAAATGTTCAAACTTCAAACCATCTTTATTATTCTTATAATAATAAAAAAAATATAAGTAAATTCAAAATTAGAATATTTTTGAATATTATGAAAATTCGTCATTTCTTTTTATTTCTACAATAATACGTCATCGTGTTCTGTTGAATGTAAAAAATGTTCCTCTTCGCCATTTCCTCCATTGCTGGCTTCATCAACATTTCGTGAAGAATTAACCCGGGCGAATGTAACTCGGGTGGCACGAATCATTTCGGGTCGAATCAATGGGCCAATTCCATTAAGCTCTTCACGATTTGTATCAGCCGTGGGACGAAGTGCATTCCGGAATTTCTAATAATTAAAATTTGATCCCAAATTTTATTCAAAATGGTAAACTTCTCCAAAAGTATTTCCTTTTGCCTGGGCCAACATCCAAATTCCGACCAATGGAATTGCAGAAACGGAAGAAAGTGCAAAAATAATGCCCAACAAATTGGCTCCCGGCGGATAAATGTAATCTTGGTATTGAAGTGGCATCAAATTGATGAAGCTGGACAAAATCATTGCCTGCGAATTTAATGGAATTTTTGACAATTAAATCAGCAAAATTTACAATGAGGAAAATGGGCGCACCAATTGTCCAACAAATTCTGCAATTAATTTAATGCAAATTTGCACCTTATTTTCTTGTTATTTTCTCACCTCCAATACCATCCTGGCTCAAATCCGAGCATTTCTCGAATATCCCCACAAAAGCGACGAATTCCTTTAGGGCATTTTAAAATTAAATTATTTTAATTTGAGGATTACCGTAACAAAATGAGATGACCATAGTTTCACAAAAAACGGCAATCAAAAGGCCCCAGGTGGTGCCATAAACAATCAACCATTCCATCACCAACATTCCACCTTTTGTGCACATTGTGAGGCCAATTAGCATGTAAAAGATGAAAAGGGCGGCAACGAAAATTTCCCGATTCTTTTTGATGATTGGGAATTCGTCGCTAAGTCCGGTGATTATTGCCTCGGAACCACCAAACTGCGCAAATTGTGAACATTTTAAATGGATTTATGCCTTTTCACCAACCGAACTGTCCAATCCCAAAGTGAGTAGCATGAGGAAGAAAATCAATGACCAAACAGTGGCTCCCGGCATTGTGGCCAGCGCCTCGGGGTAAACCACAAAGACGAGGCTTAATTTTGAATTAATATTTTGTCATAATTAAACGGAGATTTAAAATGTTTTGTTATAAATAATCAAACTAACCCAGGTCCTTCCTGTGCCACTTCATGAATTGGTTTGCCACTTTTGCAGGACATATAGCCCAGAACGGAGAAAATGACAAAACCGGCCAAAAAGCTTGTGGCGCAATTTATTGTGCTGGTCAATAAAGCGTCAAAATAAACATTATTATGGAATTCATTGTAGGAGGAATAGGCCTAAAAATAAATAAAATATTTAATTCTTTTTGCGGTTTTTTACCATTAAAACTCCAAATCCGGGTCCAAGTGAGAAAAATACCTACAAATTCTCAAACTTAATATTAAATTATTTGAGGGACTTGTGTGGCGGCATCTTGCCAAACGCCCGGATCCTTCAATTTCTCCAAATCCGGACTCAAATAATAGGCAATTCCCTTTTCGGAACCTAAAAATATATCCAAATATTAATAAATTATAGTGTAAAATATGCACCGGGCAAAGTAATTCCCCGAATGAGGAGGCAAACCAAAACCACATAAGGGAATATTGCAGTGAACCAAACAACTTTTCCAGACATTTTTATTCCCTTCCATAGGGAAAAATAACAAATTAGGTAGACAACGAGTAGACAAATCTAAAATATATTTTTTGTAGGTTTTAATTTTAAATTATTATTTTTTTGACCACAATTTCCCAATTAATTGGGCCCAAATCATTTATGCTCTGTTGGACATGGGGAATGGATGCCTTCGATGCATGAAGACCCAAAAAATGTTTACTGGAAAAAATATTTTTGAAATATATAATCCCAAAAGTGACTAGAAATATTCTTCAGCAGCCGAAATTGGCTGATGAATTTGTTCAGTAGAAGAATATGAGCCATTTTTGCTGGCCAAAATTGGCTGTTGGGCACATTCATCGGATTGGTCACTCCAACTGCTTGGCTCATAGCAAGCCGGTGAATTGTCTTCAATTTTAATTTTAAATTAATAAAAATATTTTTCCACCAACATTCTCCATTGCATTTGCCCCACGGCAATTGGGTGGTGAATGAGGCATAAAAATAATGGAGGGCATAGGCAATAATCACATTGTAGAAAAAATCCGTGTAAAATGCGGTCATAATCACACAATAGCCAATCCCTTTGAAAAAATGGAATTATTATCCTGATTATTAGTCCTAATCTAGGGCTAAGCTAAAGTGATTGGGACGAGAGCTGGGCCCAGGCTCTCGCCCCTGGCTTCACCGAAGACCTAAGCTCCAGTGGCTCAATGAATGAGATAGGGATTAGTTGGGCTCGACTTTATTAAATATATCTGTTGTGCGGATAATTGGTGATAACAGAACGTTCCAAAAGTGATAGAAACGTGAACATTTTGGTGGAAAATGAGCGGGTTTATAAAAAGGCAGATTCGGGCAATATTTGATTGATAGAGTGACGGGATGATAAGGAAAAAGTGGGGGCACAGTAGGATGAATAGGAAGGGCCCTTATTAGACATTTGACATTGACATAAATGAAAAATATAATTGTCCAAGGCAATTTCCCCAATTATAATGGCTTAAATTTCTATAGATTTTTTTCACATATTTTAATTAAGCTATGATTTTTAATGCTTTCTAAGTTAAGTTTTAATTATTCTTAAAAAAAGCAATTTTCACCTTTAAATAAGGGACATATTTTGCCCCAAGTTGTGATGGCCCCCTTTCGATGGAATTGACCCAATGCCAATTCCATATAGAAAAGAGGAATTCCTAAATTAAACAAAATTAAATTAAAAATAAATAAATAATATTGATGACCAGCAAGCAAAACCATCATTGTGTACGGAATTAGGAAGGCACCTAAAAAATATAAAATTAATTTTATGAATGCGAATTTTACCTCCTCCATTTTTAAAACACAAATATGGAAAACGCCAAACATTTGCCAAATCGACGGCAAATCCCACGACCGAAAGTAGAAAGTCAATTTTGCGTCCTTTACAAATTTGTCCATAAATTCATTCAATTCCCCTTTCAATATTTTACCCCATGTTTCCCTTTCGCCTCCATCTTCAATTGTTCCCAATTCCTCCGCAGAATTTTCCATTTCTCGATCATTATTCTCTTTCAGCAAAATTAATTCGGTACTTGTTTTGGAATTTTTTTCATCAAAACATTGTCGAGAATTTGATCGAGCCGAAGAGGGAGGTGCCGGCGGAGGAGTGCAAAGAATTGGAGATGAACCACCTCCCATCATTTTGTTCACCTTTTCCGAATATCTGAATGAATTTGAATCTAAATAATTAAGCTATTCCCTCAATTGAATTTACTTGGGCGGTGGTTCGCCATAATTTTCAGATTTTTCCTCATTTTTATTTGATGAATTTGGCGGATTTGTTGGAAATTTGGGTAAATTTGCCGGTGGCGTTGTTGGCGAAAAGTCCACAATGGACATATAATTTTGATGGGTAATTTGGATGCAATTCTGCTGAACAAATTTTGTCAATTTTTTCATTCCAAATACTTTCCTTCATTTTTCACCTGAGTTTGATCAAAAACAATGGATGAACTTGTGGCCAAACGATGCTGCCTTTTTGGCTGTTTTTGTTGGCCCCATTTTGCCCCATTTTGGTCATTCGCCGATGAAGGTGGAGGCGATTCAGATTTGGACTCTAAAAATCCAATAAATTTTATAAAATTAATCAAAATTCATTGACCAATTTGTGGCATTTTTTTCTTCATTCTCGGCGAAGTGGGAATGAAAAAATGGCCAAGATTGACGAATGGCACCGTTTTTTGATATTCTTCCAATGCCAAAATTGTTTTCCTCGAAGATGATTCTTCACTGCTACTGCAACCAATCACAATTAATTCTTCACTGAAAATTAATTCAAAATACATTAAATTTATTTGTTATCTTTTCGCCATTAATTTACCTTTCTTCTTGTTTCAATCCGCCGGTCTTTTTATTTGTAAATTTACCAGAATCAAATTCAGTGGCACTTTTTTGAGTTTCTTTTTTTCCTTCAGGATTATCACCGGCGAACATATTTTATGGCATTTGCCATTGGCAAAGTTCAAAAAGGGCCACAAAATATTTGGGAATAGTAAATGGCCATATAATCGTTTCCCTTTTCTTCGTTTATTTCCGAACGAATTTTCGCCGCAATTTTCAGAATAGCCGAATATTATTCATCCAATGAAATTTAAAATTGAAGCATTCCACAAAATTCAAAAATGATATTCATTTTGTTTGAATTTGACAAAAATTCCACCAGACAAATATTTTGACCAATTTTTTTGAGTACATCAAAAACATTTTTGAGTCTCAGGAAGGAAACCAGCAATTTTCCAATGGGCCAAAGGGTATCATATATATTCATTGGGACAAAATTGGCCAAGAAAATTTGAAGTGAGAAAGAAGGAGGGAGGAAATGGTCAATCATTTTCAAAAAAAATTCCAATGCTCGTGGAAAAAGGCCTTTAAAGGAGAGTGAAAAATTCCACTTTTTATTTACAATGAAACGGTTCCGTTGAAATTTGAAAGGGGTGAATGTGACAGAATCATATCAAATAAATTATCAACAAATTTGATGGAATTGAGAATTTGAATAAAATATTTCTAATTTAAATTAATTTTGTACCCTTTTTAAATTTATTAAAGTAATTTTTCATGTGTGCTAAATTTTTTTGGATTATTAAAAATATCACTAAAATATTGAAATTTAATTCCACATTTTCTTCTCATTTTCTAATGTTTTTCCCTCATTTTTCGGATGGGCAAGGCCAATCATATCCCCGCCAGCGCCAAATTTGAGCAAAACACAATTTGTTGTGATAATGATAACATTTTACAATATTTATTCAATTAAATAAAATATTTTCTAAAATCTTTATCTTTCTTAATTTCTTCTTCTAATCAGAATTATGCAAAAAAATGGCCCAAAAAATTGGTGGAAACATTAAAATTTCTAGAATTGAGTGGATATATTGGATAGTTTTCGAGGGAACTTTCAAAAAATTTAGCTCATTGAAAAGAAAAAAAAAGAAATTATGGACAAAATTGATTACAATGAAAAATGAAACATCGAATATACAATAGAATTCGAATTATTTATATATTTCGATAAATTTATGGATTGTACATTTTCATTTTATAAATTTATTAATTCCAATTATAATTGGACAATTTGATTGGCCAATTGTTGTTGAATTTATTGGCATTCCACAAATTTGGCCAAATATCGACGATATTGGCCAACAATTAAAATTGTAACCATTGGTGCAATAATCGATGGCCAAGGCTGGAAAGTAATTATTGAACACCAAGTGGGAATATCAATTCCAATTAGAATAATAATTATGCATGAAATCATTGGAATCAATGCAAAGAACAAAGGGACCATTGCCTGGATGAGGAGAACAATGCCAATTTGGCGACTGAATTCCCGGCTATGAATTTGCTCGGGAATTAGTGAATGATGACTTTTGCGCCAAATTTGAATGGATGTGATCAAAATGATGGAATATGTTGTCAAATTAGCTATCAAGAACGTCATTATATTGATGAATTTATCCCCTGAAGAGTCCTAAAAATAATTTATTATTATTGAATAGATATAAGAATTTGGAAAAAATTAATGTTTAATTTCAATTTTTTATAATTAATTTTCCGGAATAATACACAAAAATCAGAAAACTTTCCGGAATGAAGAAACACAAAAATCAGAATTAAAACTTTCCAGAATGAAACACAAAAATCAGAATTAAAACTTTCCAGAATGAAACACATAAATCAGAATTAAAACTTTCCGGAATGAAACACATAAATCAGAATTAAAACTTTCCGGAATGGAACACAAAAATCAGAATTAAAACTTTCCAGAATGAAACACAAAAATCAGAATTAAAACTTTCCGGAATGAAACACAAAAATCAGAATTAAAACTTTCCGGAATGAAACACATAAATCAGAATTAAAACTTTCCGGAATGGAACACAAAAATCAGAATTAAAACTTTCCAGAATGAAACACAAAAATCAGAATTAAAACTTTCCGGAATGAAACACAAAAATCAGAATTAAAACTTTCCAGAATGAAACACATAAATCAGAATTAAAACTTTCCGGAATGAAACACATAAATCAGAATTAAAACTTTCCAGAATGAAACACATAAATCAGAATTAAAACTTTCCGGAATGAAACACATAAATCAGAATTAAAACTTTCCGGAATGAAACACATAAATCAGAATTAAAACTTTCCGGAATGAAACACATAAATCAGAATTAAAACTTTCCGGAATGAAACACAAAAATCAGAATTAAAACTTTCCGGAATGAAACACATAAATCAGAATTAAAACTTTCCAGAATGAAACACATAAATCAGAATTAAAACTTTCCGGAATGAAACACATAAATCAGAATTAAAACTTTCCGGAATGAAACACATAAATCAGAATTAAAACTTTCCGGAATGAAACACATAAATCAGAATTAAAACTTTCCGGAATGAAACACAAAAATCAGAATTAAAACTTTCCGGAATGAAACACATAAATCAGAATTAAAACTTTCCGGAATGAAACACATAAATCAGAATTAAAACTTTCCGGAATGAAACACATAAATCAGAATTAAAACTTTCCAGAATGAAACACATAAATCAGAATTAAAACTTTCCAGAATGAAACACATAAATCAGAATTAAAACTTTCCGGAATGAAACACATAAATCAGAATTAAAACTTTCCGGAATGAAACACATAAATCAGAATTAAAACTTTCCGGAATGAAACACATAAATCAGAATTAAAACTTTCCGGAACGAAAATTTTCATTTCCATGTGTATGCCAAACAAACCAATTTATCGACAAAAACCATAGTTCGATTTGTTGGACATTCTGCTGCTGAACAGGGAAATAGTGGAGTTTTTAATCCACTCTTGAAAACAATGAAAGAGGGAAATAAAGCGACCAACATTGGAATTCCCATGATTGAAGCAAAGAGCCGGGGGGAAAAATCTCGATCGCTTTAAAAATATTTTTAAAATTATAATTTGTCAATTATTGATATTACCAACAAATGATCAACCATCGATAGAAAAATTGTCCAGAAATTGAATATTTTGAAAGTTCCCAAAAGTAAGTGTAAAATGATAAAAATGCCAAAACAATTTGCAAATTGCATTGACCAAATGGACCCTCCAAATATGTATAAAATGTGAAATTATATGTAAAAAACATATGAAAAAGACGAAGATATTTTAAATAGAAAAATGAACAAACTGCTGGTTGTGAAATAAAAAAGACAAATAAATTGGCCAAATCAATGATTGCAGTTTGGAGCAGAAGAAGACTGATAAAAATGGGAAAGTAGTTTATTTTGGTTTAAATTGGGGTTTGGAACCTCCAAATGCGCATGGATTTATTCGTTTTGGTTAAGATTAACCAAATTAACAGAAAATTCAATGGCCATCCAAAAAGAAGGCAGAGGATGGCATTCAATTGTTGCGGTGCAATCGTTTTACAAAATTAATTCAATTTTAATATATTTGATTTGAGACTTTCAAATTATTAATTCTCAATTATTTATTACAACTTTTATGTCTGACAAAAAAATGAATTTCCCTCCATTTCTTTAAATTAACACATTTTTGTCCGAAAAAATCACGCAAACTACAAATAAACAAGTCACACTAATTAAAATTACCAAATGTTTAAATTAATTTAAAATACAATTAAAAAAAGTGCAATTTAATTTAAATTTATTTGAAAATTTATAAATTTATTTAAAAATGCCACTAAAATCATAATAAAATTCAATTCCATATTTTCTTCTCATTTTCAATGTTTTCCCCTCATTTTCTTGGATGGGCAAGGCCAATCATATTCCCGCCTGAGCCAAATTTGACGGCAAAACACAATTTGTTGTGATATTCCAATGAAGTCCATGCCCCAAACCAAGGATGATATTGGAGAAGGGATTGGCATTTGTCCTCGAAGAACCAATCCTAAATATTTTAGCAATATTAAAAATTAATTAAATATTTGAACTGACCGGGAGCACATATTCCTCGGGGGTAATCACCCATTTGGATTGATGTGTTGCATTGCCAAATTTGAAAACCATATCCGGCATTCCAGTTTTATTGCATGGAACATATTGTGCATATTTTGACCACCAACTTTGTTCGCCGCCCAATTCTCGGTTCACTTCGTCCACAGTGTTCAAATCACTGAAATATTTTAAAATCATTCTCCCTCCACTTTTCTCCATTTATATTTAATACCCAAAAATGTATGGATTCAATTCCCAAACATCATCGTTGACCAATTTTGTGAATTCCATGTCCATTTTGGATGGCATATTCCACCTTGAAAAGCTGCCATTTTTGTAGAGTAATTCCACGGAGAATAGTCGAGTATGATAGCCATCCTTTTGGCCCTCCTCAATGTCCGCACTTGTGGATGGGAAAAATGTGTAATCTTGCGGTCGGCAATGGCCATCAATTTGGGTTGAGCCAATTTTGAAATGATATTCCGGCTCATTTTCCTTCTCATTCACAGTCCTAAATATATGTTAATTTCACATAATTTTATTTAATTTTTGTACGTCAAAACACTGAATGCTGGCTCATCAAGGATTGGGGCAATTTGTTCCAGGGTAGAGGGCAACCCATTCACTGATTTGGACAATGCCAACCCGAACATTCCCTCAATTTCTGATTCATTCCAATCCATGCATTCTTGAACGGTAACATTGTTGACAACACCGAATTTGAGTGGCAAAATGATGTCACCCAACTAAAATATATTTATTCTCATTTTTGTTCATTTTATTTATTTATTTTTACTCTGATCAAATCTTTGCCAATAACCCCGGTATTGTGTGTTTCGCATAAATCCACTTTGGAATGGGCAAAAAGTGAATCGCGAAATGGACTGCCATCGGTGGAATATGTGTACGATTTACTGTAAAATTATTAAATTCAAATGAAATTAGCCTTAAGAAATTTACGTTTCATCAAAAGTGATGAAATTCTCCCAATTTACTGCTCCATTTCGTGCGACAAATGTGTCGGGGGAACGCACAGAAAATGCCACAACAAAATCCTGGGCTGAAATTAAACGGGCAATATTATTTGAATTTAATTAATTTGACTAACGCGGAATGCCCAGTTTGATTGTGCCTTGGGGGTTCAACCAAACCCGATAGAAATATGGATCATAATTCACATCCAAATCATCAATTTCCGATGATTCTTCATTGTTTTGCCCTCCTTTTGCCCCCAATAATGCCTTCGCCTTCAATTGGTGTTTGGAAAGCATTGTTCCCTTGGGTCTTCCGGCGAATCCGGTATGCCGAATTCGTTGCCGCCATTTGGCCAAAGTTTGTTTTTGATTGACTGAAGGATGGCGAACATCCACTTTGAAGACGGCTGCCTCCAAATAAATGACCAGAAAAGTGGCCAACAAAAAGAATAAAAATTTGTGCATTTTTGTGCTAAAATTCAATTACAATTGTGAAAGTTCATTGGATATTATAGAATTTGTTTGAATTGAAAAGACATTCTAACACTAAATTGGAATGTATTTTGATTAAAAAGTGAATATTCGCAAAAATGAATACTTAAAATGGTACCACATTAATTTTATCAGTAAAATTTTATCCAACAAAAATTGGATGGAGCAAAAATATTGGCCCCCAATGTATCAAAATTATGCATTTAGTTTTATGATGCTTTTATGTTTATGTTCCCTTAAATTCTCTTAATTACCAATATAATTTTGGTTCATCAATAATTTTTAATTAGTCAATAAATATTTTCATTAAAATAAGAAAATTGGATTGAAATGGGAAATAGGAAATTGACATTAATTTAGAATGAATTTTTGAACATTTTGTGCTTCTATTTAAATCAAATTTTCTGCTGATTGGCCTATAATTCAAAGGGTTTGGCTCCTTGCAGAAAAATGAATGGGCACTCCTAAAAAATATATATTAAAAAATTGCCAAATTGTTTAAAAAAACATAGTTTGATGGGAAAAAGGTCAAAGAAAAGAAAAAATTTGAAAAGAATGTTGTGTTAAGAATATTATTTATTTATGAAGAAGTCATATGAAATTGATAAGATGGAATTAAAATTGTGAATTGATGTGAATGAATGGCTAATATTGAGGAAGTGGCATTTGGCAAATGAGAGAGCATCCGCTCCCAAAAATATTCGCAAAATCAACTGACAAATGAATGCAGAGGAATGTTTTAATAAAACAAATAAAAAAAAAACAATGAAACCGGAAAATTCACACTCACGAAGATGATCAAAAAAGGTGCTGATAATTGTTTTAATGCAAACAGTGTCAGAATGATTATTCAACCGAATCTATTGAATATTTTAATCAATGAAACACAGCACAAAAAAAATAATAATCTTTTGTGATTTGCTCGAATTTAAATCCGTTTCAAAAATATTCTTATCACAATGAAGTTTAAAATAAATAATAAATGTGAAGTTGGATTGAATGTGTTTTCACTATTTGATAAAATTATTTCAATTTTTAATTCATATGATTTTTCCAAAATTTTAATCTCTAAACAAATTCAGAACACAAAAGACAAAATTAAAAAATACAAATCCTGAAAAATATGGAAAAGACTAAATTTTTCACAAATATAGTAAAAATATGGCTTAAATTGAATAAAAAATTTATTCTATATTTTTTTAAACTTTGAACAATTCAGTGGATATTGCCAAAAATAGCCTCGCAGTGAAAAATTATAATAAAAATAAAAAACCCGCAGGAGAAATTAGTCCATTTTTAGCAAAAAAACAAATCTCAGAAATAGGGTATAAATACAGTACCATATAAATAGGATAATTGCTCGACCTGCTGGACTTCACTATACATATTTATTTTGAATATTAACACAAATAGCTATTAATATTTCAATGGAATAATTCATTGATAATTCATCAATCAATCATTTAACAGTCCAGAAAATCCAAAAGAATATGAACACCAATTCGACCATAAGCAACCATTTTATCCTTGAATGTAATCGTATGAGGGAATTTCGAGATTCCGGTGATGAACGTGAAATGAACTTAAGTTTAAAAATCAAAATTATTTTATTTTTTACAGACTTGGGGTAAAATTCCTTGTTCCGGTTCAATTTTCGATCCATCCTCATTTCCTCCTTTTTGAATTCGTCCCAATTGAAATGCAAACCAAAGTCGATAGGCCAACAATAAAAGCAATTCAAAAAGTAAGAAGCGAGCAAATCGGACTGAAAATTATATTTTTAAACTCTCTTTTTGTACTTTGTAAAATAATTTCTGCTATGAAGGAACAGTGAGACGAATAGATGAATTGAGAAATATTATACATTTTCATTTCTTCTGTTTATTCCCCCTGTGTGCTTTCCATATAAAAATACCCGGAATGAAAGTGTCTTGCTATATAGGCGAGCAAAGTGGCTGCTTCCATTGGTGTGGGTCGATCGTTGCCGAGGGCCACGCTGGGAATTGTCCACCGAGGATGGAGAGAGAGCATCAACAACAACGAATGCTTCTCTTCTGTCTGCCCCAACATTGGCAGATGATGTCTCGTGCAGTCTATTTGCGCCCGGGCACCCCAAAACACCACAACTCTCCCCCACCACCATCACTCTATCATTGGCCCATATTCCCCCCTCCACCATTCCCATTGACTACTAATATATATTGCTGGGATGCCGTGCATCCCTCGCAATGTTCCGTTGAGAAGGAGGAGAAGCAGACGGGAAGCGCGGAAGAGCGTGTTTATATTATTGGGAGCAATCGCGTCAGAGCGAACCCTAACCCCAATTATATGGAGGCCGAAAGGCCTAAAAAAATATATAAACTAAATATAAAATGCCCGGTGGAGGTAAATGGAGGAGCGCGACGAATGAGAAAGACTGCATAAAATTGAATATGGAGGAAGGAGGACAGAGACAAAAATCCCCGGCAGTGACAAAAATACACCATTCGTGGCCCAATGAAGCGGGCGGCCCACCAATTTTTTTTATATATTCAAAAAATTACCGCAAAATGGTTCAGAGTCAAAATCCTGTGGCAAAAATTGGGACATTCGGCCATTTTGAATTTGCAAAAATGCAATACAAGAAAAGAGCCATAAAAGGGAAAGACGAATTGATTTGACAAAAATGGCGGAAAAAGCCATTCTAAAATATTAAATCATCAAAATTAAATTTTAAATTTGCGAGCACAGAAATGCTGAAGAGAGGAAGTGAAACGGTGGCAACATATAGGCCATTGTCCCGACGGCTTAAACAAATTTGATAGCGCAAAACAGTGTTTGTAAGCGATGAAAACATGTCAGCCCTAATATAAATATTTAATTTTGGTTGAATATTATTTACTAACTCGCTCTGATTGAGTGTAAATCCCTTGGCATAGGCATAAAAACGTTGGGAATCGAGTCGATCCAATTGAAATCCGCTGGCAATTGTCATTTGCTGTTCAGAAAACAATGAATGACGGGACATCACATTGGATGAGGCCGTAAATGTCACTCTTAAATTATATTTATATATTTTATTTTGTATTATTTTTCACCTTGAACTTGGATAGAATGGAGTGAAAACCATGACGAAACAAGTCTAAAATTGTATTCAGTTGTTGTATAAAATTACAATTTATATGCCTGATTATCATTCGGATAATTGGCCAAATCAAGTCGACAAGCGGCCTTCACGCTAATTGCCATTTCCGCAAAAATGTGTCCCGTATACATCAACTATTAATATTAAAATAAGTTATATTTTATATATTATTCATATATTATAATATATTGCATATAACTTCTATACTTTAACAAAAATATGATTTATCATTTTGATATTTTCTTTTACTATACAAATAAAATAGTTAGTTTCCGCTTTCCGGTGCCTTCATCATAATATGTATATAATTAAAAATCTAAAAATGATTTAAAATAATGATATTCAAAATATTTTTGAAAAAATTACACATCTTCCAATTTCGGTATTTATGGAATTTGTATCCCATTTTTTGGTTAATTAGGAAAATAAGAGCCTCTCCCCCCCCCCCCCCTTATGGTTCATCAAATTAGGGTTAGGGTCACTATATAGGTCATTCTCAGAGGTAAGATATCATCTACGGTACACAGTAACCCATATGACCATACACTAATCCCTGAGAGTGATGACTCAAAGGGGGACATTTAACTTTTCCCTTTTCAACAAAAAATGGGATATACAAAAAGACAACACTCCACTCCACAAGCACCACAATTCCAATTCCCCTTCTCTTTTCAATACCGTATAAGCTGTATTATGGAACATTGCTAATTGACGAGTGGGCATCGTTCTTTGGGAAGGAAATATTAATTCAGAAAAAGGATAATTCAATAATTTTTTACATTCCCTTCACGGTCACCCCCGGCCACCAAAATCGAGTCAAATCGAATCCATTGAATGATAATTTATCCAAATGGCCAAAATCCTCCGGCTCCCATGCCAATCTTTCATCCAACCAATTCTATTGGAATTTATTCACATTTTTAATATTTTAATTGTAATTCACCAAAATAACAGTTCCATGAAAGGTTAAAGTCTGCTGGAATTCATTCTTAATAAATTAATTAATTAAATGTTTTAATGCTTTCTTTTCTCATACCAGCTCCTCAATATGATCAACAAGCATATAACTGACCACCTTCATTAAATTATGGATGTCAATTTTTTTTATCTGCTATTTCAATTTTTTTTATCTGCTATTTTTTGGAACATTTTTTTTATCTGCTATTTCAATTCTTTTTATCTGCAAGGTTTTTTCTCCTTTTCTTTTCCCTTCTTCATGCTTATCTCTCATCCCCTTTGCTCTCTTGCTTACATAAACGATTCCAGGGGTGCGCGGAAGACAAAAAGAAGGTGCGCGGGATATCCGGATATATGGGGATTAAGGAGGATTAAGGGAGATTAAGCCGGATTAAGCCCCGAATTTGTTGGGAAATGGCCCGTAGGGCCAGAGGAAGGTCAGGGAAGTTGGCCGAAGGCCCTGAGACTGGGCGGGATATAGCTGGATATAGGGGGATTAAAGAGGATTAAAGAGGATTAAAGGGGATTAAGCCCCTAAATGGATACGGAATACCCCGGAAGTCCATGGGAACGTCGGGGAAGTGTAACAGAGGCCTGGAGACTGCGCGGGATTAAGCCGGATATAAGGGGATATACGTGGATTAAGGGAGATAAGACGGATTAAGCCCCGAAATGGATGTGCGTGAGTCTTGGTTTGGCTGTTTGCTTCCGGCTTCGCGAGAATCCCATTCTCCGAACCCCTAATCCCTAGCCCCTAACTAAGCTTAATCCGGCTTAATCCCCCTAAATCCACCTTAATCCCTTTATATCCGGTTTTATCCCGTGCACACTCCGGGCCTATATTACACTTCCCTGACCTTCCAGTGGCCTTCCGAGCCATTTCGCATCCATTTCTGGGCTTAATCTCCCTTAATCCTCCTTAATCCCCATATATCCGGATATCCCGCGCACCTTCTTTTTGTCTTCCGCGCACCCCTGGAATCGTTTATGTAAGCAAGAGAGCAAAGGGGATGAGAGATAAGCATGAAGAAGGGAAAAGAAAAGGAGAAAAAACCTTGCAGATAAAAAGAATTGAAATAGCAGATAAAAAAAATGTTCCAAAAAATAGCAGATAAAAAAAATTGAAATAGCAGATAAAAAAAAATATTCGCCTTAAATTATTAAATGCTTATTTAATTAATAAATGTGTTGTTCCACCTCAACTGGACCTCCATTTCGGGGATATGGGGGCGTTGTCCGATCATAGCCTTCAAATAATTTCGGCATCAATTCATGCATATGTCTGTGGTGAAAATTTGTAAATTCATTTTCATTTTATTTGATTATTTGCCTATTAATTGTGGCCATATCCCGGTCCATTTCTTCGGGCGAAATTGGAAGGGAAAGAATGGAGAATAAATTCAGTGCCGTTGAAAGGGCCGAACCACTTCGATCCGCGCTAATTCCCATTTTTTGGAGAAAATTTCCAATAAAAATATTACTCTGGGAATAATAAATGAAGAGAATCACAAAATCAACTAAAATTCAACATTGTTTATTTTGATGGAATGAGATCAAATTACAAATTTACCATCAAATGTGGCCTGGATTGCTCGGATAAACACATTTATTGGAAAATTTATTAAATTAAATTAGAAATTAAAATATTATTTTTAAATTATTCTTTCAATTTTCCATTCCACCCATGTTGAGCTAATTCTGAGAATTATTGAAATTAAAATAAATTTATTGCTTATTTTACAATGAAATTCATTCATTGATATTTTTACTTTCCAAAACATCTGCTCGTGGAATTTATTTATAAAAATGGGCACAAAAATACAAACATTATTAATAGAGACAAAAATAATTTTGACTACAAAAACGAGCAAAATAAAAAATAAAAACTCAAAAATATATGAAAATTTGTATAAAATTCTCAACCCGAATTGTTTTTCTTCTTTTCCTCAAAAACTTTAAAACTGTATCATTTTTTTAAGTAAATATAAATATGATTTAAACCTTAATTTAAACCATTCATACATTCTCCATTTCTTATTATTATTTTAATTAAGTTTCTTATTAATTAAATTGGGTTCGAAAGAAAAATTTTGATCATAAGTTTGCTACAAAATTGTTAAAACAGAAGTACAAAATTAAGGTATGGAGGATGTGACACACACTCTCAAATCTCTCTCCGTAATATTCAAATTTGTAGCCAATTAATTCGTTCTTCGTCATAAACTCCTTCAATGTATCGTATTTTTACACAAAAAGTGTACCCAACTAATTGACATCCGATTCAAACTTTTAAAAGAATGGTTCATTTCGTGCAAAATGCGCCATATTTTCATTTTCAAATTCACTGATTTTTGATGCTATCAAATAGTCTGCAAAAAATTTATTTC
The DNA here is from genome assembly GCA_030063045.1 of Pratylenchus scribneri. NCBI lineage: Eukaryota > Metazoa > Nematoda > Chromadorea > Rhabditida > Pratylenchidae > Pratylenchus > Pratylenchus scribneri. Next base: position 172,860 of record JAQSEB010000105.1, on the reverse strand, counting down.
CTCATTACTTTCTAAGAAAATTATTCATTTAGGCTAATAAGCCCTTCATTCAAAATATTTTTTTATGACTAGACTAGACTCTTTCCCACATTTTCAATTGAAATGAAATATGAAACACACAATATTTTATTTTAAATACCCTCAGTCCTCAAAGGAAAAAATCATTTTTGCATTTTTGGCACTTTCCAATAAAATTTGCCTCTGAACTAAAAATAGTTTTTTTTTTTCATTTTTCCAATTAATTTGTGGTTTAATTATTGTCCAATATAATTATATTAAAATGACCGATGGGTTCAATTCTATTATTCCCTTTTTTAGGATTGAATTTTGCGTGCCATTTTCCACATTTTCTTCCCAATATTTTCATTTTTGGCCTGCAAAAAATGAGCAACTTTTCTGACCAAAATGTTTGTCCAAATTTTTATTTTCCAATTCAATTTTTGGCCATTTTTCAGTTATTTGATCTTTACAAAAATGGCACCCAACAGGACATTGATTTGATCACAAATGTTGGCATCAGATGGATTTGTGCCTCATTGGGCTCAATTTCCAATTTTTGTCTCGTTTATGTGACACTGAAGAGCAAGTCATTAAAAATATATTAAATAAATATATTAAATAAATATTTAAATTTAATAAAGAAGTCTTCGTTCTGCCTGTAATATTTTGATTGCCCTCGATTCCCTTTATGCCGGAATATATGAGCTCAGTGTGACAATTAGTAAAAACAAAATAATTATTAATAAATTTATCCTCTTTACCTACTCCAGCATTTCTCGTTGTTTTATCCGGCCTAAATTTTATTCCCCTCCGAAATTGTTTGCCCCTTCAAATGTTCCCATTGTTTGGGTTTTTCCTCTCCCAAGGAGGAATGCTTTTCATCGCCCTCGATCGGCTACTTTGTGTTTCGGCACCAATTTGGATTCATAAAAATAAAAAAATGCATAAAAAATTGTTGGTTCCATCAATGTCCTTTATTTGCGTATTTTATGCAATTTATGCAATTTTCCTTTGCCGGGGAATTTCCTTGGCCCAAGGAAATAAGTGAATAAAAGGAAATTGAATAAATAAATTAATTATTCCCTTTTAAGATCAGTTCAATGTGGAACCGGCGATTGTTTTCCGGATGAAGTTGGCACAATTTTGAATAGGTTCAAAAATATGAATGAGGAATATTTTAATTGAATTTTTGTAGAAATCAACTCATTTTGGTTAGCCGACATTTGCGCCGGAGCATTTGCGCCGCCGACACTTGCGCCGCCGACATTTGCGACTCCGACTTTTACGCCGTCTACTTTTGCGCCGGAGCATTTGCGCCGTCGACATTTGCGACGCAGACTTTTGCGATGCTTATTTTCGCGCCGCCTCTAGAAATACGATTAAATTTTGCAAAACTATATAAAATAAATCCAAGTTATGATTATTAACTATCAAAATTAAAATTATTGACTAAATGAATAAATAAAATTGTTAAATAAATGTTATATAAAAATCCCTAGCATCAATAACCCAATCATACAATCCCCTTGTTGTTAGACGATATCGTAATGTCTGAGGAAGAGCCAGCCATGTTGAAACATTGCGCGCATTAGGATTCTGTTGATTAATTCCGTTGATTCCTTTTTCGTTAGTTAAGGATTGCTTAATTTTTATGATGTCCATCTTTTGGAAATAGAAAATTATTCACCCTTTTATTAGTTAATGATATGAGTAATAATACGGTCCGATAATTTTTTTAATAAACAATAATTCGTATTTCTGTGGGCGGCGCAAAAGTAGGCGTCGCAAAAGTCTGCGTCGCAAATGTCGACGGCGCAAATGCTCCGGCGCAAAAGTCGTCGGCGCAAAAGTCGGCGTCGCAAAAGTTCCGGCGCAAATATCGGCGGCGCAAATGTTCCCGGCGCAAATGTCGAATCACCCTCATTTTAATGGGAATTACGGTGGCCTGCTATCCACTCATTTTGGCCATTGTAATGAAGAGGAAAATGGGAGAAACTGGCGGAAGTAAATTATTTAATTTAAATTTTATTTAAATAAATAATTAAAATAAAATAAATTTAAATTAATAAAAATAATAAAATTTAAATTATATATAATTTTATGTATTCAGTCAAAAGTGTTTCCTATACACGTCAAATGTTCAAATCCCTTTTGGCCATTGTGTTGGTCTTTTTGGTTGGCCAATCACTGAGTTCAATCACTCGAATGCTTGGCCTCAAGTAAATTGAATTCCACAAATTCATATCAATCAAATTCAGTCCTTCAAATGCCACTTCCGGCATTCAATTTTTGTTGGCCAATGGCCAAGTTTGTGTCAAATATTTGATTTACGGATGCAATGCCCCAATTTTGTTTGCCCTCAGGCAATTTTTTGCATTCAAAGAGAATTCCAATTAAATTCAATTTTAGTTCGGAATATCGAAAAGCATTCAAAAATGTGTTCTTTGGTGGATCATCCGGCAATGGTGGCAGTAACATTTTCAACATTATTCATTCATCCACCCAGCAGGGGAATCAAACATTTGGGAAATTCGGTGGAACAAATTCACAACAAAATAATCAACATTTTAATACAATTCGACCATTATAAATAATTCAAAATTATCTCCTCTCAATTTTGCATGTAAAATGTGGACAATGAATTGTAATTCCCAATTCCCTCTTCAATGAAGGTGGCACTGTTCCCATTGAAAACTAATAAATTAAAATATTCATTTAAAATGTTAATAAAATTAAACTCGATATCGATTGAAAATGTTGGCTGTGAATAGGAAAAGTTCCATTCTGGCCATCGATTCGGCAAAACATTTCCTATAAAATTTATTAAATTAATTTTTTTATTAAATATTTTTAATACCTTTTTCCAACCGAAAATGGTATTAATTTTTCGCATCTGACAAAATTATTATTTTCATCCAAAAATCTGCCCGGATTGAACATTTTTGGATTTTGGAATATCTACAAAAATGGGAAATATTTAATTTTTGGAATATTTATTTGCCTCATCATCAGCCAAAACGACTGAAATTTGCGGCAAAATGCATGTTCCCTTTTTGATATGAAATTCGCCAATTTTTACATCATCCAATACGCGACGATAACAATTTTGGACAATCATATTTGAAATGCGCAAAAATTCCTAAAATAATATATTTAAATTAATTAATTAAATTGCCCAAACATTAATCAATGCATTTGTGTACGGCAATTTTGGTCGATCTGCCATGGAAATGAGTCGATTGGGATCACCAATGACCGTATCCAATTCCGAATATAATTTATTCAACACATCCGAATTATGCAAACAATGCGCAATTCCCCAGGATAACACCGTTGTTGTGGTTTCCTTCAAAAAAATAAATATACATTTTATGGTATATTATCCATTCAGCAGTAGATTGTTTTGAAATAAACGGTCCCTCTACTCTTATGGGTGCTTACTATTAGGATTAGGGTTACGGTAAGTGAGATGATAAACTATCCTTATTAGATGACCCTATCCCTATACCAGATAACCCATGGGATACTATTATCTTCCCCTGACCCTGATGATCCAAAAAATCTGCTGACGGATAATAATTAACTACATAAAAATTTTTGTTATATTTTTACTTGGCCTGAAATCCACAAATCCATGCAAATATTCCAAAGTTGTTCAAGGCTAAAATATTTAAAATATATTCTTTTAATTGGTAAAAAATTTATTTACGAAAATGAATGTTCTGCCATTTCTTTTTCCCTTTTTACTCTTTCCTTCAAATATGCCTCCACAAAATCGCTGGATTCTGGGTCCTTTCAAATATTTCAATTTTAAAATTATTCCAAAATTAAAAACCGAATAATTAATTTTTTGCATTCTTTTGTGAATTCTTTCCTCAAAAAAAGTCCTCAATCCTCGACTGGTTCCCATCAATGCCTCATATCGTTCTCTTGAATAATCAAAAAAAAATATTTCAAAAAATTTTCAAAATATTCAAAAAAAATTTTTTAAAAAAATTTCAAAAATGTTTCAAAAAAATTTACTAAAAATATTTAAAATTTTTTTCAAAAAAAATATTTCCAACTTGAAAAAAGGCAAATCTTTGAATGTTTTTGGTGAGCAAAGCAACAGTGTGGAAAATAAACTGCCCAATCTTTTCTCATATGCCACACTGAATCCCTTCATAAATAGGCCCAAAACTTCATTGAATTCTGCGATTAATTTCTCCAAAAAAATAATTAGGAATTATTTCAATTAAAATTAAATCTACCTCCGTATCATAGGCATAACCGAATAAAAGGCAATTTATGATTGAACCAATCGAAATTTCAATATCATTTACAATGGAATAATCTTCTAAAATCATTGATGAATTCATCATAAATTGTTTATCAATCCTTTTAAACATTGTATTCATTTCTTTTAAAATCTAAATATTTAATCAATTCACAAAATATTTATTTTTGATTTCACCTTTTCCTCCATTAAATTGCTGTTCACCCCAAATTGTCTGAATGCATTTACCGCAAATTTTCGTTGTTCTTTAATATTAAAATAAATTTATTTTTTTGAAATAATTTAATTTGACCTTTCCAAAATGTTCCCTCCGTAAAGAAAATGCCGTAGGGGCCACCTCGATAGGCAATCGTGAAATCCACAAATTGGAATCGACCGCAGAATTCTTCGCCACCCTTTTGGAAAATTTCAACAATTTTATCATAATCGGCCACACAGACAACCGCCTTTGAAATATAAAATTAATGAGATTATTCCTCCTCTAATTAGTGACCAATTCGCCCAGCCAATATGTATAAATTGGTCCATATTTCTTTTTCCATTGCAAAAATGCATCTTCGCCCGGCTTTTTCCGAATAATTGTCAAAATATTCCCAACCAATGGCAAAGGCATTGGCCCTGAAATTTAAATATTTTATAATTAAATCAAATTCAATTTTACCCGGCGGCAAATTCCTTCGCTTATAAAAAAAATTGTAGAAGGCCACCAAGGAAAATGTTGAAACGAAGAAAATGCCAATTATGAACATTTTTAGGCAAATTCAAAAACTTTAATTTCAAATTAGGTAATTAATTGTTATTTAAAAGTGAAGATTGGGGTGGGGGATGTATCATTTCGATTTTCTCACAAAATTCATTGTTTGTGTTCCGTTCACCTTTTTTGTGGCCCCCATCGATTGAAACCTGTTTTTATGGCCTTTCTTGGGCAATTGGATAAATTTTTGTTTTTTACTTAAACTTTTTACAAATCAGAACCAGACAAAATTAAATCACATCGAAAATTATTAAACTAGGGAATTAACTCATTTTGTTTTGGTCTGGCCACTTTTGTTTTCAATTAATCATCAAAAAATATTTAAAATGAATCAAATCAATTTTATATTAAAAATATAAAATACGTTTTTTTACCTAAAAAGTCAATGAAATCATTTGATTGAAAATAAAAAAATTAGATTCGAGTTCAAAGAAAAGGCAACAAACAATTTGGAAAAGATGGTCATTCGTACCGAAGTACGATGTTTTTTGTTCGTGTTTTATATTTTAATACTGACTTAAAAATGACAAGAAGTTGGAGAACAAGTTTTCCTTTTTTTGAGCCAACTTGACTTGATTCCAATTTTCGTTTCTTTAGTCAAAATTTATCGAATTTAGAGAATTTCGCGCATTCATTTTTTTTACATAAATTAAATATTTTAATTTAAAATTTAGCATTATTAAAAATATGCAAATTGAGCCAAAAGAGGAAGATTATTCTGGTAAGGACAAATATTAATTATTCAAAATGTAAATTAATAATCAAAAGGCCCAAAAATGGAGGGCAACAACAAATTGATTGGCCTTCTCTATGCCGCCTATTTTCGATGGTCCAAATTTGTAGTCCATCGTCGTTTTGCCATCATCATATTTTGCTCAATTCTTTCCACACTTGGTGCCATCAAAATTGTCAATACACCGTATGGCCTTCATTTTAATTCCATTTTTATAATGATAATTTAGGCAAAAAATTAATTAATTTGGCATAATCTTGGTCATAAAAATTACAGTTTAGGATTACCAAAATATATGTTAAATTTAGGCTTTTTACATAAAGAGATATGAAATAATCGGATTTACTAAAAAATCATTATATGTCTTTGCCAACGCCAATAGAATAGAATATAAATAGAATAGAATATAACATAAAAAGAATAGAATATGAATAGAATAGAATAGAATAGAATATAAATAGAATATAAATAGAACAGAATAGAATATAAATAGAACAGAATAGAATTATAAATAGAACAGAATAGAATATAAATAGAATAGAATATAAATATATAGAATATAAATAGAATAGAATATAAAAAATAGAATAGAATAGATTATAAATAGAATAGAATATAAATATATAGAATATAAACAGAATATAAATAGAATATAATATAAATAGAAAAGAATAGAATAAAATATAAATAGAATAGAATAGAATAGAATATAAATAGAATAGAATATAAATATATATAATATAAATAGAATAGAATATAAAAAATAGAATAGAATAGATTATAAATAGAATAGAATAGAATATAAATATATAGAATATAAACAGAATATAAATAGAATATAATATAAATAGAAAAGAATAGAATAGAATAGATTATAAATAGAATAGAATATAAATATATAGAATATAAACAGAATATAAATAGAATATAATATAAATAGAAAAGAATAGAATAAAATATAAATAGAATAGAATAGAATATAAATAGAATAGAATATAACATAAAAAGAATAGAATATGAATAGAAAATAATAGAATAGAATATAAATAGAATAGAATGGAATATAAATAGAATAGAATAGAATAGAATAGAATAGAATAGAATAGAATAGAATATAAATAAGAATATAAATAGAATAGAATATAAAAAATAGAATAGAATAGATTATAAATCGAATAGAATAGAATATAAATATATTGAATATAAAAAACAGAATTTAAATAGAATAGAATATAAATAGAATAGAATAGAATAAAATATAAATAGAATAGAATAGAATATAAATAGAATAGAATATAAATAGAATAGAATATAAAAAATAGAATAGAAAAAATTTAAATAGAATAGAATAGAATATAAATATATAGAATATAAACAGAATATAAATAGAATATAATATAAATAGAAAAGAATAGAATAGAATAAAATATAAATAGAATAGAATAGAATATAAATAGAATAGAATATAACATAAAAAGAATAGAATATAATAGAATCGAATATAAATAGAATAGAATGGAATATAAATAGAATAGAATAGATTATAAATCGAATAGAATATAAATATATAGAATATAAAAAACAGAATTTAAATAGAATAGAATATAAATAGAATAGAATAGAATAGAATAGAATAGAATAGAATAGAATAGAATAGAATTATTCCACTTTCGGCTGCATATTTTCAACAAGCATCCGTCCATAAAGTCCATTTTTATTACATTAATTAAAAAATAAATAAAAAAGATGTATTTTGATTAAAAAAAACAATCGAAATTAGGAATTCAATATGAATGGAAAAAATATAAAAATTTTAGGAAAAACGGGAATCGTAATTTTCGAGAAATTTACATTAAAAATTTTGATACAAATTTCAAAAAATTTTATAACATAAATTCGATTTGTTACTTACGTATTATTCTGGTGCAGATTTTTTGGGTCAACTGGGAAAAGTTAACGGTAATCCCAAAGGGTCATCTCAGCGTCTTTAAGGGGATAGGTTATCACCTCGCGTACCATAACCCTAATCCTTGTTACCCAGAGGGACCCTTCATTTCAAAACCATCTACACCCAGATAATACGTAAGTAAAATATAAAAATTTTATTATAAAATTTTCAATTTAAAATTTACGTACAAATTTAATTAATTTTCGGAAAAAATTTGGGTAAATTTATTTGGTTTTTGAATTGGTTAGAAATTTGTTTCATTTTTCTCTTCTAATTAAATTAACAAAATAATTCAATATATTAAAATTAAATTTTTATTTTTTTTTAAATTTTATTTCCAATTACCATAATTCAAATAATAATAATAACAATATATTAAAAATGAAGATCTCATTGGCCATTGTCGCCTGCATTTGTCCATTTATGGCCACTGGAACTGCCCTAGGGCTACTTTTCCTTTGTGGGCTCCGATTTAGTCCAATTCTTTGTGCCACTCCATTTTTGGTTTTGGCCATCGGCGTTGATGATGCCTATTTAATGAACCATGCCTGGAATAGATTGGCCAAAAAATGCAATTTCCAGAAAATTGTACAAAAAGGAGAAAATAGTGCCGAAAATGAGGTGGACGAAAAAATTGTGGCAAATTTATTGGCAATGGTAAAATTAACAAAATTAATATTTATTCATATTCTAAAATAGGTTTTGATGGATTCGGGACCGGCCATCCTCATTTCGGCACTGGCCAATATTTGTGCCGATGCAATTGGCGCATTCATTGGCTCACCGGAAATCACAATTCTTTGCGTGGGAAATGCAACGGCATTGGCCTTTGATTTTCTCTTTCAATGCACATATTTTGTTGCGGTGATGGCCACAATTGGATTAATTGAACGAAAAGAAATGAGGAAAAAATTGACGGCAAAGGCAAATGAAAAGAATGGCACGGAGAATTTAAAAAAGGTTAGTTTTGAAGGAAATTAGCATTGAAATATATTTTTGAAAATTTTGATTTATATAAATCCTAATCTTGGCTAAAGATCTAGAGTTAGCGTTCTTCGAAAGAGAGAGTGGGCTTAAATCTCTGGACCCGAGCCTTCGCCGGGCCTAGGCCCCTAACGACCCAATGATTGGGATTCGTTGGATTATACTTTATTTAATATTTTATCTGTTTTGCGGAAAACTAATAATACATTGCAAAAAGTGATTGGTGGAAAATGAGCTCATTTAAAAAGGCAGATTGGGGCCATATTTGATTGATGGGGAGATTAGGCAAAAATTGGGAGTACAGTAATATGAATAGGAAAGGCCTTTATAGGTAATATTGATTTTGAAAATTAGCAAAAGGAATTAAATTAATTTTTCCAAACAGAATATTGACCAAAAAGGATGGCAAAAACATTTCCACGATTCATTGAAAACTTTTGTGACAAAATTTGTTAATTTTTACACAAATTCAATTTGCAATTCATTTTGTGCCTTTTTTATTCTTCTTTGTTCCACAATTTTCATTGCCTTTTCAATATTTGTGAGGAATAATATTTAAAATTATTAAAATAAAATTATTTATTATTTTGAGGCAATCACCAAATTTGAAGTGGAAATGAGCACAAAAGAATTATATTCACAGGATTCACCATTGCTTGAGGTGAAATTCAAAATTTAATTAAAAATAATTTAATTTAAAATTCAAAAATTTAATTAAAATTAATTTAATTTAAAATTCAAAAATTTAATTAAAATTAATTTAATTCAAAATTCAAAATATATTAAAATTAATTTAATTTAAAATTCAAAATATATTAAAATTAATTTAATTTAAAATTCAAAATATATTAAAATTAATTTAATTAAAATTCAAAATACATTAAAATTAATTTAATTTAAAATTCAAAATATATTAAAATTAATTTAATTTAAAATTCAAAATATATATTTAATTTAAAATTCAAAATATATTAAAATTAATTTAATTTAAAATTCAAAATATATTAAAATTAATTTAATTTAAAATTCAAAATATATTAAAATTAATTTAATTTAAAATTCAAAATATATTAAAATTAATTTAATTTAAAATTCAAAATATATATTTAATTTAAAATTCAAAATATATTAAAATTAATTTAATTTAAAATTCAAAATATATATTTAATTTAAAATTCAAAATATATTAAAATTAATTTAATTTAATTTCAAATATATTAAAATTAATTTAATTTAAAATTCAAAATATATTAAAATTAATTTAATTCAAAATTCAAAATATATTAAAATTAATTTAATTTAAAATTCAAAATATATTAAAATTAATTTAATTTAAAATTCAAAATACATTAAAATTAATTTAATTTAAAATTCAAAATATATTAAAATTAATTTAATTTAAAATTCAAAATATATTAAAATTAATTTAATTTAAAATTCAAAATATATTAAAATTAATTTAATTTAAAATTCAAAAAGATTGATAATATTCGCGAAAATCGAATCAATCCATTCTACACACAGGCCACCGTTTTTGTCAATAATTTCGGTCAAATTTATTAATTTAATTTTACTTACATTTATATTTAGGCGATTTATCGAATCAATCCAGAATTGCGGAAATTGACAAATTTGTTGGCGAATTTGAACATTTAAATGAAAGTTGGGGCCCACAAAGTTCAATGTTTTTCCTTCGAGATTTACGCGAATATTTATTGGCAAAAAAGAAAGAAGAAAACGAAGAAGAGGGGAATGAAATTGGCAAAATTCTCAATGGCAAATCATCGAATGAATCCGCCACAAGTATTTTAATTGATTTTAATTATTTTATTTATTTCCATAAATAAATTAGATGATATTCTCAATTGCCAAACATTGATTGATTTTTTGGATGAGGCAGAATATGCTCATTGGAAGGGATTTATCCGGCTAAATGGAATTAATATTCAGAATGAGTTTGTTTTAAAATATTAATTTACATTTTCAATTAGTAGCCCTGGGGCTATTAAATTTCAGATTACCCTCTAAGGGGGCTGCAAATAGAAGAGGGCTTCTAATAGAGACGGGGCTACTAATAGAAGGAATATGTAATTTACATTTCCAATTATATTCTCTTTTTCAGAGCAAATTCATCGTTTTCGTCCAAATCTTCATCCCGTCCATTAATTCAACGATTTTTCTTCACTACGGCCTATCATAATCCAAAATTATTTAAATGGTCCGAAAGGGTGGAATTGTTGAGGAAATGGCGAAAAATTGTGGATGAAAATGCAAAAAAAATTGATGCATCAGTGTACCATGAAGAAGGAATTTATTTGGATTTGGTGACCTAAATTAATTATTAATTATATTTTTGATTAAATTCCATAGATGGACAATATGCCAACGGATACTTGGCAATCGGCGATGGCCACTCTGATTTGCATGGCTGCAATTTGCCTTTTACTTTTGCACGATTTGAGGACAGTTTTGGTGACAACATTGGTCATTGCAATTATTATTATTGGTTGGAATTAATCAATAATTTTTATAGTCCTTAGTCCCGAGATTAATGTTGTTCGGGGCGAGAATGGGCCTAGGCTCTCACCCCGGGTTTCATCGGGAGCTTTAGTCCCAGTGACCCAAAAACGGTATAGGGATTTGAGGGGAAAGAAAAAGAACAAAGAACCTTTAAATTATTGTTTATTTGTTATGCGGGAAAATGTGATAAAAATCAAAGAATTAGGAAAGGAAAAAGGATAGGTTTAAAAAGGCAGATTGAGGCAATATTTGATTGATAGAGTGACAGGATGATTATGATTAGACAAAAAGTGGGGGTACACTAGTAGGATGAATAGGAGAATCCTTAGGCGATATTGACATCGGTAAATTTAATTAATAAATTTAAATAATTAATTAATAATAATATTATTTTAATAGGATAATAATGAAATAATTTTACTATAAAAAATTAATTTAATAATTCATAAAAAAATAAAAAAAATTCAATTTTTTGCAGAGACAATGGGAATTTTGAGCATTTCGGGTGTTGCATTGAATCAATTAATGATGGGCTCATTGGTCATTTCCATTGGATTCAGTGTGGATTTGCCCGCCCATTTCTCATATCATTTTTTGACTTATTCTGATGGTCAAATTCACAATTTAAATTGAGGAAATATACAAATTAATTCAGATTCCAAAGATTCGTCGACTAAATCAAAATTGGGGGCCACAATCCGGGCAGTCGGTTTGCCCAGTGTCCAGGCATCATTTAGCACAAGTTTATGTGTTCTCAGCCATTATTGGATTAAACTCTATATTGCTCAAGTATAAATAATGGCAATCTTTTTTAAGGGATACTACTTTTTTACCCAAAGATTAGTTTTTGATTCTAATAAATCAGAATATAAATTTTATACTAATTTATAAATCTCATCGAGACGAAGCTTTTGACATATAAATTTCTTAGTTTAAATAAATCGAAATTAAGCCAATTAAACTGTTTAAAACATATTTTTCAGTTTTTGGTTTTAAACATTTTAATTTTGGGCAAATTTAACATTTCATATATCAATCGATGCTTCTCAATGAAATCTACAAATTAGGGTTTAAAACTGGTTTCTGATTTATAAGAGAAGTCAAAAACTACTTTTAATTAAAAAAATTATTATTCTTTAAATATTTTTTCCTAAAGATTTTTGTGCGCATAATTTGCCTTACAATTTGTCTTTGTTTGCTGAATACTTTGGTCGTTTTGCCAGCATTACTTTTTTTGATTGATTCAATTGGGACAAATTTGAAGAAAACATGAAAAAAATAATCAAGAAATTTTGGATGGAACAAATAATTATTTTAAATGCCATAATTAAATTTTAATTAATAATATAATTTAAATAATAAATTTTATTTTTTTTTGTTCGAATTTTGTAGTTTTTTTCAAAATTTTGTCCAAAAACTATGAAAAAATGTTAAATTATGAACAGAAATCCAATTATAATTGTGCGTCGACCAAAAAATCACATAGATCGACATGAAATTTTAATTGGTGGTCCTCCAAAATTTGCGCCTTTGGTCGTCATCAATTTTTAATTTATTTTGTCCCATTCATTCGCGCAATTTTCGTTCTTTTAATATAAATCATTTATTTCCATTTAATGCACCAAATTATTATTTTAATGAAAAAATGACAAAAAAATCATTAACCAAAAATGAATTGACGATGCCTTTGACACCAAAAAATTCAATGGAAAATTTACAAAAAAGTAAGCTAATTTTCTGAATATTTTCTAATATTTCCTCAGGCAATGGAAACAGTGCCGAATTTGGAATAATTGCCTTTTTGATGCTGGCCAATTTTTTCATTTGGATTACGGCCAGCTGTTCATCTCCATTTTTTGCCCTCGAAGCAACCGAGAAAAAAGGCCAAACAATTGGGCAAGTTGGCCTTTGCAATGGAATATCCCAATTATTTATGGGAATATTTGCACCAATTTGTGGAAAATATGTAAAAAATAATACAAAATAATCAATCATAATTTTAATATTTTAGATGGCATTATTCCCCGATTATCTGGTCAATTCCCTAGGCCTTTGCCTTTTCAGTTTCAGCACTTTTTGTTTTGGGTAATTTTGGTACGAAAGGGTTTGGTTCCAGAAGAAAAAAGGATTGTTAAGGGGGCAAATCAAACTGTCGATCAAATTGTCAATCAATGGGGGGAATGACTCACTGGTAATCCAATAAATATCAAATAATGCTAATTTTTCCAGAAATTTTTGCATATACTCCATCCTTCCCCTGCTGATTGCCAAATTTTTTTTGATAATTTGATTTGCCCCCCCCCTCCCCATCATCCTTTTCCTTTTGTTGGGGCTAAACTCAATGCGTACCGTAATTTATTAATATTAAATGTTGAATTTTTCCATAAATTATATTTAAGTTTTTGTAATTTTGTGTCACCCGGTTGGCAATTCTTTTTTGCCATTTTATTTGTCCGAATTTTGGGTGGTGTTGGAATTTGTGCGATTATAACCGGAGGATGGGCAATTCTGGGGAGATTATTCCCGGAAAGAGTTAGCATGTTGAGGGTAAACAATTTTTTTTAATTGAAATATTCATCATTTAGGGAATTGGTGAAACAGTGAATGGCATTGGTTTTTCGCTTGGTCCATTGGTTGGCAGTATTCTTTATAAATTTGGTGGATTTTCTTTGCCTTTGATTGTGACCGGTTCATTAATTGGAACGATGGCCACAATTTCATTTGCTTTGCCAAAATTAATTGAAAATTTGAAAATAAAAAGAGCCGAAAATATTAACAAAGGTAAAAAGAGGAATTCGAATTTTGTATATTTTCCATGCAGAAATTAATACAGCGAAAATGGAAGAAAATTGTGGAGAAGAAAATAACAAAATTGGAATATTACAAATGCTTAAAATTCCCAACATTTTTGTTTGTATTTGTTGCCTTCTTCTGATGAGCATTGGATGGTTTTTCTATGAGCCAAGTTTGGCCATTCATCTGGGCACAGTGCATTTTTTGAATTATTTTCAATTTTTATATTTAATTTTTTTTTGCAGTTTTCGCCGCCTCGTTCCTCCACCGAAATTGCCTCATTGATGGGCTGGATGATTACGGCAATTAGTGGAATTTATGCACTTATTGCCCCATTTTGGGGTTTCCTTTTCGAACGCCATTTTGTCAAATGCCAAACTTCAATAATGCTCATTGGCTCTTTGGGACCAGCTCCATTTCTTTCCCTTCCAAAGTCAATACATATTTTCAATTTGTTTACGAATTAATATCAGAATTCGGGAATTAAATTGGATTCTAATTCATGCATCAAATTCGAGAATTTTTAAGACTACTTTACTATAACAAATTTCAGAGCTGTTAATTCTTAATCGCTAAACTTATTCATACTTAAATTACATTGAATTTAAACCCAAAATGCATTGCGTTTTATCTCTGCTAATTGATGGGTCAATTTAGGGTCAATTTCTTTGTTAATATGCAAAATAATTTGACTATTGCAAATCAAATGAGATTAATTAATAAGAAAAACGAGTTAAAAAGATGCTGTAATTTTAAAAAATGACGGCTTAATTCCTGAATTAAGTAAAATAATATTTATTTTTAATTCTTCTACCAAATTACTGCATTTTTACAGGAGTGTTCCCCTTCTATTTTCCGCCTTCATCATTAATGGAATATTCAGTGCCATTCTCTACGTGCCAATGTTTCGATGGTGCCAGGAGGCATTGAAGTTAGCCTAGCCGCCAAATTCTTAAAGCAATCTTAAATTAGAGCCAATCGATTCGATGAGAAATGTTCGGCCACAAATGGACTCATTGCCGGCATTCATCATTCCGTCTTTTCATTTGGGTGAATACATTGAAAAATATTTTTAAAAATATTTTGATCAAAAACAGTGCATTTTTGGGCACTGCATTCGGTGGATTCAGCGCCCAAATATTTAGCTTCGAATGGACCGCAACTGGGGTGGCTGCCTTGCAAATGTGTTGTGTCAGTTTCATTGAATTTATTTGGAATAATTTTGAATTTTATTTCATTCAAGATTTTACTCCAATTTTTGGTTGCATTAAAAATTCGAAATGGCAAAAAGATTGATAGAAATTTTGCAAATATTTAAATATAAAAATTGCACTTTAAATAAATTTTTTATAAAATTATTTTAAAATAAATTCATTTTTAATTTGCAATAATTAATTAATCTATTCAATATTTCTATTTTATTATGCAATTGTGTGGGCCTAAATATTCCTCGAAAGTCCAACAATATTTGCAGATGTTAGATTCTTCTTCAAGTAAGTTTCCCCATTCGGTCGCAGCAGATGTTTCTCATCAATTGCGCTAAATTACCAATGATTTTGCCTTTCACAAAATGAATGAATGACATATGATTGTATTTTGATTCACGTGATTTTTTAATTGATTAAATAATTTTCAATAATTTTGGACTTCATCTATTATTTTTAAGCCACAAAAATGAACTTTCAATCAAATCAAAATATCTCTTCCGATTTTGAACTTCCCCCAAAAACAACAAAAATTTTGCTGACTCTTTGCCTTTTTTCCTTTGAATTTTGCTTCAATTTTATTTGCCTTCCATTTTCATTGGCCAATTTTTTGATTATATTGCGCACCAAAATAATTCATTCAAATTTGAAATTCATCCTCCTTTCTCAATCAATTACAATTATTTTCTTTGCTTTCATTCGACTCATAGAATTCGTGATCAAAATTGTGGAAAATAATATTGCCTATCAGGTAAATTCATTCAATTCAATCAATGCCAAATATTTTATTCATTTAATTAGCATATTATTCTCTTTTTTATTCACAATGTTCCAATTGTTTTGCGCAATTTCCTCGGTGCCAATCTTCTTTTTGAGCGAATTATTGCGACAATTTATGCGCGAAATTATGAACAAAATAATGGCCTCTCGATGTGGACAATTTTTGGCATTTCTTTGACAGTAATTATTTGGGAAAATTTAAATTAATATAAAAATTCGATAGATTTTTGTTTCATTGATTTGCTGTTATTTTGGAATTGACATAAATTCACCAACAATGCTTAACGAAAAAATGCAACCGATAATTGGTGGAATTGCATGTTTGGTGCTTTTTTGTATTATTGTGGGTTGAAAAAATTGTTCAACAAATAAAAATAAAATTCAGACTTGGTATTTAGTCTACAAATATAATTACCAAAAATATGCAAATATTGGCCAACCAATTCAAAATCTAAATCTATCAGAAAGATATCAGGTAAATGAACGAAATGGGACGGACATATTTTAATAATAAGCACAGCTTTCCGAAAATATTCGTACTTTTCGCCAATTGACTCCAACACTGGTTTTGCATTCCTTCAATGATTATTTAACAATTTTGGCATATTTTGTCAGTACCAGTGAATTAATCAAGGATGCTCAAATTTGGCAAATGATAAATGCCCTCACTTTGTTGATTATTGCCGTAAGCAATTTGCTCATTGAAATCAGCATTATAACGTGAATATTTTTATTTATTTATTTTTAATTGGTCCCAAGGTCGAAATTGATGTAAATGTTAGTGATTTCCACAATTGGCACAAATATTTATTTAAATTAATTTTCTAACAGTTTGGAGAAACAAAAACATTAAAATGTTTGGAGATGAAAACACGAATTTTTTGGGGAAAAAACAAAATGTTTTTTAATCCTCCAATTTAATATTTATTATAATTTTATTTCTAAAAATCCCAAACTAAAATGAAAATTTTATATTAGCATTTGAAATTTGCACCATTTTAGAATTATTATCACATTTGCAAATCCATTTGTCTATTTTGGAATCATCCACTGACCAATAATTTTTAATTTATTTCCACAGTTTCCATCCAACCCTTTTCCGTTTTGCTTATCAAAAATTGTTGGCATTCAAAATTTGCCGTCCAATTTTGGGTAGAGGCCGAGTGCAAAGCATTCAAACAATGAATATACCCAAAAATATAAATGGAGAAGAATTGGTGAATCGACAAAATGGCGACGAATATTTCAAAACTTTGCAAAAATATTGGGCTTAAAATATATTCCCCATTCCCAGAATTATTTACAGATTTGAATAATTTATCGAAATAATATTAACCGAAAATAAAAATTATGCAACAGCAAAGATGAATAGAAATGTGGATTAATTTACAACCGAAAAAGCTAATCTAATTTTAAATATGTTTCAAAAATATCGCCATTTATTGGCGTCCTCCTTTTCTAAATCCATTGCCATAGGCCACATTTCTTAGAGAATGATTGCCATTGCCATTCACAGCGACAGTATGATGAACGCTCGAGCTTGATTCCTTTTTCATCGAAACAGCACCCTCATTTTTCGGTGTATTTTTCCCGGCAATATGTGCCATATTCTTGTTAATAAACTGATTATAGTTAACACCGTTGATTGTTGGCTCATTTTTATTTCCAATAGCTTTGATCCATATGAAAATTGCTTGGAATAATGTTTTTATACAGTAAGGGCCTTTCACAATTTCGCGGTTTTCTATTTTGGCCACAACATTTTGCACTTCTTTTTTCTCTTTTTCCTCTTCCTTTTTCCCTCCTCCATTTTCCTCTTCTTTTTCATATTCCTTATTTTTCTCTATTGCTTCTTTCAAAATATTTGTATTTTTCAATTTTTCGTGCAGATTTCTCATTGTTTCATTCCATCGTTGCAAAACCTAAATTTTTGTTTAAAAAATAAATATTAAAATGCCCAAAATTACCTGCAAATAAAATCCCTTATCTTGAACTTTTTCCAGTAGCCACTTAAATAGATCGCCAATTATTTGGCCAGCAGCTGCTTTTTTCTTCACCACCGATGCAACAATTTCAATTATATTTGCCTATTAAATTAACATATTTTTAAATATTATATTAATTCCTCCTCTTCATTTTTACCTCATCTTCGAGCCGGTTTTTTCGCGCATCATTTTCGTTAAATGCGCCGTCCCCAAGGAACAATGGAATAACTCCTTCCTTGCCAATCATGAATTCCACAAATTGTTTTGTATGTTTTGCATTTGGATGTCTTTTGTAGAATTTATCCATTTTCTTGGTTGCCTTTTCCATACTAAACAATAAAAACCCTCCTTTTAAAATAATGCCTAATTCCAACCCTCCCAATAAAAGGTGCGTAATGCCGAATGCCTCCAATGTTTCCAATGTCAAATAGACGGGTGTCTCCAAATCGGTGATTGCAAAAATCAACATTATTACGTTGTTTATTCTCTCTGGAGTGAATAACCAAAGGGCAAAATTTTTCACATTTTGCTTCACACCTCGGCTCTATATTCAAAATTCAATTCATTCCCATTTTTCTCTCAAACTTGCCTTAAATTCGGCCCATCCCTGCTTCCATTTTCCCATTTTTGTTTTTGAGTATTATGGAATTTTTCAATTACATGGTCCATCAATTCGTGCATCGGTTTTCCTTTATGCTGAATCACTTCCTCAATTATTATTTTCAGGAATTCAATCTCCGCTTCACGTTCTTTTTGGTGCTCTGCATGAGACACCTTTTCTTCCTCAATCATTTTTTCAAAGTTAAACAGAAATAAATTTTAAAAAATTATAAATTTCTTAATTTTAATGTTTTCCTTTTTTAATTTTACATTTTCATTTTCCCCGTCTGCCGATTTGACCCCGCCCCGCACAAAAAGAGGCGCAACTCCATTAGGGCCAAATGCCCATTTGACCACTTCTAATCTCTTCGTCCCATCATTTGCGCCAATTGCCGGAGCCTAAAATGCCAAAATGAAATTAATCATTGAAAATTTGCCAACAATTTTGGCTCCCATTTTCTCGATTGCCTCGGCAAACTTTTCATCAAGGCCAAAAACTCGAAAGCTAAAATTGAGATTTCCACTGGTTCTGCCAATCCAGTCAAAAAGAGGATAATTTGGATGACATCTTCCACATGCGATGGTTTAATTAACCAAATGGCAAAATGCTTAAACAATTTAAATTCTCTTTTTATTCAAATTATTCCAATATCACCTTAAAACCCTTGCCAATTTCCTTCACTTCCAATTCGAAATGAATTTTGTGCCATTCTTCAACAAATTCTTCAATCCATTTCTCGTTTATTTTATTTCCATTTTTCAATTCTATAACAACCCCATCAATTCTATCATAGAATGAATCCAATTCATCTTCTTTTACTTTAATCTTATTCTTAAAATGCTCAACTAATCCTGTTAAACAACCATTTTTCTCCTTTTTGCAAAGATTTTTCTCATAATTTTCCAATGCCGAAATAATTTCATCTATCAAATTTATTACCCTTCCTGGATTTAGTAAACTTTCTTCACATTTTAGGCCATCTTCCTTCACCAAAATTGTTGAAATACCCTTTTGCCCAAAAAGGAATGCCGTGTCCTCTTTTTGAATTGCCTTAGGTTGATCAATTTGTGCCTCGTCCCCTTCTTGAATTGGCTTTTGCTCATTAATCCGCCTCAATGCCCTCGATTTCTTGGCCCTATCCTCCAGTCTATTCACTAAATATTCCATTGCCAAATTCTCTTGTCCATTTAATGCAGCAATACTTTTAATTGTGGTCGAAGTGAAGCAAATTGGCTTTTGCAACAATCCGGTCAAATAAATGAAAACATCCAGAAAATTTTCCCTTTCGATTTCAACCGCAAAGAATTTTTTGAATTTTTCTTTTTTATCAATGCCGAGTCCATCCACCTCAAATTTCGACTTTTCAATTGTTGTGAATTTTGCCCAGCATTGTTCATTTTTCTTCACATATTCATTCCTTGCCGAAATGGATTTTTGCACCTTTTCATTGTCCAATTTTTTACAAATTGCATCATTAATTCCGCATTGTTTGACTCGATCCTTTATTGATGGTGATGAATTAATTGTTCCATTCCCATTTTGAATTAATGAGAAGGCCAACAAAGTTAATAAAAATGATTGAAGGAGCAAATTCATTTAGCTTGAATTTTGATTGAAGAATGAAGCCGATGAAAGCGATTAGAATTTATAGCCTTGCTTGCTGATTAATGTTTACAGATGAACATATGAAACTGTTACAACTGATCTGTAATTTACACGCACGGGTGATTTTATTTGGCCGCCATTTTTAGCAAGGGATTGACAATTAGCCCCCCCCCCCCCTCCCTTCCCCCCCCCCCCCCGTTTATTAGCTGTCTTCTTGCCCTCCAGCAGAGGAGGATGGATACTATCCTCTATCCATCCCACTCCCCCAATTTACCAGCGATCACCATACGAAACTGTTACAAATGATCTGCCTGATTTATACGGGTGATTTTAGGGCATGGTTATTATGGATGCTATTTCTTAACCAATCATCCATCCACGCGACTCCCCCCCCCCCCCCCCCCATCCCGAGTTTACCAATCATCATGCGAAACTGTTACAGATGATCTACATGATTTGTAAGTGTGATTTTATTTTTGGCCGCCATTTTTAGCAAGGGATTGGCATTGGCTTCCAAGAAGAATGGACGCTACTCATTGTTGGGTGCAAATGCAAAAGCTGTCGAAGGCAAGAAGCAATTCGCAAATCCCAAAAAAATTTTTAGCAAAACGGAAGACGCAATACAATTTTTTATAAATTTAAACCGCTGGTTCTTAAGGGGGAGACGGAAGGAATACATGGGACGGTAGAAATAATTCATATTAGAATCCATTTCCCACTTTTCTAATCAAAATTCAGCTCGCGCTAAACCGTGACAAACTTGAAAAGAATTAACGAATTTCAAATTTGTATAAATTGTAGGGAGGAAATATATGTAATAAAATAATAATTTTAGTCACTGATTGGCACCAAATTTATATTCATTCAATTTGGCCATAGCTAGGGGATAGGCGGCTGATGGGCACAATTCTTTTTCCTGAATTATCTTCCATCCCCTTTGTCGTCTGGATGGTATCCCTATCTTAAGATAATTATTCTAAAAATTGAATTCAAAAGTGCAGCTGTCACCACTATCTGCCCAATTTTCGGCATTAAATGATGTCAATTTTATAACACAATTCCATTTTATTCCATGCACTTTGGTATCAACATCATTTTCAGTATCATTTCTCGTTCCAAAGATACGATCTGTGATTTTATTGATTGATTTGTTGGGTAAACAAAAATGGCCAAATTCTGAGATGAGGTTGGCCAATGGATGGAATTTGAAGAGGAACTAAATTTTGGGAGGGAGTATTCATAGAATATACTCTTTTTTGCTGGGAATTTGACGAAATTAATCTGCCGCTTCACTAGAACTCGTGTCTGGGCATTCCTGCTTGCCTCTTTGCACTTTTCAAATTTAAATGTTTTGATCCAATTTTTGCAAGTAAATTATCAACAAATTTTGATGGATCTTTATAATTTAAAGAATTTTGTTTATTTTTTTTTGATTTGTTGGAATAATTTTTGGTGTTTACCAAATTTTTTTTGAAAGTAAAAATTTTTTTGATTTTTTATAAATTCCGCCTGTTCTGATTTTAATAATTCCGCCTGTTCTGATTTAAATAATTCCGCCTGTTCTGATTTAAATAATTCCGCCTATTCTGATTTAAATAATTCCGCCTGTTCTGATTTTAATAATTCCGCCTGTTCTGATTTTAATAATTCCGCCTGTTCTGATTTTAATAATTCCGCCTGTTCTGATTTGAATAATTCCGCCTATTCTGATTTAAATAATTCCGCCTGTTCTGATTTTTAATAATTCCGCCTGTTCTGATTTTAATAATTCCGCCTGTTCTGATTTTCAATAATTCCGCCTGTTCTGATTTAAATAATTCCGCCTATTCTGATTTAAATAATTCCGCCTGTTCTGATTTTTAATAATTCCGCCTGTTCTGATTTTAATAATTCCGCCTGTTCTGATTTTAATGATTCCGCCTGTTCTGATTTAAATAATTCCGCCTGTTCTGATTTTAATAATTCCGCCTGTTCTGATTTAAATAATTCCGCCTGTTCTGATTTTTAATAATTCCGCCTGTTCTGATTTTAATAATTCCGCCTGTTCTGATTTTAATGATTCCGCCTGTTCTGATTTAAATAATTCCGCCTGTTCTGATTTTAATAATTCCGCCTGTTCTGATTTTCAATAATTCCGCCTGTTCTGATTTTAATAATTCCGCCTGTTCTGATTTTAATAATTCCGCCTGTTCTGATTTTCAATAATTCCGCCTGTTCTGATTTAAATAATTCCGCCTGTTCTGATTTTCAATAATTCCGCCTGTTCTGATTTTCAATAATTCCGCCTGTTCTGATTTAAATAATTCCGCCTGTTCTGATTTTCAATAATTCCGCCTGTTCTGATTTTCAATAATTCCGCCTGTTCTGATTTAAATAATTCCGCCTGTTCTGATTTAAATAATTCCGCCTGTTCTGATTTTAATAATTCCGCCTGTTCTGATTTTATTAAATTCTGCCTACTAATTTGAATAAAATATTTCTGATTTTAAACAATTTTATATCTTTTCTGAATTTATTGACGTGATTTTTCATGTTTGCCAAATTTTTTGGTGTTCCATTTTATCACTTTTTTTACCCATTTTATTTTTAATCGTTGACCTTCATTCAATTGGTCGACGGACTCATTAATCTTAGCCGTCTACAAAACTTGCCAAAAGGCGTCTTTTCCATTCCAATTTTCCGGAGAGGGCAAAAATGTGTGTTTAATTGATTTTTCATTCTCCCAGAATAAATTCAATTATATTTATTATTTTGCTATTAAATTAGATTAGAATAATAAAATAATTTATGTGAAGTTCGAATGGCGAAGGCCATAAAATCAGCCTAACTAAACTCTTAAAGTTTGTAATCATTAATTGACCGAAAATTAGTCATTCAATTCTTTGGAGACAGCCAAAAAAACATTTCACATTTTGCGTGAATTAATCAACATTTTGGTCACCAATTATTTTTTTCGGCTTTTCCTTTGCTCAAATGGCCAACCAATATTATGCTTCTAATCGACACCTTTCTCATCCTAATCATTCAATCTTTCTAACCACTGGTTCTTTCCACCTTTCCTCCTTCCAATCCAATCCATTCGATTTTATTCCACCAACAATTCAATCAGCGGCAATCATCTAAAATCGACCACCAATCTTCTCAAATTTCCACTCAATTCTTCCAATCATCTCTCATTCCCTCCGGGGCAATTTGCTTTTTCTTCCCCATTCCGCCATTTTGCAGCATTCACGGCGTTCTTCCTTCCGTCTCTGCCACCATTTCCTTCCTTCCAGTTCATCTTCCTCCCACTGGTTTAGATGAAGACCAATTCCTCTCATTTACCGTTGAACCCGGTGTCCCATCCTCCTTTCTTTCTTTCTTTCTTCTGCACAGAGAAAGTGGTAGAAAAGTGGACAGCGTAAAGGAGGGAAAAAGGAACACTTTTTGGCCTTTCCTCTTAATTTACCTTCTTCTCTCTTTGTTTTAGCTCTAGGTAAAAAGTGATGGAAAATGGACTATATGAAATGGGACTGATGAGGGAAAAAATGATGAGGAATATGATCTGGGAAAGGGAATTTAGGTTACGATAATACAATTTTAATTAGTCCCTTTTATATTCTGAAAATATTTAATCAAAAATATTTCTAATTAATATTATTTACAAAAAATATTTGCATGTTTTTTAATTGACCAATTTCGATTTTTTGCCCATTTTTCAATCCCCCTCCCCCAAATAATCCCTTCCAAATGGCCAATCCTCCACCCCAATCATCAATTTCAATCCATATTCCCCCCCCCCCCCCCCAATCCACATTGACCCAATCCATTTGAGTTTTGGGCCATTGGCCAAAAGGCCCAAACCGAAGATGACTCACTCATCTCCATCGCCTTCTTCTTCCTCCTTTGGCTCCTCGAGCGTCGATGGCAGCAGCAAATGAAGAGGGAAGAAGGCCCCTACGGGGTTTGGTCGTCCGCCAATGTGGCTGCTGCTGGACGACGATTTGACCCAACATAAAGACCATTCGACCCTCGCTTCCTCCTTCCTATTCTCCCGCCAAGTCGGATGACGACGGACCGCCATTTGTAGCCAACCTTCCAACACCAACCTTCTTCTTCTTCCTCCTTCTTCCCACCAAACACCGTTGGTCATCCCCTTCCCCCTTACTTTGGGGCGCAAGGTGGTTGTTGGTGGGGAAGGAAGGAAGGAAGAAGGCTATTTGAATGTTCTTCCACTTTGGAAGGAATGTCCCCCATTCCCTAATGGGTCATCATTTCCCCCATAATCATCGATTGATATAATTGAGAATATTTATTTTATTATGCCATATTTTAAAATGCCACCTTCCTTTTCCATTCTATTTTAATTCCGCAAATTCTTTTGGCCCATTTTTGCTAAATTTCTAGTAAATCTGAAAAGCAAATTCCCCTTCACCGTCAAAATAAGTGCAAATAATCGCCGCCCATATTATTTAGCTTAAAAGGTGCGAATTCCATTGATCCTAAAATGGTCAATCAAATATATTCATTCTGATCATTTTACTCCAAAAAACGCATATAAATCAGTTAAATTCCTCAGTAAACTCTGCCATTTTCATACCAACCGCAAAATATTCAATTCATTTCCATTGCTTTTCCATTCCATTCATTTGCCTTTCGACCCATAGTCCCCGCAGTCAGTCCATTAAACCAAACCAAACCCAACCCAATCTCCGCATCTTTTGCCCAAACAATGAAAATGAATGTTTTGGGTTGATTATTTTCCATTCCAATTCCACACACCTGCAACATTTCTGCCGGTCATCCAACTATTTTGACCTGACAATTTTATTTTTTTTTGTAAATGACACAGAATGGCATCTTTTTTTTCCATTTTAAATTGATAAATTTATAAAATATTTTAATAAATATTAAAATAATAATTTAATTATTTTTAGCCAAATTCCATAATTATTCAAAATTCACCAAAAAGAAATATCAAAAGGAAATAATTTAAAAAAAATTTGGCCCAAAAATGGGCAAAAAATCACCAGGCCATCATCCCCCTTCCGCCACTTTTCCTCCAATAATTCGGCATCCTCTCCAAAAAATATTTGCTCCTTTTCCCGAACTTTTTCCAATTTTGCTCATCTTTTTTTGCCTTTTGCCCCCCTCCGTCCTCCCATATGCCGCCTTTGAGGAAGAGGACCTTTGCATGGACAGGTCATGCTATCCGGCCACTGGCAATTTGCTAATTGGCCGAAAACACAAATTGTCGGCCACATCAACTTGCGGTACAAATTTCCAAAATGGGACATTTTCAATCTCAGTCAGCAATTTCGGCCCGAAATTGACGAACCATAGCTCTCAGGAAAATAATAAATTCAAATGATCAAAAGTGCATTTAATAGCCAAAAATGTTGACTATCCATTTGTATATTGATTTGATCATCCAACATTGTATAGTTTTGTCAAGTTATGGCCAAAAAATAGAAAAATTGCCATTATTTTTGTATTTATGGGCATATTTTGATTAAAAAACTTTAGTTTTGGATGAATAATAAACCAATTGGTAGCTAACATTTTGGGCTATTAAATGCATTATAGATCATTTGAATTGAATTGATTACTTTGCTGATGAACTGAGTGAAGATCGTCAGATTCGTTGAGACCTAAATGACCAAGAATAAAATCATCTCAATCATATATTCTCTCCCACAATCAATTCAATTTAAAAAATAATAAATTTAAAGGACTCCGGGAAAGGCAGCGTTATTGCATTGTTTCGGACTTGGAGCATGATTCAAAATGCTTTTGGTGTAATTCAATGCAACCTTGGTCACCGGGGGGCCAAGGCCGATTTAGCCATCGAATTGAAAATGTTGTGAAAGAAAATTACGAGGAGAGGACCCGAAATTGGTGGCAATCCGAGAATGGAGTCCAAGTAAAATGGAATTGAATTTATTTTTGCATTATTCCCTTTGCCCCAAAGAATGTGACAATTCGTCTGGATTTGGAGGCCGAATTCCATTTCACTCATTTGATTATGATTTTTCGATCATTTCGGCCGGCCGCAATGTTCATTGAACGATCCAAAGATTTTGGCAAAACTTGGTCAAAATTATGGCTAATATTTGATTAATTTTATTAATTTCATTTGAAGGTCAATTTATCGCTATTTTGCCTACGATTGTTCCGCCTCATATCCAACAATCCCGGAAGGACCTCCCCGAAATCATAGTGATGTGATTTGCACCAGAAAATACAGTGATATGGCCCCGTCGACGGGGGGAGAGGTAAACATAAATGCCAGAAGGAATATTCAAATTTTCCTTCACTTCAGTTGGTCTACAAAGTGATTTCACCGCATATTCCAACGGAGGATCCTTATGCGCCCGAAATTGCGGAATTGTTAAAAATCACAAATTTACGAATTAATTTCACCAAATTGCACACATTGGGCGATGATTTGCTGGATTATAGGCCGGAAATAGATGAGAAATATTGGTGAATTAATTAATTAATTGCAATCAATAATTCCATATTAAAAAGGTATGCGGTCTATGAATTGGTTGTGCGCGGTTCATGTTCCTGCTATGGACATGCCCAACGATGTGTTCCAGTGGGCGATGAACCACCACATTCGGCAAAGTAAATTAATATTAGCCCTAATTTAGAGCTAAAGTTTATTTGGGACGCTCGCCGGAGACCTAAATCTCCCAGTGGCCAAATGAATGGGATGGGATTAGGGGTGAATCCAACTTTAAATTTTTCTTTATTAATTGTGCGGGAAAATGTGACAATAGTGTGGGGTTAAAATAAAAAGCATAAGGGAAGGAAAAGGGCGGATTTAAAAAAAGCAGATTGGGGCAATATTTGACTGATATGATGACAGAGTGATTTGGCAAAAAATTGGGTATAGTAGGACAAATAGGAAAGATCCTTTTAGGCATTATTCTCATTGACACAAAATTAACAAATAAATTATATTTTTATTTATTTAGATTGCCGGATATGGTCCATGGCAAATGTGAATGTACGCACAATACGAAGGGATTGAATTGCGATGATTGCCAGGATTTTTACAATGATTCACCATGGAGACCTGGGATTGGGGAACAATCGAATGAATGCAAAAGATGCGAATGCAATGATCACGCAATTCGGTGGGAATTCATTAAAGGGGAATATTAACTGAAAATGATTAAATTTATCAAAAAAAATTTCGTGTCAAAATCTTTTTTGAGGCAATATAACTTGGCCATAAAAAGTGTTGGCTTTAGCATCAGGTTTAGGGTTAAGTTAAAATTAGGGCTTAATTAGTACTCGAAGCATAGAAATTTTAAAAGCCAAATTTGGCCAAATTATTTGGCCTCAAAAAAATCATTTTGAAACAAATACCAAAATAGTATCATTAATTAATTTATTCCATTTTTTATGTGTTTGATTTTATTGTCCTAAACTAGGGCTAAAGTTATTTGGGGCGAGAATGAGCCTAGGCTTTACCCTGGGCCTTCGCCAGAGACCAGGTTTCTAGTGGCCAAAAAAATGGTATAGGGATTTGAAGGGAAAGAACCTTTAAAATCATTATTTATCTATTGTTCGGGAAAAAATGTGATAACAGCAGGAACGTCACAAAAAATGAAAATTTTGGTGGAAGAGGATGGATTTAGAAAGGTAGGTTGGGGCAATATTTGATTGATAGAGTGATAGGCGGGTGATTGGGCAAAAAGTGGGGGTACGGTAGGAGAAATAGAAAAGGCCGCCAGTTTTCATTTATTTATTTTAGTTGCCATTTTGATTGGGCCATCTACAATGCATCCGGATTCACTTCGGGCGGTGTTTGCGATGATTGCCAACACAATACAATGGGAAAGAATTGTGAACAATGCAAACCATACTATTACAGGGATCCACAAAGGTAAAGCCAAGCAGAATGTTCCAAAAATTTAGAATTTTTTTAGAACAATTCGTGACCCATATGTTTGCCGCCCTTGCCAATGTGATCGACGAGGCTCCACATATGATGGAATTTGCGAGGGCGAAGAGGACCCGGAAAGGGGATTGGTTGCCGGAAAATGTTATTGCAAAAATAATACGGCCGGACCAAAGTGGGTTTAATTCAAATGGAGTATGATAATTGGGGATGAAATTGTTTAGTGTAGATGGTGATAAATCTGCTGAGTTAATTTAATAGCATTTTAATAGACAGAATATTTTCTACAAAAATGAATCAAATGCATTTTGGAAATTTATTGATTTATGGCCAAAAACTGTTAAATTTACTTTGTTTCTGGCCTTTTTAGTCCAAAATAGTTAAATATCCAATATTTGACAATTTTTTGATATCATTTTTAGCTAATTTTAAATCTATTAAAAACTATACAAATTAATCATTAAAACCATTCTATCCCCAATTACCGAATCCCCAATAGCAAATAAAGACATCATTCTAATTCTTATTTTGAATATTTATTTTTTATATTATTTTTTATTCATTCAGCTGTGACCGTTGCAAAAATGGATTCTGGGATTTGCAAGAACACGACCCGGATGGATGCCGTCCATGTTCATGCAATTTGATTGGCACATTTGGCAATGAGGGTTGCGATAAAGTGACCGGACAATGCACTTGTAAACCAAATGTTGTGGGCGAATCGTGCGATCGATGTTTGCCCGAACATTATGGACTGAGTGCCGATGACCCAAATGGATGCAAACCTTGGTCAGTGTTCAACATAGCAGGAACACCCTAACTTGGAGCCGTTTATAACAAAATTATAACGGATGGTTTTGATAATTTTAGAATCAAAATATTTATCAAATTTGGCCAAATTTTTGGTTTTTTTATATTAATTTTTATTTAAATTGATTCAGAATTGAAATCACTGGAAATTTCCTAATTAATAATAAAAGACATCTTGAAAGTTTTAATTTCGCAGATTCTGAATCAATTTAGATATAATTAATATCACATTTGAAAGCCAACAATCTTCTCCTTTATTTGTTATTAAAATTATTAAAATTGGTTCAATTCCTGATAGTATAACGGAGCCACGTTCAATTTTCATTCCAAAATCCAAATAATTCATCCATTTTTTGCAGTGATTGTGATTCGGGCGGTGCCTACGATAATCAATGTGACCTTTTGGAGGGACAATGCAAATGTCGGCCCAATTATAGTGGACGCCGGTGCAACACAACGGAAAGTGGCTTTTATTGTCCGTACATTGATAAATATACATTTGAGGTGAAAAAATTGAAGGAATATCCAATAATGAGAACATTTAGGCGGAATTCTCAAATTTACCACCAAATGCGGAAATTGTGCCCAGGGAAATGTCGGTGGACAGGCCGTGGACATGGTCGGGCGAAGGATTTGTTCGAATTCGGGAGAACACAAATTTGAGTTTTGTTGTGGAGAATTTGCTCAACACTGGCCATTACAATTTGGTGCTCCGATATGAACTCGATCCAGAAGGTAATGTGGCGACAAATGCGCAGAATATATTAAATTACTTTTTATGGCGCTTGAAACTAATGATAGAACGAAATTTATGCACTATAAATCAATTTTTCATATTTTTGCAAATATATATTATTAGAAATTGTAAAAAGTTTTTACCATAAAAAAAAGTCAAAAAGACCAAAATTGGGCTGATTTTTGGTCATAATTTACTGGCTATTTGTAATCATTTTGATATAAAATACCCTATAAATGGAATCAATGGTGTAAATTTTATTAATAGCTTAGAAGATTGTTCAATTGGCCAGCATTATTCGAGTATATAGAATGAATATGATAATATAAAATTACAGATAAATTCCTTCTTATTTGTCTAGTCTATGGCCATTTTTAGTATAGAAATTTGGCACTTTCTAAAACATTTGGAATTTATGTTAAATAATGTTTAATAATTATCATTTCCACAGATGTTGTTGGCTGGGAAGATGTGAAAGTGACAATTGTGCGGCCCGGTGACCCAAGTCCGGATGGAATTTGCGCGAATATAATTCCCTCCGATGATTTCCTCATTGCTCGATTGACTCCCCGAAATCGTTATGTGGAAATTTATCCGGCAGTTTGTCTCGAATCCGGTGTCCGATATGAAATTCGAGTTTATTTTGGCGACAAACGAACTGGCTATCCGGATAGACAAGCACAAGTGAAAAAATAAAAATAAATGAAATAAAAATTGAATAATTTAAAGGCATTGATTGATTCATTGGTGGTTGTTCCGCCCACAGATTCATTGGATATTTTCCAAGGAAGTGAAATGGCCAACTACAAAAAGCAAATCTATGAACGGTAAACTAATTCATTCGTTAATTCCGGTGAATAAGCAAAAACTCATTGTAGCTAATTTTGGGTATACATAGTATTGCATTTTTTCTTAACCTAGTCCGAAATCTTTGCCGGCTATAACCTAGTCATATCCATACACTATTTAAACCGGTTTAAAACCCGAAATTATAAAACTTATTAAATCAGTTTGAAATTGAAATTTCATAGACTAAATTGTCCATTCCAAGTCGAATGAGCCTATTCCTGGGTCTTTATGATGTGCGAAATTCTCGAAATAAGCAATCCTAGCTTAATTCCGCGAATTAACCAATTCCCAGTTAACCGATTTCCAGAATTATCTGTTATATTTTCATTATATTCAATCAATATTCATGTATCCCGATTTCACAGATATCAATGCCGGGCACAAACATTGGCCAGAACGCCGCCCGATCAAATGCCAACTCCTTGTTTGGAATTTGTTTGCCTAATAAATGGCATCATTTTTGGTGAGGCAATGAGTTGTGATTGTGATTTGACTGGCTCAACATCGGGCATTTGCGATCCAAAAGGTGGACAATGTGAATGCAAACCAAATGTAGTTGGACGACGGTGAGCCTCATTATAGATTGGAACAGTCAACGACATTTATAATAATTCATACAAAGAAGCACGGAATTAGATTAAAGGACAGACTGTTAGCTATCAAATAATAATAATTTTATTTAAATTGATTAAAAATTGCTGAATTTTTGCCTAAAAAACCACTAAAAAATTTGCTAATCCAAAATAAAGATCATTTTCCATTTTCGATAGTTTTTATGTGAATAATTCTTTCAATTTTGGACCAATCTAAATAAAAACAATATCATAGGATAGTCAAAAGTGTGCTTTATAATTTGGTACCAAACTATACAAAATCGATTAATTAATTTAATGAATTATTATAAACGGCGAAAAGTTGGCCTGCTGGCCCTCATCAAATTTAATGAATATCTTATAAATTGTTTTTTAGTCCTAATCTAGAGTAAAGATCTAGGGCTAATGTTGTTTGGGGTCTTCTGAAGGCCTAATAATCCACCATTGGCCCAATGAACGGGATAAGGATAAAGGGACACTCAACTTTAAATTATTATTTATTTCGTGAGGGAAAATTTGTTAAAATGTGAAGGGCAAAAAACATAAGAAGTAGTGGAAAAAGGATGGTTATTAAAAGTTAAAAGGCAGATTTGGGGCAATATTTGATTGATAGAGTGACAGGGAGATTGGGTAAAAACAAAAAGTGGGGGTATAGTAGGATGAATAGGAAAAGTCCCTAAGCATTATGGCATTGATAGTTTTATTATCCATAATTGTTATTATTGTCCATTTTAGTTGTGATCGTTGTGCGGTTGGCACTTATGGATTTGGCCCATCCGGTTGTTCTCCATGTGATTGCGATTCAGTTGGTGCATTGTCCAACGCATGCGACAAACAATCGGGCCAATGTGAATGCAGAGAAAGGGGCATCACTGGCAGACAATGCAATCAATGCCAACCTGGATTTTGGTTTGAATTCCAATTCAAAATATAAATTTATCTGTTTTTTTTTGAAGGAATTTCCCCGAATGCCGAACATGCCAATGCAATGGACATGCCTCAATTTGTGACCAACGCACCGGGGCCTGCATTGATTGCCGAAATTTGACGGATGGAGCGCATTGTGAAAGATGCGTGGACGGATATTATGGAGACCCACGGTTGGGTGTTGGCATTCCATGCAAACCGTGTCCATGCCCAGGTGCCCATCATATGGTTTATGAAAATTACTTAAATTACTGAATTTTCAGAACTTTTAGTATCGAAAAAAAATAATCTATTTAAGGCCGAATAATTTGGACATAAAAAAGTTGGGGCTTAAAGATCATGCTTAGGAGGGTTAAATTTAGATTAGGGCATAACTTTCGGAGCATAGATATCTAAAAGAAGACTAATTTGATTTTTTATTGGCCTCAAAAATTTTATTTTTCGAATTTGCCGTAAATATTCTTTTATTACCCCAAGGGGAATTATTTTTACCCCATTTAAATGTGTGGTATTATTAGTGAGTATGGAATTAAAGTGAATTTACGATAGTTCTCTTTTTTATTTTAGTATATTTGAGTAAAAATAACAATTTAAATCAGGGAATTTGAAGAAAAAAACAATTTAATTTAAGGAGGACCTGGTTCCGGTTTCCAACATGCCGACACTTGCTATATTGCCCCACAAAATCAAACAGTTGTTTGCAATTGCCGGTGGGCATTACAATTAATTCATTAAATTATTTTAATAATTATTTAGCCATGGATATATTGGCCAATATTGCGACAAATGTGAAGTGAACTTTTGGGGAAATCCCCGTGAAATTGGCGGTTCATGCGAAAAATGTGATTGCAATGGAAATATTGACTTCAATGTTTGGCATCAAAATTAAATTTAAATGCAAAATATTCCCCCAAAAAAGGTGCCAACAAGTTGTGATCCAACCACCGGAGATTGTCTCAAATGTTTGTACAACACCGGAGGGGACCAATGCCAACATTGTTTGGACGGATTCTTTGGGGATGCCCGCATCCGGCAATGTGCCCGTTGTGTTTGCAATCATTTGGGCACGAATGAAAGTGCCGGTCCTTGCGATCGAATCAACGGCCAATGTCCGTGTTTCCCAAATGTGATTGGTCTTCAATGCGATCAATGCGCCCCATTGCATTATGATTTGGCCAGTGGAAAAGGCAAAAATGGGTGCACTTTTATTATCCTTTATTAAATTAATTAGGCTGTTCCGCATGCAATTGCGACGCAAATGGAGTGAACACGGATCCAAGCACCGGCGAACCCTACATGAAATGCAATGATATTGATGGACAATGCCATTGCAAACAGGGAAGGGGCGGTCGAACTTGCTCGGATTGCCAAGATTTATATTGGGGTGAGGAGGAATTGGGGCAAAATTGATGAGAAATATAAAAAATAAATATATTTAATTTTTTAATGGTTCGGCAATTTATTCTTGACTCATTAAACCTAGAATCAATCAATAAGTCTCGTCTAGACGCAGCATTTAATTATGTTTTATTTTATGTTTAACCAATTCTAACATAGTTGAACCAAAACTAAATTGGTTAAACCGCTTAAACCCCTTTATAATTTTGACAAAACCATGAAAAATTATATACCATTTGCTGCGCCTTAATGAGCTTTATCCAATTTGATATATGGTTTGTAAATGTAAGAAAACTCTTAAACAATTATAATTATTTTATTATTATTATTATGTACTCATTTTTTGGCACTTTCAATATTTTTTGGCGAAAATGATATTTAATTTAATTTTAAAGGTGACCCAGTCAACGGGGAATGCCAACGTTGTGAATGCGATTCATATGGGTCACAAACGCTGCAATGCCATCGAAACAATGGGACATGCATTTGTAAACCGGGCAGTGGTGGACCAAAATGCAATGAATGTGCCCGAGGCTACACCGGCCAATGGCCTCATTGCCAAGCCTGCGGCGAATGTTTCGACAATTGGGATGCAATTTTGCAAACATTGAAAAATGATTTGGAAATGCTAATTGATAGGGCGAACAATATTGAGGATACAGGTGGGAATGATGAACACAAAATGGATAAATAAATAAGGGAATATATCAAAAAATGCTGAAAATGGCAAAAACTTTTCTTGTAAAAATAATCCTTTTTAATAAGGCTATTATTATTTGGCCATAACAAAATGTTGGAGTTTAATATTAGTGCCAATGCCAACGGACCTTTCCTATTTGACCTACTGTACCCTCAGTTTTTGCCTAATCGCCCCATCAGCTATCACCATCACCCCATCAATCAGTTATTGCCCCAATCTGCCTTTTTAAGCCCATCCTTTTTCTTTCTCTTATGATTTATTATCCTTCACTTTTTATTACATTTCTCTGCACAATTAATAAAGAATATTTTAAAGTTGATTCGCCTCTAATCCCTATTGGGCTACTGGAGGCTAGGTTTCCGGAAAGTCCGGGGCGAGAGCCTAAACTACTTTAGCCCATAGATCAAGACTAATAATTAGTTTTAAGTTTAGGTTTAGATTAATTGGCTTTTGGAACATAGGAAACATAGGAATTGTACTGATCTGGCCTAGTTAAATGGCCACAAAAATTATTTTTTCGACACAAAAAAAGCTTCTTTTTTCGTCATTTTCTGCATTTTTTTGCCAAAATTAAATAGTAAATACTATCCATAATATTATTTCATTTTAATAGGAATTTCATCGGAATATGATGACAGTTTTGTGCAAATGGAAAAGCAAATTGCGGATGTGAAAAGGCAGTTGGAGGCGGTGAACATCACAAAGGCAACAATTTCATTTGAATTTTATTTTAAATTCAATTTTTGTAGGAAGATTTGGACCAACTTCGTCGCCAAATGGACTCACTCCAATCACAAATTGATTCAACACGCGAAATGTTGGCTGAGAAAAACCAAAGAGTGGTGAGATTATTATTGGCAAAATAATATTTAAATATTTGCTTTAGACTCGAATTAGTACGGAAGTGAATTTGGCAGAGGAAGCAGTGCGGGCATTGAATGAAAGTACACGAAAAATTAGCCAATTGGCAGATAATTTGACGGCAAAAGCGGACAATATTCGTCGAGGGGACACAAAAGTGGGCAAATAAATAAATAAATTTATGGATAAAATCGAAATTTTAGGGAGCAGCCGAAATTGTGGAGGAAAGCAGTCGAAGATCGGCTGATGCCGAAAGACAAATTACCCAACAATTGGAGAGAATTGGGCATTCAGAAACGGACAGATTGAGGGCGGAACAATTGTTGAATGAGCACAAACGTGATTTTGATAGGCAATATGACGAGAATAAAGCACGATTGGAGGATATTGGCAAAACGGTACGGCGAAATATAAAAACATTTTAATTTGTGTTTTATTTAGATAACCTCAATTGGCGAAGGAATTCCCGATTTAAATTTGGAAGTTTGCGGCGCCAAATCTGAGCCATGCGATTCAATTTGCGGTGGACCCGGCCCAAAATGTTCGCATTGTGGTGGCACTTCATGCTCCGGGTCAGTGTCAAAAGCGGCACAAGCCCAGGAATTTGCAAAAGAGGCAATGGAAAAAGTGCAGGCAAAACAAAAAGAGGCTGAAGAGGTGGGGACAAATATTTTCAAAAATATATTTATTAGTCAAAATCTAGGAAAGTGGTTTGGTCTACGCCAAATGGCACATAACGGGATAGGGAGATAGGGAAAAATTCGATTTTAAATTATTATTTATTATTATGTGCGTAAAAATGTGATAAAATAAAATGTGAAGGGAAACAGCATTAAAAGAGGAAAAAAGGGGTGGCTTTAAAAAGACAGAGATTGGGGCAATATTTGATTGATAGTAGGGTTGCGCCCCCGTCCCCGCGGGGGCCACCCCCGACGGGGATCCCCGAGGATTTTGGGCCTCACCCCCGTCCCCGTCCCCGAAGGTCCATCCCCGTAAATCCCCGTCCCCGAAAGCTCACCCCCGCGGGGGTACGGGGGTGAACATGCACCCCATATTATTGGATTTTTCAAGGAAAATGGGATAAGATAAAGAAATTTTGTGCAGATTTCTGTAGGGCGGTAAAAATTTTTCGCTGCGCGGCTTTATCTGGCTAATATTTTTCGCTGCAAGGCTATTGAAACTTTTTCGGCGAGGGACATTTCCATCTCGCCACTTCCATCTCAGTCAGCGAATTTGACGAGTTGCAGCTCGCCACCCAATTAAACAATTTAAAAGATCTAAAGTAAGTTTAATAGCCCTAATATTGGCTATCCATTGGTATGTTGATTATCTAAATATGTAAGTTTTGGCCAATTTTTGTCCAAAAACTTTGAAAAACCGCCTTTATTTTTGTATTTATGGCCATAACTTAGCCAAAACATTACAGTTTTTTATGAACAATATATCAATAGATAGCTAATAATTGGGCTATAAGATGCACTTTAAACATTCTGATTGGTTATTTGGATGATGATTGATGAACTATGGTTCGTCAAAATTGCTGATACGGAAATAGCCGAGATAGAAATGATCTCAACCTAAACTTTTCTATTATTAAGTATGCAATTCCCAATCAAAGATTTACGAAAATCACTTCCTATAGCTAATTTAGGAAACAAAAATCTGACTTCATCATATCTCGTCATATAGTTGATTTTATTTAAAAGTTTTCCAAGAAACTTCCGTCAAATTTTAGTTGTAAAAGCAAATTTGGATGATTTTCAATTGGAACCAACAAAATCTGGTTTTATTGCGGAAGAAATTGGATAGGAAATTGGAATAAATGACGATGTAAAATATATTTACGCTTATAATTTATTGAAATTTTAGTAAATTTTTCTTCAGAAAATTTTTTGTCTGAAAAATAAGGTCTTTTAAAAAATTTAGATCACCCCCGTACCCCCGCGGGGATCCCCGCGGGGGTCCCCGTCAAGGTCACCCCCGTCCCCGTCCCCGAAGGTGTCATCCCCGATCATCCCCGTCCCCGTCCAACTCACCCCCGACCTTCGGGGGCGCAACCCTAATTGATAGAGTGACGGGATGATTAGGAAAAGAAGTGGGGGTACAGTAGGATGAATAAGGAAAGACCCTTTTAGACATTATTGTTGGCACTGACAATGACAATTTAAATATATTTCATACTTTTTTGCAGATTCTGAAGAATGTGCGCGAAGTTTTGCCCCAAACACAGGAGGCACGTCGAAAAACGGAAGAAGCCTTTGAAAGGACAAAACAGGAGGTAATCCAATTGAAAAATATTTCCCATTGAATTTATCCATATTTAGGCCGATCGACTCAATCAAACTCGAAATGCGCTGGTGGCCAAAATTGATGAGACGAAAGCATTTTTGGAAATGGAAAAGAATAGGCCGGAGGATATTCGCTCAAAAATTGACCAAATTTTGAACATCACAATTCCATTCAATGAGGAACAAATTGGCCAACTTTCAGAGAATGTAAAACCCAAAAAAAAGATGCTAAAAATGTGTTGAATATTTTAGATTCGGCAAAAAGTTGTTGAGGCAAAAGATACGGACAAAATATTGGAGGAAACAAAAGGCAACAAATCGACGGCATTTAAATTACAAAAGAATGCGGAAATGGCCAGCAAAAAGGCATCGGCAATTCATAGTTGGAATTTTGGGAAATATTTTGAAAAATTCTATACAATTTTTGTAGATATCACATTGAATATAAAAGAGGCATTGGAAAAGGCAGCAGAGGCCCAGGAAAGTGCGCAAACAACATTGGATGAATTAACGGAGGCCATTGAGAAAACAAAGTCCTCAACAAAAAATAATTTTTTAATAATTAATTTATTATTTAAGAACATCATTATCCGGTAGTGAGGAAAAAGTGGCCACATTGGAAGAAAGGGCAAAAGAAGTGAAAGAGAAAATTGAAAAATTACAAAATACGACGGGTAAACTTGGGCGGAAATTAATTTTATAAATTTGATTTTTGCAGATCAATTAAAAGCAGAATACGTAAAAATAACATCGAACAGTAAATCGGCGGCACAAAGTGCCGGAAATGCAATGGAAATGGTCAAACAAGTGGAGGCAAAACATTCGGCATTAAAAGTGAATTTTTGGGATGAATGAATAAAATATATTTATGAATATTTTAAAGGAAAATTACAACAAAGTTTTGGGCCAATTGGAGGAAAAGGAAAGTGGCAATGAGGAAAGAAAGCAAAGGGCAGAACAATTGAGGAAAAGGACCACCGAATTGTTGGCAAAAATAAATCGAAGTCGGGAGGAGAAAAAATGTGAGAAAATTAATTGTGAAAATTAATTTTAAATTATTTAAATTGTAGCATTGATTGAACGTGCCGATTCATTGGACGTGGAAATGAGCGGATTCCGAAGTACCATTAAACAATTGACGGAACAAATCGAACGAGTGGCAGCCGATATTGATCGACGTGTTGAATATCATGCCACATGCGATGCTTGATCCCCCACCTTTTTTTTTATTTATTTTAATCATTT
This sequence comes from Pratylenchus scribneri, assembly GCA_030063045.1. NCBI lineage: Eukaryota > Metazoa > Nematoda > Chromadorea > Rhabditida > Pratylenchidae > Pratylenchus > Pratylenchus scribneri. Next base: position 134,375 of record JAQSEB010000105.1, on the reverse strand, counting down.
TCCTCGTCAATTTTTGCATTTTCCAGTATTTTACTCATTCACCACTTTTATGGCCCCGATTCAAATGCAAAAATTTCCAATTTTTGGCCTTATCAGTTTTCACACTTTTCCCTCTTGTCCCCCAACCACTGCCTTTCTTCTCAAATAATCGCCATCTAAAAATTATAACCCATTTAAAATGCCCATTAAAATATTCAGGAAATATTCTTTTTATTTCTATTTTTTATGAATAAATTTGTTTTCTCACATCAATGAATTTATTGGATCACAGAATATTGAGGATGCGACAAATGACTCAAGTGGTCTTAATTATGCATGATATAATTTCCAATTCTGATAAAGTGAGACTAGTAGAAGTTAGCTTTTAATTAAAAGGATCCTAATTTTTGTCTAACTTTAGCTGTTAATCAATCGATAAAGTATACGGTAGTCGTAAAATCATTCGTTTTGTGATATTAAGACATAATATCCAAAATAGCTAAATATAAATATAAATATCGAATATCGATCGATCGATATCGATAATCCTTTTCTACTTTTACTCTACCGGCTCTACCCTCTGTCTGATTTAATCAAGAAACGTAATTTCATTATTAGTGTTTTTTATATTTCACGCTCGAATACTCAAAGCCAAAATTGGTTAATTTTCCAAAAAAAAGTTAGCTTACATCGCATTTAAGCTGTTCTGCCTTATATTTATAATTTGGATAAGATTAGTCTAGCAAATCACCAGTCTCTCACATAGAATTTCTCCACTTTCCACAATCCGCATGTAACCTATTTCATCCAACCAAGAAATACGGAACCAAAAGCTTTCCATTGTCAATTATTTTTCATCCAATTTCCAATCCATAACATCCCGTATCCCGATTACATTCCAATTTAATGTCATTTTAGAATTTTCATTATTCAATCAATTAATCAATTTTCTGCAAACAAAATTATCATCAATCAAATCAATTTCAACTTGGATTACAAATGGAAGAAAAAGACCACAAAATGGGTCGATGGGGCGCCACATCATATTTTATTGGCAACATTGTCGGCTCTGGCATATTCATCACACCCACATCCATTCTCACAAAAACTCAATCAGTGAGTGAAAAACATATTAAAAATAATGTAATTAATTGTTTTAGATGGGCCTTTCTCTGGTCGTTTGGCTCTTATCCGGTTTAGCCACAATCCTCGGTGCCTATTGTTACGTGGAACTCGGCACCAGCATTCGTCGCTCTGGCGGTGATTTTGCCTACCTTTCACATGTCAAATGGTTTAATATTCTTCTAACTAAAACATAAATTCATTTTAAGGAATGCAATTGCCTTCACATTCATGTCCATGGGCTGTTTGATCAGTTATCCACTGATGTTGGCCGTCCAATCTGCAACATTCGCCGAATACACAGTCCAAGGCATTGGCCTCGACTCAATGATTGGCACTGAATGCCATCCAATGGCCGCATTTGCCCTCCGAAAATTGATCGCTTTTTCCTGCCTTTGGCTTCTTCTTTTCCTCAATTTCTTCTCACTTCGAACGGTGGTCGCCCGTTTCCAACTGGTCACTTCCTTTGCCAAATTACTTTCTGCCTTGTTGATCGTTGGAATTGGCGCATTTTGGCTAATCAAAGGTTAAATATTCATTCTATTGACCAATAATTTGTTATTTTAGGGCACACCGAAAATTTGGCTGAGCCATTCAAGAATTCCTCTTGGGCGACCGGAACATTGGCAAATGCATTCTTTGCCGGCCTATTCAACTATGAAGGATGGGATGTGTTGAATATGGGCGCCGAAGAGGTGTTAAATCCAAGAAGGTTAAACCAAGGAAGGCCAAAACATCAAATATTTTGTATTTTTCAGTACAATGTCATTTGCCATTTTGGTTGGGATGTCCTGCATTCTCACAATTTACATGTCCATAAATTTGGCATTTTTCGTGGTGATCCCAGTGGCCGAAATCAAAGAATCCAGTGCGGTGGCAATGGTACCAAAAATAATTATTTAGTAAATTAATTTTATTTTTTAGGATTTTGCTAAAAGAACAATGGGCAAAAGTTGTCAATGGATTATACCATTCATCATTCTCCTCGTCCTTTTGAATGCAATGAATGGATCAATGTTTGCAGCAAGCAGGTCAGATAATGGTCACAAATTCTAAAAATAATTCCCTAAATCAGATATTTATTTGCCGCAGCCCGTGAACGCCAAATCCCCGGTTTTATGGCCTGCTTAAACAAAAAACACGAAAGCCCACGGCCAGCACTCATAATTCATGTAAATTTATTTCCATTTAATTTAATTTTGGACAAATTCTTCACAGGTCCTTTTGGTCATTGGCTTCTCATTTTTGGGCGATAGCAACGAATTGATTAACTATTTGGGTTTTGCCCAATATCTTCTCCGTGGCATCACAATGTGCGCACTTCTCTACATTCGTTTGGCCAATTGTCCAGTTCATCCTCAAGTATGTCCATCAATAAATAATTTTAATTTATTGATTTCTTTAGGCCATCCGTAATCCATTGATTATGCCAATTCTTTTTATGCTCATTTGTTTTTCGCTGGCCTCCGTAACAATCATCCAAAACTTCCACACTGCCTACATCGGATTGCTGGTTTTGGCTATTTCCTGGGCCATTTATTTGATCTTCATTTGGGAATATGCACTGCCACGGTTCCCAGAATATCGCAAATTTATGCACAAATTGGATGGTAACTTTTTGTTAAATTAATCCTATTTAAATTATTTTGTTCAGTTTTATTTGTTCGTTTCATTCAAACAACGATGGGATGCCAATTGGATTTGCCAAAAGAGCAGGAAACACAAGAGTCATGTGACACGGCCAAATCGACGATTTCAACCAGAATTGTTCGTCTCTTTTAATTGGAAGAACCGCCCAAAATTGCTCGAAATGAAGAGGATCCACCGCTTTAATTATTGATTTTCTTCCATTTTTCTTTATTGTATTTTAAGTAAATTTCAATTTTGTTTTGTTTTTCCAAATATTTTTGTATTATTTTAATAAATTTAATTAATAATAAATAAAAAATTTAATTTCGGATCCTTTTCGTCTTGAATGGTTGAGGTTTTTGATTGAGTTACAATCTCATCGGCAAATTAATAAGGAATGGAGAAGTTTAGAGGATATAAGTAGTTGATTCGCATAAAATTATTGGTCCTTTCCTGTTTTTTGGGGGCGAAGTGATCACAAGACCATGAAGAAGAGGATGAAGAAGAAGGATGGTTGATGATGAAGTGATTCATCTCTTCCTCATCATCATTTTCATAATCATCTTTAACATCATCCTCCTCTTCATCATCCTCTTCATCATCTTCTTCATCTTTCAAATCATCTTCTTCTTTATCATCCTCATCATCTTCTTCTTTATCATCCTCATCATCTTCTTCTTTATCATCCTCATCATATTCAGCATCTGTTGAATTGGAATTGTTCCAATTAGCAAATGGAAATAGGCGGACACGGAACCGCAGAAGAATGAAGTGGTCACAATTTTAACCTAAAATTTATTAATAATTTGATACTGGAACTGTAAATATTACCTCCATAGAATAGCTGAGTTGAATGATTTCACAATTGTTGAAGCTGGCAGTGCACGGAGGAATGGCCAAATGTCCTTGGAATGTTCTCTTTGATCTAGGGGCCACCATGAATTGTTTCTCCATTTCAGCAATTGTACGGCTATCATCCCTTTCGCCAAAATGTTGAGTTCCTAAAAGGCAATGATAATAATGATAGAATAATTGTAAATTGAACTTACTGCCCCAATACTCTCTTTGCCTTTGTGCTTTATATTTGACATTTTCAATGAGTTTTGCCCTCACTTTTTTCACTTGTTTCGATGTTGCATTTTCGATTTCAATGGTAATTGGAATTCCTTCGCCTGGCACAAATCCACTTTTTGGCAATCGAACCTATGAATTATTGATTTGTAAAATGTAAAATAAATATTAACCAAACCTTGGCTCTGATATTTCCATGTTTGCAACAGCAACTGCCAATGCTATCGTCAATTTGTTGTACAGCCGGACTCCGAACCCAAACAATTGTGTTCAAATCGACAAAGGGCGAAACGACAAAAGCAACATTGACCTAAATATGAATACTTAAATTATAATTGATGAATATGAATGCAAAACCTTTGTATCGAATCGCCATGGTCGATCGATATTGGCAGAACAAGTGTAACGAATATGGTCAAAAGTGCCTAAAAAGTAAGATTAGAATAGGAATTTGAATGGATTTTACCTTCAAAACTTGGTGGACAATCTGGCGGTATTGTGAATTGGAAGGGAAAAACGTGTTCACCGACGGGAATTTCTTGATCCGCCGAAGCCCAGAGAACGATGTTGTGATTTAAGTAGATTTCTTCCGAATGGTAAGGGACACTAAACAAATTGAATGGATTAGAATTTTAATGAACTATAAAACTCACCGATGACTATGATCTTTTTTGCCTACTTTTCCTCTTCTTTCGTGTTCGCTCCAATCAACTTCTGCTTTTCCAATGACGTGCAAATCAATTGATCTGGCTTTCATTGATTCTGACAATTGGAGAATAACCCTGGCTTGGACGTTTTGACCGGCAGAAAATGATGATTGGGTGCCAAAGAAATCAATGCGAAAAATTTCGGCCATTTTTGTACTTAATGAAGTGAAATGGAGCTAATAAGCTATGGATTCTGGAAATGATTCTAAATTCAATGTGGATTGGATGGATCGATAAATGAATGAAGGATGGTGATTGGTGGGAGAACGGGGAAGCCATCTTTTAATTGGTGATGATGATGAGTGATGACCTGATGACTGATGAGATGAGAATGATGAATGAATGATTATTATGATTATTGTTTACTCTGGAGAAGTGGATTTGTTAAAAAGTAAAAAAATGACCAACAAAAAGTATACTGATTTTTTTGCTGTGTGTGAATGACTGGGATATGATATTGATTATGCTATGATGGTTGGTGGATATAATAGTCGCCCAACCTAACTTAAGCAGGCAGTTTAGAATTTGATTTCTTTTTTTGTAGTGCAAAATAATATGAGCTATTATGATTTATGAAACAGTTAGACGAAGGACGATTATTGATTAGATTCTTCGCACAATACAAAGTTATTATCATTATTGATTGTTGGCCAGCCTCATCCGAATTTATTTATTTTAATAAAAATGAAGGCATTTTGTAACAAAAAAAAATATTAAAATAATTTCAACAAATAATCTTCTTTAATCCCAAGTCAATTATTATTTAATTGTTCGTCTATTTTTCTGAATTTCATTTCTTTGATGTTCCTCATTCATTTTCTTCTTCTCTTTTTGGAATGCCATTCGATTCGTCTTCTTTTCTTGTCTTCGTTCCTTTCGCTCCAATTTTATTGCCTGAAAATATTTTAAATGAATATTTTTTTGCAAATTTCAACGAACTTGTTTTCTTTGGCGCCGTTCCTCCGGAGTTTCGCCTTTGGGCAGAAAAGTGCTGGCAGTGGAAACTCGTGAAGATCGGATACTTGCCAATTCATCGGTGTCCATTGGCTGAAATGAAAATTGATGAAAAATATTAGATTGAAAATTGGTCGGGAATAAATTAAAACCTGCGCCTTCTTAAAATAATTTTTAAATATGACTTATTAGCCCAATTAAATCAAAATTGCTTAAATGAACCAAGACAAGAACCATCATCCATCATTTACCTCCAATTGATTGGTTCCATTTTTGGTCATCCCACCAATATTGTTCCGTTTTCGATTTGAATCAATTCCTCCACTGATCGATGAATGTTCTCTAATTTCAGTTGGATGATTGTAGATCTACAAAAATAAGTAATTTCTTCAAAATCAATTTTATCGGGAATAAGGTAAGGTCGATGCTATCCTATATTTAAAAGTTAAAATTCCTTTATTTAACCTAGCAGTTTGATAATTCTGTTCTGCACTCTTAAGTTATACTGTACTGAATACTAAACTTGAACAGTTCTGTCACCCCCCCCCCACCCTAGCTTACATTGCTATACATTGACAATCCCATCTGCCTCTTTTTGCCCCATCCGCCGGCATTCGAATTCTTTCCGTCTCCTCTTGGTCATTTCCGTCCAGCTCTTGAGCCTCTTTTGCTTGGGCATAACGCAACACTGCGTTTTTTAATTCTGGATCGGGCAACTTAAAAATAAACTAATTGGTTTAATTTAACTTTAACCATTCCTTTTTATTTTAGTTTATTTTAAATAATTTTCTGCATATTTAATTATTTGAAAAACCTCGCGAGGGAATTTTCGTCGCATTGCTTCCTTCTCGGCATCAAGCATTGCCCGAAATCGTTCCGAATTGTTTGTGTCGATCAGCTGGTTTGACTTTTCATCCTCTTCATCTCCTTCTTCTTCCCCATCCGGTCCTTCCCCTTCTAATTCTTCGGCATATTGAGCGGAGTAGAGAGCCTCGAAATGGTCGTCGATTTGGCGAAGACCGCCTGCTCGTTTGATGACCGCAGAACTCATCGAATAATTTGTGAAACGAGATTTTTGGTCCTCTTTTGCGGTGGTAAATGATTCAGCATCTAATTTTTACAATTTAAATTAATTTTGTATTTTGTTTAGAATTGGAAAAAAACCTTGTTCATCGATTGGTGCCAACTTTAATTTTCCTCCTCTACGGCCAATTCCATTCTCTTCCTCCTCGTCCGATGCCGAACTTTCATCCGAATAGCGCTCTTTTGAACGGCGAATCAGGCCAAAACGTCGCATCATCTCTTGCTTGCCAGCATCCTCGTCCTCAATTCCAATGCCTATTTCCAATAATTTACATTTAAGTTTAATCTTTTTGGTCAAACCTTCTTCAAATCCAAATGTTTCTTCTCCACCACCCAATCGAATTATCTCATCCAATTCGTCTTCTTCTTTATTGTCACTTTCTGGATCACCTACTGGTTCTGGTTCAATATGATCGGCGGAATTCAGCAATCGATTGATTTCGTCCAAATCCGAATCATCATCTTCTTCTTCGCAGTCATCGTCCATTTCCACTTCAGCTGTCTCATCCGGTTCCATGTTGCTTTCGTCCAACAATTTATTGTTTGTTGGTCGTATCATATAAATTATTTATTAATTATATCTGTAATTTAATAATTTAATCTAAGAAACAAAAAAAGAGAAGGTTACCGATTTTGTTTTCCAATTCTAATTTCACCGGTTCGATTGGGTTTTATTTTATGGTTTTGCTTGGTTTGGAAGATTTTCGATTTAAATTTAATTCGAGCAGAGATATTTTCGTTAGTGATTTTATTTTTCTTGCAAGAAAACAAAAAGAACTAATGTTTTAGAACAACGAGACAGAAGAGAAAAGGAAAAATTGGTCAAAATCTCGAAACAGGGTCATTCAGGGGCACAAAAGAAAAGTGGCAAATGCCCCCTCGGGAAGGTAAAATCGGAATATTTTTTTAGTGAACATCCCTTTAAAGTGAATGTTCATTGAAACGAATGTTTTTATTTTTTCTGACCAAAATGAAAGGAAGGAAACAGCCAGCGATCGTCACTCTGCCCAATCAACAAGGGAAAGAGAAAAGAAAAAATAGAAAAGAGAATGGATAAGCGCCCCTTTCGATATAAAATTATTTTCTTTTCAATAAACATTCCACCAATATTTTCAAATCCTATATTCACTAAAAAAATATTCCGATTTTATTCTAGGAGCCCTGTATTTGAATGAAATGGCTGAATGTGAATTCCATCCATCTCCTTGGCAACACAAAAAGCAAAGCAAAAAATCCACCAAACAATTTCATATAATAATTTTTAATTTATTTTTTTTTCTCATCAATTTCCTATTCTTCAATGATCCAATCAACAATTGTAATTAATGGGTGGTGATTAAAAATTAAGAATTTGCCCCTTCTCAGCGTTCATCACTTCCTCTGGAGATCTTGCTTAGCATCAATCTGCGATTTTCCATCCTTTTCTATCTGTTCATCATCGGTGTCTTCATTTACAAATGTAAATATTTTGCTTGACAAATGATTTGTTTATTTAAATTTATTTATTTTTGACATTTATTGGGGCATTAAGGCATAAATTCACACCCAATTTATAGTATCCATTTATCCCTATTCCCTGCATGTTGCACTTTGTGAAGTGGCCATCATTTTATTATTTGGACCAATTGAACTCATTCGAATTCAATGGGGTTTGTGAAATGAATTCGAGGAATTTAATTAATTCAAAATTTTGTTTAACACAGCCCGTCGAGGCAATTTTACGGAGAAGACGACTTTGTTGATTCTTTCAATAATTTTGGCCATCGGTGCTGCTTCAACTTGCATTTATTTGGCCCTATTCCAGGCATATTTAGCCCTAATTGAGCAAATTGCCATTTATATTGAATTGGGATTTTTGGCGATGGAAATAGTACTCAAAATTTTTGCAATTATTTCATTTAAATAAAAATAATGAATAAAAGTAATAAAAAATATAAAAAATGTCTAATAATTGTATGTATTGGGTGATTCGGATCCAAGTCGCAATCGGCCATTATTCCCTCTACTGTTGGGTAGGCGAATTTCCACTTCAATTTGTCGTTGAATTTGTCCATTTGACGAATTTAATTGAATTTGTCGACCTGAAAAATGTTAAATATTTTTAAAATATTTAAAATAATTTTTACGTGCAAATTTGTTGGGCGATCGAATACATTCAAAAATTGTTTGTTTAATTTCAAAATCAATTTGAAGTAAATCAGTCAATTCAATTCGATTGGCCAACATTTCGCCGTATAAAATGCGGAAAAATGGTTCAGGTTGAGAGAATTTGAAATTGTGGCTGAAAAATTAATTTTAACAAATTTAAAATTTTTTGGACGAACATTTTTGGTAGGCATCCGGAAAATGTAAGTTGGAGGCAAAGTTGCATTGTTTCCAATTGGCGCCATGTCTCATCCCAATAGAATTCAGCGGGAATGTCTTTCTGCAAAAAGATGTAATGAAAATTATTTAATTTTATTCATTTTTCCATTTTAAAATCTCACATTTTAAAAAAATTTTAAAAATCTAAAATCGGTTTTCGCATCATAAAATACCTTACACACCTTTTAATAATCTAAAAAAATTATTTGGACTTGGAGGGATTCGAACCCGGATCTCTCGCCCCTATTTCCTCCCTCTCTTCGCCATTCGACTATGAAAATCAGAGCGAAGAAATTCGTCAATTTCACTGACTATAGCTCTCACGTTTCGATATTTGACCCACAGAAATGAAAAACCCTTATATCATTTTAAAGCTAAGATTCTAAACTACAATTAATATAGTACATTGGGTATAAAAATCAAAAGAAAAAATTTTTGCCTATATAAACCAAAAAATTTCGGTTTAAGCTTAATCCCTAAATAAACTCATTAATTTTAAATCTTTTAACCGTTTTTTAAATTTGGACTTAATTCTAAAAAATATTAATTTAAATTAATAATTTAATTAATTAATAATGCCCCAACCGTCTCTAGCGAATCATAATTTGGTGCGTCCGTTTCCAGCTTCATTTGATTGGCAAAATCCACTTCATTGATGAAATGTTTACGCAAATAGGCACAATCCTTTTCAACATTTTCCCCAGAGCACCATTTTCGCATTTCCGGTGTTTCTGGCAAATTTGCGGCCGTTGCCCTTTGTTCTGGTCGAACAGTCAATAATCGATCCGATAAAAACAATTTTAGTTCTTCACCGCCACTTTTGACCTAAAATTATGTTATTTTAATCCAATTTTTTGTTAATTTTATACCAAACGTGACCGTAATTGGAGCATGTCGACGGTCAACCAAATGAATGGCATTTGTTCTTCTTGCATTGCCAAAGCAAAATTTTTATGCAATTTTTGGCTATTTTCATCCGGAAAATATGAAATCATTGAAAGAACCAAAACTCCAAGTGACCACATATCACTGGGAAATGAATAGTCGAACATTGTTCCATCATTTTGGCTTGATAAATTGGAATTAGCATTCCCTTCCATATTTTCTTCTTCTTTGTTGGCATTCGAATATAAATTATATTGCTGAAAATGAATTATAAATTAATTTAATTTTTGGACTTTGGATTTACCTTTTCAAAGCACATGAATTCTTCACGGCCAACCGGCGTTCGGCATCCTTCATTTCCCTCTCTTTCTTCCTCCTCAATTATTGCCTTCGCTTGGCCAAAATGCCCCAATTTTACGGTCCCATTCCGTGTCAAAAAAATATTCTCCGGTTGAATGTCCCGATGAACAATGCCAATTTTTTGTAAAAATTCCAGGCCATTGCAAAGTTGACGCAAAATTTTTGCGATTATTCCAATTGGAATTGGCTCCGATTTTTTCCTTCGTCTATACCTGTAAAAATTAAATAGTAAATTTCTAATAAATTTAGTTCTTACATTTGAATCAAATATTGGAGAACATAAAGTCGGGGAATAACAGTGTGCATATCGCCTCCCGTGGAAATGAACAATGAATGCAAATGCATAATATTGGCATGTCGGCATCTAAAAAAGAAAAATGAATAATTTGTTAATTTTTAAGTGAAATATTTTTATTAGTTTTAAAAATCTTCTTAACCCCATTTTTAATTGGTAATCGATTATTTTACAAAATATAAACCTGGTCAAAATGAATAATTCCATTAAAATTCGTCGTTTAAATCGAAAAAGTTGTTGAGAATCCATTTGTTGCCGTAATCGACCATTCTGTTCCTTTTTTGATCCTCCATCCAAAATGGCTTCCAATCTTCGCCGCAAATAAATGGTCTTAATCACGCATTTTCGGGTAGTCATGCCGTCGAGCACAAAAGAGGGGTCGACACATTCCGCGAATCGGACAATTCCAAATTGGCCACGAGAAATTGATTCACCCAAAGAAGAAAATTTAATATTTTCTAGTCAATTTTCTAAGCTTTAACCTAATAAGTGAGACCTCAAAATGTGTCTCCATAACAATCTTAGGGTGGTTCTATTTTATCTCCAGGGCTTTTATAAGATGATTAAGAAAAATGTTATTTTAGCCAGCCCTGGTACCATGCCAAAATTATTGAAACCATGCATGATCTCTGGTTGTATATACTAAATACCACTAACTTTTTGTGTAGCTCTCCGCATTTGTCGGCCATTGGTCGCGTTGATCGACCGAACATGTCTCAATCATTTTTGAAATAATTTCCATTTGTTCATTTACCGAAAACATTTTTGTCGACTCCTTCCTTCCTTACTCGACCAATTGGTCTAAATAATAATTTAAAAAACGATTTGATTTAAATAAATATTTAATTTGTTAAAACATTTAAGTGGAATTTAATTGAAATTGGCAAGCAAATTTATCCAGCAAAAAGGAAATATTGGGGATTCGATTTAACAAAAACCAAACAAATTAATAAGAAGGGCCGGTACAATAGTGAAAAATTTGAAAAAATAATATCAAGTTGACGAAATATGTGGTTTCTTTTGGTTGGATTTCGGTTGTGTATTTATTACAAGAACAAAAAATGGAGGAATATTTTGATGCGATTACAAAAAAAGGTGGAATATTTGGATGTGATTGATTTATTTGATGATGTGTTTATTCCATTTTGGCCATTCAGATTCAAGGGATTGAGAACAATGAAGGGGGCATAGGCATACGGCTCATCAGTCGCTTTTGTTGGCATCGGCGACATTCGGTGTTATCGATCAGGCAGCAGAATGCCTTGCGTTCGCGAAGTTTGACTTTCACTGGAGATTTTGGCGGTGGCTTCTTCTTCTCTTCTGACCATTTCTTCTTCTCTTCAGTCTTTTTCGGCATCATCGCCTTTTGTTGTTGTTCCATTTTGCGCCAATCTTGATTTTGAATCGATGTTGATTGATATTGACCGAAGGTGTTGTTCGCCATGAAGCCATTGTTGTTGAATTGGAATTGGGTGCCGCCGCCTAATGGTTGCAACAAGCGAGGATCATCGGAATGGTCATCACTCCATTCTTCGAATGAACCAAGACTGTCCTGGCGATGGCTATTGGCATTGGGGCGTTGTTGCTGTTCGTAGATTGGTTTCTTAAAAATTGTAGGATTTATTTATTCGACTATGTAATTAATTAAAACTTACCATCCATAAATGAAGGCGAGACATGTTGCCATTGACTTTTGAGAAGAAGAAAATATGAAAAATATTGTTTTTTTTTGTACTTTTTATGAAATGATCTGAAAAATATAAGATGCATTTCACTGATTTGTAAAAATATATGATGAAAAGCATTTCAGATTTCACCCTTCCCTTTAATGATTGATTAATGAATGTTCTTTGTTCGGCTTGTTTTGTTTTGTTGTTGTTGTTGGCTTTTCTTTATTTCTTTCTCCATTTTTTAAAAATCTCTGCGCTTACTATTTTACAAACGCTACGCCTAGCCTAGCCTAGCAGAGACATTATTACCAGTACAGTACTATAGATATTATGGAAAAATCGATAATCGATAAAATGAGGAAGAAGAAGAAGGTAAGAGTAAGAGGTAGAGGTCTCATCCATTCCATCTCAATTCTCAATCAAAGAAGTGAATTGTTGTATGTTGTGTTTGTGTGTGTAGTAGGACGTAGGAGTAGGAATGATGAATGAATAGGAATAGGAACTTAGGATTATGATTATGAAGTAGAATGGCATCATCATCTCTCTATAAATATAAAATAACCAAATCAAAATCGGTCGGTCTCCTCCCATTTTCCCATATCCAATTCAAGTTATGAATTGAACCATAAATAACTTAATGATTAATTGATTATGATGCTAATATAATTAATCGAAAACCTTTTATTTAAAATTCATCAAAATTTAGCGATAACAACTTTCAATTGAATTGAATTTCTAGCTTCCATTGTTTTAACAGCAATATCTCATCAAATAACAACAAAAAATGTCCGGAAATAGCGTTTACGGTTAACTTTCTGAATAAAATAATAAATAAAGCTTTTAATTTCAGTTGGCAATCTTCCGTTCAATGCAACCGAAGATGATATTGGCAACCATTTTTCTCAATGCGGCGAGGTCACGAATGTTCGGTAAACATTTAATTTAGAACTTTTAACACTAAAAATTATTTGCCCAGCTTGATTTACGACCGCGAAACCAACCGTCCCAAGGGCTTCGGCTTTTGCGAATTCAAGGATGGACAAGGAGCACAAAATGCTGTATCGAAACTGAATGGTGCCGATTTCAACGGACGTGCTCTGAAGGTCGACTTTGCCGGCAGCAAATGAAAACCAAGGCATGAAAGGATGGCATAAGCCAAGAATATAAAGAATGAGATGACTTTTTTGGATGAATTAAATAAAAATGTTGACAATCCATCTCTCTCTTGATTGATTTATTTTCTTTAAAATTCCACAAATAAGTTGCATACTTTTCTATAAATCAACAACGCAACTTTTATTAAATTTTTGATAAATCATATTTCCTGAATATTGATTACATTTTATTGATAGCTAGTTTAAATACTTATTTTATACTTAATTTTATTGATTAATCTACGAATTATTTTTTGATTTTAGCCGATTATAATATCAATCACTAATCAAATCCAGTGATAACATTGTCAAATTACTTCTAATAAGCCAACATCATGTCCGACTACTTTACTTCTGCATCAGCAACTCCTTTCGGTGCTGCTCTTCAACGTGTTGAGACCTTATCCGAGAATTTGGATAATATCAATGTTAGTTCAAATTTTGATACTAGACACATTGTTAAATAAAACGTTAAATTAAAATGATTAATCCAAGAATATTTAAGGCCCTCTTTCGGTTAGAAAACTCTAATATGGAAGTTCAAGTTTTAAATGACTTAATTTAGTCCAAACTTAGATTAAGTTTGGTTTTGGGAGTTGAAAAACTGGCAAAAAACACGAATTTTGTTTTGATTTATAATTCCTTTTTCCAACAGGGTTTGACCGATGTCCTCATCTCTCAAAATGTTTGGCTGATCAAGCGCGTCCGTGAGCTGGAAGAGCGTCTTTATAAGTTGGAATCGGGTGCGGTCAGCAACAATGGAATTGCGCGCCCACATCAAGGGCAGCATATGGGCGGTCATAGCCAACAACATCAACAATTATACAATTCACTGTTTTCTCCAACAGGTTTGACCTTGAGATTTATATATATTACGGGCAACTTTGGAAGTTACTTCCTTTACCCTTTAGCTGGGTATGGAAATCGCGATCGGCTTCTAGAATAGGTTCATTCAATTCGGCAAAGTCGATTTGTTAAGTATTTTCAATTTTAAACCGACGGGGCTTAAATAAAATATGCAAACCAAAACCGGTTTAGGTTTAAACAACGGTTTAGCTCTTTAAAACAAGTTCTTACTGCTTTGAAATTGAAACATAGAGTAAAGTAGTAAAATGACAATGCCGAGCCGAATAAACTATTCTGGGTTGACATTGACAAGAAGAAGAAGCTGAGATTTTCAAAATTGCCATCCCAACGACTTTCCATTAAAATATAAACATTTTTATGAACTTCAACTAATATATTTTTTCTAGCATCATCATCGTTCGCAACTCATCCAACTATGTTGACCAACAACAATTCCGCCGATGGCCGCCAGCAACCGCCGATGGTGCCGCAGCCAATTCCGCCTCTGCTCACGTCATTCAACTTCCTTACTTTGGGACAGCAGCGAGGCAATATGTTGGACTCAACCACAATTGAACAGCATTGAATGAGAATTGGAGAAGAAGAATTGAGAAGAAATTAATTTACGAGAATAATTTTCACCAACCTTGATTATTATTAATGACCAAAACACAAAATGGAAAATAACACATCATTTATTTGTTGCAAAACATCCAATTTTATATTAAACATTATTACACAATTTGACACATTTCCAAAACTTTTGATAAATTTTTTTTGTTAACATTCTATGCTTAATTTAAAATGTCATCAACAATTACAATACAATTTCATTGTTCTACTATTATATTTTACTTACCTTTATATTTTACTTATATAATATTTAATAATTTCGTTATATCGATTTATTTTATTTCCAGAACTGCATTTGATATAAAAGAAATGATCAATTTTTCCAATCCACCGCCAGCTGATCCAAAATCAAATAGCAATGCGAACAATCATCATCATCGGCAATGGCCTCCACCGCAACCAACAATGACATCCCCGCCGCCGCCACAAATGCAACAGCAAAATTGGCACTGGCCATCGATGCATCCTCCACAATTCCAATATGGCTATGGGCAGCAATACGCACCGGCACGACATTACATGATACAGCCTCCAAATCAGTCTGGCAACATGAATATCATCCGCATCAGCAAAATCAATTCGTCGTCCAACCAAATGAATTGCCAAATCATCATCATCATCAACAACAACAACAGAATGAAAATTGGTCGAGTCATGAGATGCGTCATCTTTTGGACATCCAATTGGAATACACAAATGAATTGAAAAAGTAAGTAATTTTGGTTGATTTGCCAATTTTAAATTGACATTTAATTTAAAGAAAGTCGAATGATTTGGAAGTGCAGAAAAATAATTTGAAGAATCAACTCAAGAAATTGTCGGCAAAATTGGAAGCATCCGAAAATAAGGAAAAGGAAGCGAATATGAAGGTAAGCCAGAAAATGTTTTTAATTCAAAATTGAATTTTCAGTTGGAAAAGAAGACGATCGAACCGAAAAACTGGGAGTCGACAAAGGAAAAATTATTGGAAGAAATTTGCCTTGAAAGAAACAAATTGAAGACGCAAGCGAATCGATATGAACGATTGAATTTGGAATTGGATGCCAAAAATTTACAAATTGCTCAAATGGTCAAAGAATTGGCAACAAAAAATGAGGTAAAAAGGAAAATATTTTTTGAAAGAAATCAAGTTTTGCACAGGAAATGGAAAAGATGAAGGAAGGGCACAAAATTGCGATGGAAAAGTCATTGGATGAATACAAAAGTGAATTGGCACGAAAAGAAGAGAAAATCAAAAAATTGGAGGAAGAAATTGAGAAGGATGGAAATGTGGACAAAATTGCAAAAATTCTATTTGAGAATGAAAAAGAAGAAATGAAAGACAAGGAATCGAAGGCTTTGGCAAATGCGAAAAAGTTCGAATTGAAATGGGCAGAAGCGAAAGAAGAAATTGCAAATTTACAGGTAGTGAAAATGAATTAAAATAAATTATTTTAAATTTGAATTTGCAGAATGAATTGGCCAAAATGGAAGCAGAAATGGAAGAAAACAAACAAAAGGTGGAAATGGGATTGATGAAAAGGGGAAAATACTAATTAAATTTAGGGGCAGCAATCAGTGAAAAAGGCTGGAGGAGGAAAGGGGCGAGGGAAAAGGCAACAACACAATGGCAATGAATCGGATCCAGACTATGATCCTTCGGCACCGGCGGGAGCCAAGAAGAAGCGAGGGACGGCACAAAAGAATGGTAATTTATTAAATTGAATTTATTTATTTAATTCATTTTTTGCAGCAAATCTCAATCAACAAATTGCCAATTCCGTTTCGGATTGTCTTCCATCAACTTCCTCTAATTTGCCACCTTCGAAGAAGATTGGGAGTATTTTTATATTTTATTATTTAAAAATATGAATTTTAAGATTGCCAATGACAAATACACGGTGGAGTCGACATCATATCATTTGCCCGGAGTCACAATTTTTAGCGCGAATTTTGAAAATCTGGTGAAAATGTACCAAATTTTCAGAGTTATAAACAAAATGAGAATACATATATTTTGGGAATATTATTAAAATTGCTTATATTTTGAAAAGATATTTAAATATTTTTACATTTTCATTTTAAAAATCTAGTGAAAATCTAGTGAATATAAAAATTATTCAGAATTTCGAAAATAATTTGAAAATATGAAACATTTTCAAAATCTTTTAGGACATATTTTCAATATCTTTTCAAAATACCATGAAAAATATTTTAAAAATGGCAATCATATTCAGAATATTTTGTAAATGGGGCAAAAATCTGTTTTCCCTTGTTCTGGTTTATTGTTCTGATTTTTCTCGCGCACCGTTCTGACTTTTGCCTTGTTCTGATTTTCTGTTCTGATTTTTACCTTATTCTGATTTTTACCTTGTTCTGATTTTCTGTTCTGATTTTTCCCTTGTTCTGATTTTCTGTTCTGATTTTTTCCTTGTTCTGATTTTTCTCGCGCACTGTTCTGACTTTTTTCCCTTCTACTGATTCTGATTTCACTCATATAATTACCTGCCGCAGCTGGGATTCGAACCCGAGTAGTCAAGTGCCAAAGTCAGCGACATAACATTGAGCTAAGGAGGCTATGTATCCTCCTCCATTAAAACATTTATTTATTCCTTTCATTGCCTTTCTCCAGAATATTCTCAAAATTTAGATATTTTTCGAAAATATTCTGAAAATTTGTTCTATTTTAGGTTGTGAAAATGAATCGAAAAATTTGGCGAAAATCATAGAATTCTGAAAATTTTCTGAAAATTGTATCCATTTTTAATCTGCATTTTGGGTCTTATTTTCAAAAGCTTATCAAAATGAATACAAATATAAATTTTCAAAATTATTAAATTATCAAAATATTCCCTGAATTTTAGCAATTTTAAGAATATTATAACAGTTGATGTATTTTCACTTAATTTTGTAAATATGTAAAATTTTGAACATATTTTTTTCCTTTTATGTTCAAAATCTTTTGAATTTATTTTGACATGGATTTTCAGAATTTTATTCATTTCTAATATATTTTAGCAATTTATCGGTGCTCAATATATGTTGAGGATTTTTTATTTTTTAAAAAAATTTTCAAAATTACAATGAAATTTTCAAAATATTGTGCACATATTTTCTTTGTGACTCCGGGTGGCCGCAAAGGAGAAGTAAAGAAAAGAAATGGAAAGGCTACCAAAAATTTGATGTTAATTTATTTTGTTAAATTCCCAAATCCAAATCCCATTCTCAATTCTCATCATCATTTTTTGTTGAAGAGCAATCTTATATTTTTGATATTTTATTTAAATACACCAAAAAGCCCAATTGCCTTGCCCGATCTCCATCTCATTATCAATTATTTTGAATAAAATTGTTATGGTTTAATTAATAATATCACATATTTTGGATGGTTTCTTTTGAATCCAAACATTATTTATTTTACAAATTTAATTATTTTCAAATGGTAGAATTTTTTGGCGTCGTATCAAAACAATTAGTAATTTACAGGGATTAAAACAATAAAACCGGTTTCAAAACATAATTATAAATGTTAGACTAATAAAAACATGGTTTAATTGAAATGCTTTAACGACTTTTTTGATGAAAAGTTAAGTTATAAATTATTAAAAATCTTCCAGCAAAAACCGTAAAGTTTTTTTGCGCTAATAACCTAAGTCAAATAGTTAAAAATTAAGGGTTTAACGTTTAACCTAACTCAAGCCTTTATAGTTTGGTAACAAATATGCTCAACACTCACCATAAGTTTATTTAAATTACTTTTAAGCTAATTTTCAATCTCATAGTTAGCATATTTACCTGATAATTTTTCAATACCATTTTTTTAATTTTCAGAGCTAAATTTGATATCATAAGTTCAAATATGGTTTTTCGCATTGATTTCTTTGGCTCCCAAACATCATTTTCTGCCGGTCAAAACGTCCAAGCCAGGGTTATTCTCCAATTGTCCGAATCAATGGAGGCCAGATCAATTGATGTGCACGTCAGTGGAAAAGCAGAAGTTGATTGGAGCGAATACGAAATTGAAAAAAGAGGAAAAGGCGAAAACCAAGAAATTCATAAGTGAGTTTTAGTAATTATATATTCTAATTCAATCAATTGTTTAGTGTTAGAGTCCCTTACCATTCGGAGGAAACTTACCTGAATCAAAACATCTTACTTTGGTCGTCAGCGGAGAAAAAAATTCGTGCCGGTGAATACGTTTTTCCCTTCCAATTCACAATTCCGCCAGGTTGTCCAGCAAGTTTTGAAGGTAAAATCGATTTAAAACTTATATTTAAAATTCTATTTTAGGCACTCTTGGCCATATTCGCTACACTTGTACTGCCAAAATCGATCGACCATGGTGGTTCGATAAAGAGGTTTTGCACCCATCAATTTTAATTTATGTATTTTAATTTTTAGACCAAAGCTGACTTTGTTGTTTTGCCTTCTGTTGATTTGAGCACAATCCCTTGGGTTCGCAATCAGGCTGTACAACAAATTGACGAAAGCATTGGCATTCCACTATTCAAGCAAGGACGAATTGCAGCCAAGGTTGATAAATTATTTTGTTCCATTTTAAATCAATAATTTTCAGATTCGATTGCCCAAAAGTGGATTTGTGCCAGGCGAAGAGATTCCAATCACCGTTGAAATCGAAAATGCAACATCGAAAGTGGAAAAAGTGAAGGCAAAACTCATTGAAAAGGTCAAATACAAAGCACAAAAGCAAA
Organism: Pratylenchus scribneri; assembly: GCA_030063045.1. Classification (NCBI taxonomy): domain Eukaryota; kingdom Metazoa; phylum Nematoda; class Chromadorea; order Rhabditida; family Pratylenchidae; genus Pratylenchus; species Pratylenchus scribneri. The sequence continues at coordinate 114,932 of JAQSEB010000105.1, read as the reverse complement.
GAGGAGATTGGGACGGTGAGTTTTACTGTTCTAATTATTCATCATTATTCAACTAAAGGAACTCGACATTTTGGCGAAAGGGATGATAGCCGTACAATTGCCGAAATGGAGAAACAATACATGTTGGACTCTCGATCAAAAGGAATATTCCAAGGACATTTGGCCATTCCTCGTTGCAAGCCCAGCTTCAACAATTGTGAAATCATTCAACTCAGCTATTCTATGGAGGTGAGAATAATAATTTTATAGCACAAATTATCAACATTTTCAGGTTAAAATTGTGACCAGTACATTCTTCTGCGGTTCCGTGTCCACCCGTTTGAATTTGCAAATTGGAACAATTCCAATTCAACAGCAGCCACACTCACCCATCGTCGAATCATTCACTTCATATCCAAGTGTGCCGAGTCCATCCATTCCTCCTCCGCCGTATTCACCTTACCCAAATAATGGTTAGTTTTAATTTTAAAAATTAAAATATTTAAATTAATTAATTTTCAGTCCCTTCATCATCTTCCGCTGCCACTCCAATTATTCCATCGGCACCTCCATTTCCATCGTATCCACACAAGTAAAGCACACATTCAGAACTGAAGCAAGCATATAATAATGGAGAATATTGCAAAAATCGATTGTTGTTTTTGTTGGCTAATACATCATAAAATGTCTTTTGTTTTGCCAATTTATCTCCTTTTGAAATAAAATTTATTTTTTGTATGTCCATAATTTTCTGAGTGAGACCAAAATGAAAATGAGTCTCTTATTTATTAATTATTACATCCCCTTATTACCTTTGAATTATGTTTATGAGTTATAATAAGGAATTTGGAGGGATCTGATCAGCGTGATACTTTAGCGCATTGGTATGTCGCTTTCTTTACTTTATAAGGAGCTCTTGTGTTCTATTCCCAGTGGTGTCTTAAAATTTCTAATTTTTTTTTGTTTTCCTCGGGAGATGGAGGATTTTGAGTGTTCCTTAGATTTGAAAATCAAATTAAAGTTACCAAATAGTGCATTAATTTCCTGATGAGGCCTAAAGTCTAAGCTCAGAAGGGGCGAAGGCAATAATGGATCGCTTTCCTCCCACCCACGTCCCAAGGCATGGAATGGACCCCGTTTATGTTAGCCAATAGAGCTCCCGAGGGAGCAAGATTCTGGGCTCAATTGTGGAAATCACTGTAGGCAATTTATGCCACAAAGCATTCACGAAGCGATTGGCTATGATTTGGCCAATTCGTTTTGCATCATTTTGCAGTAATTTTATGCCAAATAAAATGCTAAAAACTGATCCGGGATGTTTAGCACAATCAACTCTACTAGACCATTTCCTTCCCAATTTTGTATTGTAGCCGGATGCTGATTGGGAGATTTAAATCGGAATACATAAAAAAGAATGTTTATGATGAAGAATTTAAAATTGATCGGTGGCCAATCTGCCTCTAGAGTTGTTTGTTCTTTCATTGTTTTTACATCATTTGGCTTCCCCATTAAAAGATTGATTATTGCCCCATGGCGATTGGGGTTTGGGCGAAGGAGGCCCAGCAAGGCCCATTTAAAATCTATGGCCATAAAGCCTCAAATTCCGACAAAAAATTTGGCCGCAATAAATCCTCCGCAAATCCCAGTCATTCTTTGTTTTTCTTTCTTATAATCGTTTTTTAAATTAATTTTTTCCGGACATTTGAATATTCTGAAGATGGTATTTAATTTAGCGAAAAGAGTTTAACTGTTTAATGGTTTGTCCTAGACCCCCAAACCATAAACCCAATCGATTGATCTCATCAAAACGCGTCGATTGTTACATAATTTATCTGATTTGTTCAAAATGGAAGGATATTAAACCGTTTGAATCCATTCTCATTTTTGGTTTAAAACTAATTTAGAATTGGATAAACCTTAGGTCGAATTAATATAAAACGATGCGCCTCGAAGAGATCTATCAATTGGGTATAGGATTTGAAGGTCTACATCAAAATCAAACCATTAACCGTTATAATTTTTTTGGACACTTAAATAGTATTTCCCTTTTTAATAATTTTCATCCCATTCGAATGTTTTAAATGAATCTATAAATTGATATATTCAGCAGCAAATATGGGCAATAATCAGGCAAATGCGGCCATAATTGCAATGGGCCGTGACATTCGGAGGGAACAAAGCCGAAGGCTGCACCATTCCGAGCCATTTCCCTATAATCTACGGCATCCTTCCAATCATCATGTTGTGGTCCTCACAAATGGTTGGTTTGCCAAATTACTCATTTCCACTAATTTGACTATAAAATTGATGCCTAAATGAGGGCATTTTGGTTGAGTAGGGTTAGTATTGTCTATTGTATTTTTTGTAATACAGTATCCCTTTATTTTGTTTATTGAAAGGGGAAGGGAAATAATATTTCCTCCTTTGCCTGAGGCATCAATCAAAAATGTTGACATGAGCTAAAGTACTTAAATAAATTAATTTATATCTGATTGAGTTGCAAAAAAATGATTTAATATTATAAAATTTAAAAATTATAAATTACTATTCATAAATTGCAATTACAAATATCAACAATCGGAAATTATCCATTGAATTTTGATGACCATAATTATTGTGAAGCCATTTGGGGTCAATGGCCGGCTGACTTCTTTGCATTTTTTTGGGTCAATAGAATTCGTAAACCTCCCAATCTTTTCTCGCCACTTTTTTCTCATTCCAAAAACCGAGAATATAATAAAAAAGCATCGATTTTGCTTTTGGCTTCATAAATGCTCTCATGGCCCTGAGATGGGCCTAAAAGCCGCCCGCCACCATTCGGCAAACGCCCGAGGCTTTTCCTTCCCTCCACTGCTGGAATGAATGCGTCGAATTCGACCGCAAATGCATTCAAAAAATATATGTGCTGGGTAAGACGGCAAGAAAAGATGATATGGCCAACAAATTGGCCATAAAATATATTTGGCACTATTTCTCCAATTCTCTTCAAATATTTCACTATTTTTTTTGCCTGAACTGATTGATAAGAAGCAGATTATAGGGTCCATGCATTTTTTGGGTTTGAGAGGAAGTCATGGAAGCGGTCGGTTGGAGAAGGGAGGCTTCGGCTGTAAATAAGGGTCGGCTGTCAGCAAGCAACCCTTCAACCCATTCATCGAGAATAGAAGCAACCATTCCCTCAATATTAGCTTCTCTGGCTTTTCCTCTCTCTTCCCAAATATTCTCTCCATTTTACCTCATCAAATAAGCATATTCTCGAATGACTCTTTTACGCTCTTGTTTTCCCTCAACATGCCACCACTCTTCTCATTCTCGACCAGAGATGACAGGCAAAAAAATGCCGCAGCATTCCCTGCCGCTGATTGTGGCCATGGCCTTGGCCAGCAGACTGCCATCGCCATTTCCATTGATTAAAAAAAATGCCGCGTCAGCATGGAAAAAAAGACGACGGACTGGGCATTCCGCGACTATGGGCAATTATTATTAAAAGCGGACAGCAGCCGAAGGAAAATATGCCCTCCTCAAAAAGTGTGCCGCACAGCCACTTCCTCCCTAAAACCACCAAACTTTTTGTGAAAAACATAAACCTTTCTTCGCATTTCCTCTTAAAGTGCAAATAATTAGTATTTTATGCTAAAATAAACAAATTTTTAGGTATGAATATGGATTGTAAAATATGGCATTAATATTCCAATCAAATTCCATTTTGGCATTTCCATCCCATAATAAAAATTTTCTTAGATCCTTATTTTTTTTAAATTCTTTACCAAAATCTTCTCCAAGGATTATTACCAACAAAATATTGGCTAATTCCATTCAATTTTTGCATAAATATTTGAGTCTGAATTGGTCCTCCCACTATTCCAGAAATTCCCACGAAAATGTGGCCAATGCAAATGGCCAAATTGAGTGAATCAATTCCCAAAAGGGACTAAAAGTTAAGCAATGCTTCATTCAAAGTGGGATAATTCCATTCTCCATCCTAAACCGGTGGCACAAAGATGGAAAGAAGAGGGGATTGCATCTAGAATTGCAGAACCGCATTAAAATGGCACTTTTATATTCATTTTTGATACTCAAAATTCAAAAATAATTAAAGATTTAAATCTAATTTATAATAAGTAACCCTTCATAGAATAATTAATTCGTCAACATGGTTTATTAGCCACAGATCCACGATTTTTAATGCTTTAAAATTTTGGAATTAGAATTAAAAATAAGAAATTAACTGTTATATTTGAATCCATAAATAAATTTATTGAAATTGACGTAAAAGGAAAAGGATTCTGCAAAAATTCACATTAATTTTAGATTTTTTACAATATATTCCATCAAATTTCATCATCCTAACATTTAATAGTCAAAAAAGGCTGCATAATTCACGCCAATATATATTATGGCCATATGTTAGATTCAATGTTTTCAAAAATAGAAAATTCACAAAAATTGGTGTTGAAATTTGAAATGTGAACAGTGAACTCACTCAGTCAATAAAAAATGATTCATTGAAATTTGTTCCCAACTGGCGGGAATGACCCCATCCAAAAAGCCATCAACAACCATTCGATTTTTTGCCATTATCCTATAATTCGGGAATTTAATGGGAAATCCATGGAATGAGCACCCATTCGGATTTGGAGTGACAAATTCCGTCCCTGGAATTGCCCCTACCATGTTCCCCCTTCCCCTCCCTCAAATCACCTCAAAAAGGTGATATTCCCAAAAATATCACCCCCGGTTGGCCACATTATATTTTTCATTGTTCATCTGCTACTCCCATTTTTGGCCCAGTCCTATTCCCTCATTTGCGGTTTCCACGTTCAAAAATGCATTTTGACTCCCCTTTTGGCCAATGAAAATGGGCGCAAATATTTGCTTTTGATTCCACCTTTTTTTGCCATCCTCTGGGCCAACCATTTTGAGTGCTTTTATGGCAAAAACCCGCTACCCTTAAAAAATCCATTTTTGTGCCTAAAATAAAACCCTCGCCAAAAATTAAAACAATATATTTATTTTTGCCGACCATTTTTCACCGAATCAATTTTCTTTCTCGAAAATTTTCCATGGATTATTGTTTTTGCCCCTCAATTTTTATTCTCGAATTTGCATAATATTAAATTTGCAATCGGCGGCCTTTTCCATCCACTAAATATCCCAAAAACATTGGAATGGCGGCCAAATGCGGAATTAATAATTTTATTTTATTTCCCATTTTTTATGGCTTTTTTCATTCCTCTTCTTTTTTTATCGATTTTTATTTTTTAAAATATTTTTATATTTTTAGAATTTGTTAGGCCCAAATTAGACTGAACGATATCTCATTTTGTTAATGATATTCCCCCTAAAATATTTCCAATCATTGGCTAATTCGATCAGTGAGGCCACAGTCTCTGTTTTCCCCTTTTCAATTTGGGCGGAGGCCTAAAATGGAATTTAGTGTCCTTTTTGATGTCATCAAATTGTAATGAACACCCTAAAATGGGAATTCCGCCTTTTAGACCAAAAATGCACGTTTTCCCTTCCAAATCCCTTTTAAAATTATTTCTGAAATTTATTAAAGAAAAATTTCGCTAACTTTTTATTCTAACGTGGCAATTGGTTTTGGCCAAAAATTTTGATAAAAGAAATTTATTTGAATTGGAGGCGGTGGGAAAGAATGGAAAAGCTCCGGCGGGAAATGGGCAAATAAAAATCATTCATTTTATTTTTAATTCCCATTGATTTTGGCTTCCATTTTTTGACCTACACCTGATGAGGGATCAATCAACCTTCGATCCGAATAATGTGAAAAAAATTTAATTAATTTTAATTTTCCTATAAAGGAATGGAACTCTTCGATTAATTTTGGAATTATTTATTTTAATTAATTTTTTTAATTTAAATTTTATTAAGGTAACAATAAAAAGCTTCACATTTTCTGGTCAATCTTCTTTGGAAGGGATTGGACAATTTTTTTTGGGTAACACCCTCTTTTTCCTCTTTTCAAATTAATTGCATTTGTCGACTATTTTTGGAATTTAAACTTTCCAAAATTGGTTAAATTTTCAATTTTAATTTATTGGGCGTTTCCAGCAGAGGGAGTTTTTTGATCAGCCAAAAATGAGTTCAAAAATGTGTGAAAGGTCAAATATAAAAAGGGAGGGGGGAATGGAAAACAAGCGAATAAAACAATGCCCGCGGCAATCTAATCCAATTTATTACAATATATTTTTTAATACCGTATTTTATATAATTTTGCGTGGAATTCATCATTTATAAATATTTATACAAAAATAATTTTAGAAAAAACTTCAAATTTCCTTCAAATTGTGAAATTTTTAATCGATCAAAAATTAGCAGCAAAGGATCAAAAAATTTTGGAATCAAGTACAGTGGAAAAGGAGGCCTACAAAATTTGGAATATTCTCAAATTGGACAATTTTGCACAAAAAATGCGCAAATTCCTTTGATTTGAGTTCAAAAAACATCAATTTCCCTCAAAAAATAATTGCTGATTGAATTCATTACGACATTTTGAATCGAGAAAATGTTGAAATTCCTGAAGAATAAAAACAATGAGGAACAGCCGGGGGGCACTGGACAAGGCGGAAAGGAAAAAGCAGCTGGCAATTGTGGGTTTTATTATGTTTTGGGTTTTATATTATTAAAATGAATGATGAGTTGCAAGAAATATATTTAATTGATATTCGATTTTTAATAAAATATAAGATATTTTCAAACTTACCGGACAATTTTAGACTAAAAATAAATTCACTAATCAATTACTCCCAGCAATTATCCATGAATATTGAATACCATTAATCTATTTGGTGCATTAAATAAATAGTTCTCTCTATTTACGCAAATATTCAAAATTGGATTCATCCAAGACCAAAATTAATTTATTTATTCGCCAAATGATTACTTTTCCCCAAACCCCAAATATTCACGCATTTCCTCCATTCATTTTCCCCTCGCCCATTATTCATTTTTCTTCTTCTTCCATTTTCTGCTTTTGTCCAATGATTTCCTTCCTTTTTCCTCTTCCTCATTCCATTTTGCTTACGCCGGCCCAAAAATTTGTTTTTTCTCCCATTTGTGGCCAAATTCATATTATTGGCCGGTCTCCGTTCTGCCATCTTTTTGCCTTTACCCGCGGCGGCCAACTAAAATCCAATTTTATTGGAGGCTTTATCCTCGCAAAAGAAGAAGAATGGAAAGAATAAGGGAATGGAAAAGTTCATTTCATTTCCTTCCTTCTCGACTCGTTTACCGGATATTGGAGATTGGGGACAGACAAAAAAAGCGAAGACGTTGCAATGAACAAAAATGGGAGAAGGAAGCAGTAGACGAAGCCATTCCCAAATAAATTCCATGCATAAACAACAAATTTATTTCCATGGATTGACTCAATGAATGGCTTCCACCCACATCACAAATTTGCACTCCCCCAAAAAATGCCATTTTCCAAATTGACCAAACTGAACAACAAAGTGCAACAATTATCCGATATTTTCATGTTTTTGGGGCCAAAAGAAGGAGGGGGTGGAGGAGGCGACTGCCGGACAAAATCGCATTATTTTTGAGCCATTATTATGGCTTTGAGGGGAGGAGGGGAACATGTCTAGGCCGTAGCCAATTTTCCACATTTTCACACGTCCCTTTTCCTTTTCCCTTAATCCCGTCCATTCCTCCGACCTCCCCCATTTCACACCGATCCAAGCAGTCAGCTTTTCCTCTTTTAAAGCTCCTCGAGGGAAAAATAAATTGTTTATTTCAGTCATTTTTTCCATATTAATTTTCCATTCATTTTTTGAGCTTTTGAATTTATTTAATTACAAAAATAATTATAAATTATTTTTAATTCAAAATTCATATTTAAATAATTGTAAGCAAAAATTCGATTCACAAAATTCGAATTTAATATTTTTGATCGGACATAAATCCATTTATCCACCGAATATATTGAAAATAGCTTATTGTGTGAATTTGAGCTGACACTTCTCTCTATTGTGGATGAGGGGATTGAATTCGGCTGGCGGCAATGTGCAAAAAATGATAAACTTTGTAGAATAGACAAACCACATTGCCCCCTCCCCCCCAATATTATTTCCCTCAAAAAGCATTTGGTTTGAGGGCTCTCGGTGTTCACCAGCAAAATTATTGATAGCCTTATGCCCTCTATTTTTCACATATTTTTGATGAAATAATATTAATCTCTGTTGACAGCCCCAAAATTTTCTGGAAACTTTTTCGATGAATAATCAAAAAAAATATGAAAAAAGTTGCATTTTTTGTTTCCATTTTTGAAAAAAATTTATTTTTAATTTTGTCAATAATAATAATAATAAAATTTAGAAATAATAAATAATATTTCTCCTCATTAAATATTCTATAAAATGAATTTTTCTGCGATAATTTTAAATCACCAAAATTCCTCTCTTCACGTTGAATTCCTCCACAAAATGAATTTATAAAAATACCAAAAAAAATGTTGGCCACTTCAATATTTATGCGAAATTCGAGGGAAAGGAAAGTTCGGGAGGAGCAAGATGCCATCGCCCAAATTCGATGTTTTCGTTCTGATTTTCTCAATGAAGAATATCGAAAATTCCGTAAGTTTAAAAATAATTAAATCAAATAAAATGAGCGATTAAAATTGCTTAAGAACCTGAATATCGGGCTTATTAACCAATTAAGCCGCTATTTGGCTTTTGTTCTTTTGACGTTCGCGCACCCGAAAATAAATTCCTTTCATTTTTAACGTCATTTATTTAATCGGCAAATGGAAAAGTTATTTAGAATGAACGGCTTTGGCGAACGAAATGGGGGGAACATAAAATTGATTAGAAAATAAATAAATAAAAATAAATTTTTGGGCGACAGTAAAGAGGATGTTTAATTTCCCATTCAATTCATTAAATTAATTAAATTTGACAAATATTCTCATTGGAAGACCCTTCGGGGTTTCCCATTCTTTTCTTTTTTTTTCTTTTGATTCAATTTTCTCACCAAATTTTCATTGATCTTCCCCCAAGCAATCTATATCAATTATATCAATGTTCCAAATTAGTCTCTTTTTTCGAATGAATTTAATCATTTATTCATCTATTTTTTCGATTTTAGAATTTTTTTCAATTAATTTTGTCTTTCTCTCCAAAACCATGCTAAATCGATGCCAATCATTATTTTTACCACAACGGCTTCTTATTCCCAATCGAAGGCATCATTCCTCTTCAATTTTTCATAATTTGGCTAATTCAAATCATTCAAATCCTAAAATTGATCAAATCAACGAGACTCAAAAATGCAAGGAAATTGTCGACATTAAAATGTCCGCAGAAGAAGATCGACAAAAATGTCATTTTGAGGGTGAAATTAATTAATTTGATTTATTTTATTTTCTTATTTAATTTATTCTAAATCATTTTCCATCTTTCCAAATCGAATTTTCCTCTTCAATCGATTCACTTCGATTCACTGAACATTTAATACTTCCCCACCCCACAAATTCACTTGAACTCCTCAAAAACAAAAAATTCGACAAAATTGTGAAGGAGGCTAAAATGTGCGCGAAAAGCGATGAGTTCCTTTTCCAAGAAATTTCTTTTTGTTAATTTTTCCCACTTAAATTTGACTTCTTTTTTCGCAGTTTTGAAGTTCAAATGTAAACAAACAAAAGACAAATTCTCTTCATTTAAAACATTTTATTTTTGGATCAAATCAGCGGTATTGAGGAAAAAAGCGCGTGGCAAATTTCAACCACTTCTTTTTGTTCATTTTTCCCTCATTTTTCACTCAATTGAGTGCATTTTGCCGTAAAATATACTAAAAATGTAGGGAATATTCTACAAATTGGTTGAGGACATTGAATCCATGAAAAATGGGACAAAAATAGATTTTTGAGGAGATAATATTATTTTGCCGAAAGAATTACATGGTTTTGCCGAAAAAATGCATGATTTTGCCGAAAGATCAGTTTTTTGATTAGAACTCTTTTGTGCTTGATCCTAGACCCCCAGACCATTTAGTATATTTGTAGAGCTCATCGAGAAGCGTCGATTGACCTATATATTGTCGGGGTTTGGCCAAAATTAAAGGTATTAAACCGTCTAAACCATATTTTGGTTTTTGGTTTATAACTTTTTGGTTTGGGTTTAAACCCCGACAATATATAGGTCAATCGACGCGTTTCGATGAGCTCTACAAATATGTTAAATGGTTTGGGTGTCTAGGATCAAGCACAAAAGAGTTATAATCAAAAAACTGATCTTTCGGCAAAATAATGCATTTTTTCGGCAAAACCATTTAAATCTTTCGGCAAAATAATGCACACCCATTTTTGAGGACATTTGGAATCAAAAATGTGAAGGAGGAATCCATTTTTCCCAATGCTCATCCCGCCATTCGCCCATTTAGTTTGCCTTTTTGGCCATCCAACCGCGACGGGGCCGAACGCCAAAGGCGAAAGTTTCTATATCAAATTCATCGCCCACAAATAAATAGGAAGGATGGTTAGGAAAGAGAATTTGGGGTGAAAAGGGGCAATGTTTATGTCACCAAAACCAAGGCCTTTTTCTCCCTTTTTCGTCCATTCAATTTCACCATAAAAATGGTTTCACCTTTTTATGTTGCCCTCAAATTTTGGGAATTTCCAAATTTTTTCAGTTCAAAAAAATGCCATAAAATTATGGCCAAGCAATCCATCTTGATTTCCCCTTATTTACTTTTAAATATAGGGAAGGAAATGTCTGGAATGAATTCATTTTAAGTTGATTGGAGAAGAACAGCTGATTTAACTTCCACAAAATAATTTTCGGAGGAAATTGTTGAAAAAAGGACGACAAAATATGTCGCCATTAAAACATATGGCCCCATTATGAGGGCCATTCAATTAGTCACCTTTTGTGAAGGATGGAAATCCAATATTCAAAGAGGAAGTCTCATCAAAAAAAGCCAAAAGGGCAACTGTGCATTTTCATATTCATGTTTTTTGGCTATTGGCGAATAAAAACGAAACATTTCCAATTTAATTAAATTAATTAATGAACAATTCGAATGAATTTAGCTTTCAAAAATATCTCAAAAAAATGTCGATAGACGCAAATTTCACTTTGAATGTGAGCCCTCGCCGAAAATCATCGGACAAATCATTGGCAGAAGAATGCAATAATGCGGCAACATTCAATTTCCTTGCAAAATTGCCTCCAATCGACTCTGATCCGAACATTGATGGCGAACAAATGATGGATCAAGAGGCAAATTTTGTTATTGGCCAAGCAAAACAATCAACGGGGATTTCCCCTTCACAGTCAAATTTAATGGAAAATGAGGCAAATGGAGGGCCAGGAATTGAGGAGGATAATTCGGAGACCACCACAACATTCACAATTGACCCAAAAGGCAATTTAAAACAACAATTTGCCCGTCTTTCAATTGAAAAACAACAAACCAATGATTCGGATTCTGCCGGAACATTGGAAATTGCTCCACCAAAAATGGCAACTTCATCAACAGAAAAATCACCGTTGGTGAAGAAAAGATCATCAGAACGGGCGGGGAGACGATTGCAAATGCCGACGGCATGGAAACAGGATCCATGTAATTAAAATATTATTAAAATCCCTGTTAGGCCCTCGTTTTTTTTCTGCAAAAATTAATCCAAAATGAAAACATTAAAAAACTATCAATTCCCCGTATCCATCAAACTTTCCTTCATTTTTGGAACTTTTGGACTACGTCAAATGGGGGGAATGAATGTCAACCAACCTTTTTTGATCATGTGTTTTGGCCTTTCATCCCTTCTATGCTCGAAGAACATTTTTTGTTTATGTGGCGCTGTAAAAATCATCCATTTCCCCTATCCATTTTTCCCATTTACTATTTTTTGCAAATTCCCAATTTTGGAGAAGAAATATGAAGGTCCACGTAAGGGAAAATATATGGCGCATGCTCAATATAAAATTAGGCAAATGAAAAATGGGACGAAGTTTTTATTTATTTGATTCTGTCTAGATTCAATTCATTTTATCATCTCAACTTTCGATTCATTTTCAATTTTAAAAATGTGATTTATTATCTTTCGGCCACATTTCACTCTTTAAAAACAATATTATTTAAAAGGTCGTCGTTTTTCATCTAATTCGCGCGACTATTTTGGCAAATAAATTTGACTGTTTTTTTGCGTTTATTTATTGGTCAATTTAAAATTATCATTTTCTTTTACAATTTTGCCGCCTTTATTATTCCCAAAATTCACTCAAATTTTGTCCTCATTCCTCTTCTAAATAAATTTCAATTTTACTGGGAATTTTCTATTTATATTTTTGCAAAAAGTATTCCCTTTTTAGTCGCTAAACAAATTTTATTAGAGGAAAATAAAAAACAAGGCAATATTTATAAATAAAATAATCCTGTCCAAAAATAACTTTTGGCAATGAATGTCCCACATAAAACAAATCTATTTTTAATTTCACCAAAATAATGGTACACCCAAACCCAATCCCATTTTATGCTTTTTTATTATGGGAAAATCACAAACTTCAAAAATCATTCAAATTTTTTTTTTTTATTTTGTCACAAGGTACAAAATTACTCAATCTTTACAAAATTTTCCCTGGGAATTTGTTTCGGCCAATTCGAATAAAAAATTTGCATGAATTGCGCAATCAAGCATTGGAAAATGTGCTCTTTTGAGAGAATATTCTTGGAATGAACAAAGAATAGACACGAAAAATTCCGGAAACGATGAAATATGATTTTAGAGGCCAAGGTTCATAATGGCCATTGCCACCTTTAGAATATGAAGAATGGATGGCATTGTCAAAAAGAAAACCATTCAAAAGGAAGAAGAGATGCAGAGAATGAGCCGAAAAAAGGGGGCATCAACATTCGGTACAAATAAAAAAGAAGGAAGAAAGAGGGAAATCCAAAAAGGCAAATGCAATTAGCCTTTTTTTTGCCTATAGGGTATAAGCCTTGGGCCAAGTCAGTGGCCAATTTCTCTCCCCCTATAGTTGCAATAGAAAAGAAAATGGCAAAATCGAGGGGCGGAACGGCGGCTAACACAATTCAAACTAAAATTGGCACTGCGGGAAAAGGATGTTTGCAGACTGACCGAGTCGGATGGCATTTTCCTTTATTTACACTTTTCAAAAAAGCCATCCAAATTTTTCCTAACATTTTTTTGAATGACCAAAAATCAGAATTTATGCACTTTAAATTAACAAGAGAAGATTATTCATTGAATTACAAAAATAGTTTCGAATAAATATTAAAATATCAATTTATTTAAAATTCATGTCAAATTTGCGTGCATTCCAAACCCAAAATTAATGGCAAATAGTTGGTGACCCGCCTCCAACCTGTGAGTCTAATTTAGCCATCTAAAATTGGCATTTAACGCAAATTGGCACGAACCTCCGGGGGAAAATGTCAATGAACAAAAATATAAATTGACATTCCCATTCCCATGGAAAATGCTCAAATTCCCAAGAAATTGCATCAAAACTGGGCTGGGAACATTTTTAGTAATTCGAAAAATGCCATTTCCCATTCATTTCCGTTCGAAATTCATTTAAAAAAAAAATACAAATTTTCGGCTTTTCCAAAATATGAATTTTATTCCCAAAAAACAATTTCCGTCCATTTTTCAAATGATTGGGACGGAATGGCACCGGACGGATATTTGCCAAAAGATTCCATCATTCTCATTCTATGCCCAAAAAACTCATTAAATTATGGTCCAAACTCATCCTTCTTTTTTATATATTTTTATTGCCTGAAGGCATTCTCAAAATGAAATACATATTTTTGGGTTCATTCCTTCACTCAGTTTTCATCAGAAAAACATCAAATTTAATTCATCAGATCAAAATCCATATGCCCAAATGAATTATTTCCATTTTTGGGTGTCGTCATTTCCTTTAAAAGAATGCCAAAATAGAAAGGCTCCCCCTAGTATTCATTTCTTCTTTCTTTCATTTTTCCACATCATCTTTTTGAATATTCCAAGTAATGTTCGGCGGCAAAAATGAAAAATATAAATGAGTGAAAAAAATCCCAAAAATAGGCAATTTTCCAGCCAAAAATACTACAACTTTTTCCTCAACATCATCTGCTATTGTCGGTCCCCACCCAAAAATAGTCTGGCCCATTGTTTGGCTCCATCCTCAAATTCCATTCTACATTCTTTCACATTATAGTATTCCCCCGGGCAATGTCCCATTTCTCATTCCAATACTTTTGCTTTTCCCAATCAAAATTCGGCCAAATATTATTGCGGTCACGCTTTTTTATATTTATAGGCCATGGCTATTCTTCGCCCATTTCCTATATCAATTTTCTCCCTTCACTTCTCAATTTTGTTACCTATTATTGTCCTATGCTTCCGTCTTTTGGCATTTTTCTATTAAAATGGAATTTTCTTAAGGCAAATTTGGCGACGGCTTCTAAGAAATACAAAAATAAATAAATATTAATTTTATGTTTTTCTCTAAAATATCCATTCATTGTCCATTAAAAATGCCGTAAATTTGCTCAAAAAAAGATGATAAAAATGGACAGACAAAATTACTTTATTTTTTTTTATGTTTACGCCAAATGAAGCAGAAAAGCCGCTTAAATTTGCGTCATTTTTGGCTGCCGCTCTTCTTCTCCAATGGGAATGGCCAATCATCAATATTATTTAGTATTTTACCCAATTCGTCTATCTCATTTTTGGATTAAATTGTCCTTTAATGACAAATATTTTGAAAATAATTAGAATTTTTGGATGCTAATTATTCGATGGAAAATAAAAAGAAATAGAATTTGAGATGGACAATTGGCCAATTCTAATACTTAAATAAATTTATGGAAGCCAACAAATTGAAATTGAACTAATTTTGAATTGGCCAATTTCCATTTTGACGCAATTTTATATTTTTGATTCATCTTTTTTGAATATTCGAAAATATGGTTTCTTTTCATCAAAAAGTCGCCAAAATTGTCCTCTTAACTAAAATCTCGTCTGGCCATAAAAATGGTTTCCCCCTTCCTTCATTCCTTTAATGGCTCATTTTTGCTTCCACTCATCCCAATCTTTTTGCTTCCTTCTCATTTATGTGTGCCGGCATTAAGAAGGGAAGGGAAGGGAATTCATGCCAAGAATTCCAATACCCGGAGGAATGCTTGCTGAATGGCTGGGCCAACCAAAATGAATCCCCGTTCCAAAAATGGTTCACCTCAATTCATTCATATTTTCCTCTCCCATTTTTACCCAAATCGCAGCCATGGCGACCTTTTCCTTCGGCGGTATATTCCCCTTTATTTATTGAATACAATTTGGCCAATATTTTATCATCATTTGGCCTCATTTATTCCTCTTTTTTTTACTCATAATGCTCTTCTAAATAATCTAAAAAAACAAATCCTTCAGAGAATGTTTTCCTATTTTTATTGGATTAATCCTCTTTTTTATTGGAAACATTTAATTAATTTTCTTTGCCATTATTTTTATTTGTATTCCATTTCCCCCGTTTTCAATTTTCATTCATTTTCAATTCAACCTAATATAATAAATACAATAATTCCCCCCTATTTTCACATGATTAATAAAATCATTTTTATGGCCAATATTTACTCCAAAAATTATCATCGTGAACAAAAAATACAAAAATTAATAAAAAAAATAACATTTTCTAATTTGGTGGAGGAAATGGTGCCCAAAATGGATTACGGTGCAAAATATTTTCAATGCTTTTAAAGAACATTTTTTTCATAATTTGGCTCCTTTTAGTTCCTCAAATTCACTTTGTACTTTTATTGTAAATTTTTTTGAAAATATTCGAGAAAAAATCAAGAAAACCCCCAGGGAAAATCGCGGCTTCACTAATCAAATAAAATGGAATTTTTGCATTTTTTGGCCATTTCCATTTTATTCGGCCAAAAGGGCGTCCATTTAAATTCCATTTCAATTTTTAAATATTTTCTGAATTTTTCCGTGTCTATTTTTATTCCTTTCCCTTGCCAAAAATGTCCTTTTTCCTCACTTTTAATCGAATTTCATAAACCCAGTTTTGGTTGGTTGGATAATTCGACGACAAAAATAGAAAATTTTAGGGCCTTTGATTAAATTTTAAAAAAGTGGCCAACATTTTTATGCCTCGAAATCGGCAACCAAATTTGGTGAATGGACAAAAATGTGGCCAACGCTAAAATCAGGCGTTGACATGAAAATGAGCAAAAAACGTCGTCGATCCACCGCCGACCATTAAACCTCAAATCAGCCGTAAAAATGCGGAATTTTTGTGCTGTTTGTCCTCGTCGATAATCCCCTCCAACCAACATTCATTTCCCCTCATTCATTCATTCATTTTGTCAGTCAATTTTATTCATTCTCCCCCATAGCGATGGGCTCATAGTCTAATCCAATATGTCCTCCAAATCATAAACCAATATTCCTCATAATTCCCCCAAAAATATTTATTTTGAGTTTTGAACCAACAAAAAAGATGTACCAAATCTTCGATGCCCTAAATTTTTCTCATCCTTCATTCATTTTGTTTTCCTATTTTGTATCATTCTAGAATTTAGCTGCTACTAATTATCCCCAAATTTCTTGATGGATTTATATTGGTAACAATTATTGGTCCTCCTATTTAGGGTTCCTGAGTACGATTTAAAAAGGGAATAATGGGCATTTGTTTAGGGAATAATTTTTCCTTCTTTGATTAGTTAAAAATAAAAATTTTTGGTACAAAACAATTCATATTTGTCCAAAAATGGCACAAAAAAATGATGAATATTCACCATAAGGGGAATTGTTATTTTTTATTACTCATTTTTTCTAAGCAAAACACAAAAATAGATTATTTTTAATTCCTTTTTGCGTCACAAATTCAAAAATTTTCAAATTTCTCATAATTTTCCATTATCCATTCCCTTTATAATTCACATTTTTTACTCATTTTTAGAGAAAATTGAAATTTACTTACCCAATCCATTTCCCCCTTTTGTTCAACAAATTTTAAAGTTTTGCCGTTGTTAACAAAATAAAGACATTCCTCCACCCAAAAAACATTGAACTTTCGTTCGAAATTTGCAGCAGAAAAATCCAAAAAGCATTCATTCACCCACGCAAAGAGGAGGATTACCCCAAATCCATTCATTCTTTTTTGGCATTGGCAAATTCCAAGGCTTTTTCTTCTTAACTTTTTAAATCCAAAAAGGAAGGATTTCTTCATTCAAATTCAAAAATCATTTTCTCCGCAACATTTCCTCGACCATTTCCTTGTAAATGGTTCTTCTTGTCCAATCCAACGATTCAAAAACATCTTCGCCCAATAAATCCGCCGCCATCATTCCATCCGACGAACAACAGCCAAAATCCATCATCCAATTGACTGCCAACATTTCAATTGATTCCTCCTCCTCTTCATCCGGTGCCATTTTGTTCGCTTCCCATTCAATTGGCTCCTCTTCTTTGGCCGATTCCGCCGTCGGCTCCATGGATCCAGCCGAAGAATCGGCCTTCGGAATGTTGGCCAAAACGAAACCTTCGCCAAAGAAAAAATTGACTTCCATTTCTTCGTCCTCTTCCACGGATGATGGCGAAAATATTCGGCCAATTGGCGAAGATGAAGTGGAAATTGACGAAGAGGATGAATTGGAGGATGATGAGGAAGAATTGTGTTTAGTCAGTCGAACGGGGGAAGAGGCCGATGAAGATGAAGAGGATGAGGAGGAGAATGGCCCTCCACTCCATCGAAATCCAACGGCCGAAGCGCCTTTTTGTATGCCGAGAAGTTTTTTTTTAGGAAATTTTAAATCATTCGCGCACTGGATTTAGAGGGGATTAATTCTGCCGCAGACAATTTAATTAAAATTAAAGACGCGTGATCAATGGAATCATTTTTTAAAAAATAAAATTCAAAATAAAAGGAAAATTTAAAATAATTTTTTTGCAACTCATCATAAATAATTATTTAATAATATTAAAAATTAAAATACTTTCTACTGCTAAATCTACTAGAAATAATGGTAGGGACACATTAAACTGGGCGGAGCCGCTTGTAGCTCATTAAGGACGAAACTGATATAGATGATTTTGATGTCAAATTAAAGAGCTCATTGCTGGCTATCGATTAATATAATATTTATTTGGTTTGGTTCAGAATTAGCTGAAATTGTACTTAAGAAACATGTAAAATTTGCTAATTTATTTAATGGTTTTTTAAGTACAACTCTGCATGATAATTCTGAACCAAACCAAATAAATCTTATATTAGAGATAGTCTGCAGTGAGCTCTTTAATTTAACATATTTAACATCAAAACAAAATAATCTATATTAGTTTCGTCCTCAATGAGCTACAAGCGCTGTCGCCCAGTTAAGCCGTCGCCTAATTATAGCGTACTGTAATGGTACCGCAATGGAGTTGGGATTGGGAGGATGGAAAGGAAAAGAATGCTGGAAGGCGACTCAATCCTTTCAATCAAAGTGCCACCAATCACTGGTAGACGGTAGAGGGAAAGGGAAATATCCTTTGGTCTTATAAATTGCTAATTTTTAATCATTATTATTATTTCTCAAAAAATAAACATTACAAATGGAAGAATTACGTAATTTTACTATGTTAAAAATTTTGGCTATATTTGGCGAAGACAATTTAGTCACGTTATCTTCTTTTCTATAATTTTAGTAGCTTTTTCGTCAATTTTATCCTTGTGAATAAATTTGTGCCTTTTGGTGGGAAATAACCGATTGACATTTTGATTGACAAGTTGAGTCGCCTCCCAGCATCTTTTTTTCCTTCCATCCTTCCAAACTCCATTAGTACCGTAATAATAATAGGATTAAATTTTAAAAAAATGTATAAAAATTCATTTTCTAATTTTCCTTTCCCAATTTTCAGTCAAAGAATTTTTGGACAAGGCCAAGGATGATTTCAAGCAGAAATGGGACAATCCAGCATCGGTGGGCCATTTTTTGGTTTATTATTTTGTGCATCAATGCCTTTATTAAATTAATTTATTTGGGTTAAAATGAATAAATTTAACCGTTTCCTTTTGAGTTTTAAAAAATGTTAGTCATCTTCAAATTAGGAATTCTTTCATGCATTTAAAGTGGGAGGAAAATGGGTTAAGTTGAGGTTGACCCAATGACATCACTTTTTTTATTGTTCCATTGCCGAATAATAACAAATAATGGATAGAATATGTTCACGTCATATTTTAAAAAGAAAAATGGGAAAATAATAGAAAAAATCATCGTCAATGTTTAATTGTGATTAATAAATGAATTTAAAATAAATTCAAAGGTAAAACTTCGTTAATTTTGGGAATTTATAAATAATATATTTAAATATATTTTGTATTTTCCCACAATTCTACCTCCCATTCCCCAATTTCGTCCCCCAATCACACTGTGTTTTTGTGTTGTGCGCAATTCCACCACCCAAATTCCTGTTTCACTTCGCCCACCGCCTCCATTTTATCAAAAACTTCCAAAAATAGTTTTTCCGCCGCCCAATTTCCCTCTATCTAATTTGCTTTTTTCCACTTCCGCGCAGCTCCATATTCCCCCAACCAAATTCAGTCTTCTCCAATTTTTGATGGGGTAAATCGTCGTCTCCAAATGATCGATCAAAGCCAAAAACCCAAAACAATTTGCTATTTCTACTCATTTTTTGCTAATAAAAATGCGCAGAAAATGCTTCTTTAATGGTTGGGGAACCCGCCCAAAATTCCCTTCCCACAAAATTGTCTCCAACCTTTCAATGAAATATATTGGGAAAGAGTATGGGAATGGGTTTTGGAGAGGGGCGGACACAGGCATCCACCAAAAACCCAAATGTGCGCGAAAATTGATAGGCAACCCATTTATGGAGTGTCTATAAAATGAGGCGATAGAAAATGGACAGACGATGAAATATAAATTTATTCTTCAAAAATTGCGCGCATCAAACCAGACATTATCAATTGTTGCTGAAAAGTGAAAAGAAAAAAATAATAATGAATGGCGAGGAATATGAACTGAAAGATCCAAAACCTAAAATCAAAATACGAATGAAAAATCTGTTCAGCTGAAGGACGGTTTCAGCTCACCCATTTTTAGAAAATTCCCCTTCAATTCCACCAGTTTCATCATTTTTTCCGAATATTTTCCCTAAAATCCCCAATATTTTGTGTTTTTGGCCTTTCCCCAATTCCATTCCCAATCCTCGCAGCTGACCATTTTTTCCTTCCCCATTCTCATACAATTGTCCACTCCTCCAACCACCCAATTCTTCCCAAAATCGATTGTTATTTTTGTTATTGACAGCCGCCGATTCCCCATCCACAATCCTCATTCAGCTCCGAATTGGCCAATAATAAAGCTTGTTTTCCTCTCAATTGATCCATTTTCCTCAAAGACTTTTGATTCAATCCAATTAGTTTATTTGCCAATTATTACTCATTATTTGGAAATAATTATCGCATTTCCTCTATTAATGACCCCAGGGCTACTATTTATCAAAGCCTCTCCAAAGAGGGCAAAAAAAATTCATTTTTACTCTTTTTTCGTTCTAAAAGGGGCTATTATTAGAACAATAATAGAGGAAATACGGTACTATTAAATCTCCAAAAATGCCAAATTCATGTCCGCCTTGCCCAATTTCCCATATCATCACACGTTTCGCCGACCATTTTTTCCACTTCATCCAACCCAAAATGCATTTTTGCTATACTTTGGACTGGGAATGGCTGCTTAATTTAGATCAACGCCGCCACTAAATTTCCCTGTCAACGAAATGTGACGCGAGAAGAGCATCGGCGGAACCCCCAAATTTGGATGGACTTTTCCATCTGCGGTGGCTGGCGGGGAACAATCAAAAATCGTCCAATGAGAATTCCTTTCCACATTATTAAAGATTACTCCAAATCGCAAATATAACTAAAAGGAGGTTTTCGCGCAGCAAAAATTTTCTTATCAATGATAAATATATTAAGGCTGGGAGGAGGATTGAATTGGCGGCAATTGGGAAAGGAATGATATAAGGGAAGAGGGAACACAGTTCATTTCAGCAACGTGGGCATGGGAATTGGGAATTCATTATTTTTTGACATTAATAGATTAGACAGTCGCCGATCTTTTCTAACTTTTTCAGTTTTTGTTTCGTCTTAATAAGTATAAAATATCTTTCCATTTTCTCGCCATTTCCTTAAAAATGATTTTTGCCCGCGGGCAAATGTGAATAACATTTTAGCTAGCAGAAGGATGCTTCCTGAAAATTTTTCTACCGTACGTTATAGGACCGAGTTCCAAATGATAGGGCCAGCTTCAAAAGTTCTATTATGAGTCTAAAGTTTTTGAAATGGAAATTACTTCTTGAGAGCATTAATTCAATTTAAGTTTGCAATAACCATAGAACCTTAGAAGCTAGCCTATCAATTGAAACTGACTCGGTCCTATTACGTATGGTAAAAAATTTTCAGGAAGCAATTCATTTGCTAGCTAAAAAATTATTAGTCGAACTCGCCCCAAGGCCCAACCCTTCTTTAAATTATTGTGTATTTTTAATTTTTTCATATTTTCGTTTCGTACCTTTTATAATGGAGCAATTTCCGTGAATAATTTAAAATAACTTTTAAAATAATTTGCATCAAATTCGCCCCCACAAACCGCAATTCATTTGGCTTTTTACGCAATCAAATATTTAAATTTCATTACGAAAAACTAAAATGCATGGCAAGTATATATCTGCTATAAAGTCTATGCTACCTTTTAATATTCCCCAATAAAAATACAAATTCAATTTACCTATGTAATTGCCAAATTTCTTGGAAATTCTCATTCAAAATATTGCATTCATTCATGAACGGAATCATTTCCTTTTATTTTATTTTACATTCGTCAACAAATTTTAAAATGTGCACGCAAATTTTGCGACAAAATCAAATCAAATTAATTTAACACAAAAATGCACAATCATACATATAAATATTAATTGTGAATTGACCTACAGGGTCATTCATTTCCTCCCTCTCTTTGCTTTTTCAATAATTTTTGATAAATTTTTCCGGCTAATTTATTTCTTATTTTTATTTGTGAATTTCTCATTGAACAACTGTTGTGCTTTTTTAAGCCACCTCGAATCAATTTTGGCCCTTCATTTTTTAGTTCATTTGTCGACTTTTTCAACCCAAAATTCCAAGGCTTCATCCAATTTTATCCCAATTTTATCCATCCATCCATCCAGACTTGTTACATCCATCCCCAATTCCCCCCATTTTCGTGCCTTCATCAACTGCTTCTGTTGTCCCCTCTCTGCTGGAAAAGTCGGCACAATTCCCTTTACAATTCTCCCCGGGTTCCTCTGCACTTTTATTAGTCCGCATCCATCGTCTGTCTCGGCCATCCAAAAATAACCTTCATTTCCATCCAGCAATGTTTTGAAGCGGAATGCAAAGGAAAAATGAGGATACAAGGCGACAGCCCCGGAGGCGCCAAGCAAGAAAATTGCGGCTGGCACATCATCGACTGGCAATTTGCCGTACTTTTCATAGTCCATTTTTGTCCCCCATTTGTTATTATAAATTCTCTATTAGTAGCCCACTCTCTAATAAAAACCCACCTAGATGGCCTCTGAAATTTTTAAGTCCTTGGGCTTTTAATAGAGAATTTTCGGTATTTTATTAGGAATATTCGGCCATAAAAACATCCAAAATCAATTAGAAAATATTAAAATTTCCCCATCAAAATTTTAGCATTTATTCCCTTCATCATTCGTTCCAAATTTATCCCCGAAAAAAGTTACTAATTTTGTTTTTATCAGAGTGTTTTTGGTAACATAAAAATTCAACAAAAAAGTGGCAAAAAACCATAGAAACGAGGCCACAAATTATTCGCCCAATAATAAGAAAATAAGGCCTATATTTATTAGCTTAATTAATCAAAATAAATGAATGATTAATGCAATAATGCTTTTTTTGCAAAAAGGCTTAAAATCATTCCATTTAAGGAGGAAAAAATATGCTTAAAAATAAAGTCAAAGAAAAAGCAAAGTAGTCAATTTGGTACACAAAATTTTCTTCCATCCGGGAAAATCCAAAAATAGTTTCCTAGACAGCCTCAGCAGGCGCCGGACACCTTGGAAATATTGGCCAATGGCCGTATATTTTATAGTGAAATGAAAACTTTTTTCTCTGGCCAAAACACACAAAAACATATTTTTCATCGACCTCTTTCCAACTTTTTATTGCAAATTCGTCCCTATTTCCTTCCATCCATCCACCAATTGTCCAATTCTTTTCCCCACATTACCCATCCATATGTCTGTGCATTTTTTTGGCCAAATAGCTTCTTCTTCCTTTTCTTTCTTCGTCCCAAACCAATATATTGGCAAACCAAAGATGGGGCTCTACTTCCCTCGCTTTTTTTGCTTTCAACGATGCTTTCCAAAAATGGCTTTTTGATGAGGTTCTTCTTTTCATTTTCTGCAAAAAATCTTTTTCGGGAATTTTTGCAATTTTTTTAAGTATCCTGATTACTTTCATTTCCTTCAAGTTTCAATTCTTTTCCACTCAGTCGTTCATCAAATTTCAAGTCAACATTGTTTAGTCGGTTAAGTGAATTAAAGGCCTCGAATTATGCGGTACTTATCAAAAAACGAAATTTGTAGCCTAATAGCTCTTTCCTTTGAGTTCCGAAGTCTGGCCTAGTTATAAAAATTATCTTCTGAACCTTTTTTAAACTTTAATCTTGGCCCTAAATTTTACTCTGTTATTTTTGTTATTATTTTTGTATGGTCACAAATTTCGGGCCATAAATTTCGTTTTATTAAAGGCCCAAAATTTTGACATGAGACCCAATTTTCGCTACACAGTCTAGCCACTTTCTAAATATATTTAATATTCCCCTCTCATCATTTCAAACTGATTTTGACCAATTGTTCATATTTTTCTCAATCTTCATTGAAGATTCTTCAATTCACTTTTTTTCATTTGCTAAATTGGAAATTTGCCATCCAATTTTTGTGATCTTTAATCCCCAAAAACTTTCCCCTCTTCACATAAATCTAATCCATCCAATCCCCACTCCATTTTCTATTTTTGTTTGGCCAATATGATGATGATCCACCCACCATTGGAATGCTTCTTCTTTTCTCTTTTGCCAATTTTGGCATTGGAAGAATATCCTCCACCATATTTTTTAAGGAAAATATTAATTCAATTTAATTTATTTTCGAATTATATTTCCGCCTCTAATCCTTTTGCCCTTTTCCCCAACCAAAATGTTATTCTATTCATTATTTCTATTTTTATCAATCACCGGCAGACAATCCCCCCCCCCCCCCCCCCCATTTTTTTCGTTCCCCCAATTCACAATTATTGCGCGCCCTTTAATGGTCCAATTGGGAAATGGCCATAATCAGCTGGCAAATGGCCCCAACAAAAAAACAGGCAATTAGTTGAGGGAGGAGGGGCCATTAAAGAGCAATTCAACATTTTTATTCATTCATTCATTCACCAATTTATTCCCTCCCTCTAACCAAATTTCATCTAATTTTCTCTAAAGGTATATCCCCCTTTGCCCTTTCTTGTCTATGGCCAATGTTCCGTACCTCCTTTCTATAAATACAATTTCACCCCATTCCCTCTTCCCATTCGTCCAATTTGTGCTTTTGTTGTGGCAAATTGGATTCGACACATTTTGAGGAGTGGAATGTGAATGTGCCTTTTGGCTAACTTCATCAAGAGAACAGCACACTTTTGGACAAATTGAATTCCACTCAAAAACAAAAAAAAGTACCACATTGCCATTTGGATTTGATGAAGTTGCCCCCCTTCACTCAAAAATGGCCAAACATAATGAGGCACACCATTTTAGGCCGCATGACTTACTTATTCTTATTTGTTCTTGTCGGCTTTGATTATTTTTGAAAAGTGCAAAAATTCCCTCAACAAAATCATTCTTCATTATTTAACAGCATTTTTTCCCTTCAAAATTTTTGCCAATTTTTCATTAAAATTTTACTTCCTTTTTCACATCTTTCCCTTATCTAAAAATAGTCCCAAAATACTAAAAAAAGCAAAATAAAAAAAATTATGGTAGAGGAAAGAACACACGCATGCCAATTTAATATTAAAAGGGGAAAAATGTGCGCAATTTAGAGGAATATTCCTTCACATTTTGCCTTCCATATTTAATGGCCATCCAAAATTGGCCGCCGGCCTCATTAATTGGCCAATCCTCCTTCTCTTCCCTCTCATTTTGTTTTCGATTATTAAAGGCCAAAATTCCATTTAAATATTTCCGCTATTTTTATTATTTTGACATTTTTCCCACAATTTTCTTTCACCTTTATTTTGAACATTTCCACGCCCATCAAAATGAATGTAAAATTCACAAATAAATTAATCTTGCTTTGTAATTATTTACAATTTTAAAATGATTTCAACCGGAAACAAAATTCAATTTTAATCAAATCAAATCCCAATTTTAACTTTTTAAATGATTTTGCTTCCGGCAAAATAATCAAATTTGTGCTCAATTTTTAAAATAAACTCTAAAGAATGTCATTTTTTTTTCAATTACCGTAAATCCTCTATTTGAGGCCCCCTCCTCTAATATATTGGAATTTTGAGAATTTTTAAGATGAAAAAATAAAAATATTGATTGATTTTTTCCTCATTTGGATAGGCTATGAAATTTATAAGCCTATATGCTTCTAATAGAGGATTTACGGTATAAGTTCCCTTTTTTTCAAAAAGTTTTTTATTTGATTTAAATTTACCTTCAATTTGTCCCCAAATTTATGGTTTACTCCGCCCATTAAATACCCTTAAATAAATGTCCAAATCTATTCCTCCCTCTATTTTTCCCACTTTTACCTTTGAACGATGCCAACAAAATTGGTCGCCCATATTTATATTTGGCTGACTCATTTTTAGTATTTGGTTGGGGTTTCTTTTTTTCCTCTATTGACATTTACTCCGTTACAAATCCCCTCCCATTTGGCCAATCCGCGCCGTTCGCTCTCGGTCTATTTTCTTTCCAATTTTAGACATTCTAAAAAGGAAAAAAAGATGGACACAGCCAATAAACCAGCCATTTCCTTTTCCAATGGGCAAATGGGGATGGGGCTTCGTCCAAAAATAACCCACTCCTTCCTCCCTTTTTGGTGCCAATGCCAACATCCGCATTCCAATTTTAATGGAAATATTGAATAAATATATTTTAACACAATTCAATAAAAAATATTTAGCCAATAAAAAACATTGTTAAAATCATTGTAAAGAAGTTGAAAAGATGGTCTCATCGGCCACTTCCTCCTCCACAAAAAACACATCAGCCAGCCTATTTTTGGCCGCACAAATTCCACCATCAAAAAATATGAATTGCCGTTGCCCCCATCCAACCTCAAATGCCGAAATTGAAGAAGAAGGAATGGACGAAAATGTTTTTGGATTTGAACAAAAAAGATTGGCCAAAAATTGTGGCCAACAATTCAATTCATTGGCCCATTATTGGCATCCATCCAACACTCCAACAACACCTTCCCATTGGTTCAATCGCCCAAAAGTGCCTTTCAATTCCCCAAATCATCATTGCCAATTCCCAGAACCGCACAACAATTTCGGCCTTTTCAACGTTGATAAATTCCATCAATTGGATGATGGCCAAAAGGAGGAACAATGTTCGCCCCTTTTTCGCTCTCCAATGGCCTATTTTGTGCGGAACAACAACGACCAAAAATTGTGTTTATCGCCGCCAATGCCACCCAATGCTGCCATCAATGAGGCACCATATCCATTGAGAAGGGTTTATTCGGCCAATTCAAATCAAAAACAACAAAAAAGCAATAATTTTGACGATTATTGGGGCAGTTTTGGCCATGATTCGCAGACAACGGCATCCTCCACCTGTTCAACGCCGGCCACCCCATTGTCACCCAAAAAGGCACAAAAATCGGCACTTGGATTTCCAATTTTGGCATCGGCACCAAAAAGTGGCGGATTGACAATGGGCACACCGATCAGAGAAAGGGGGGAAATTATGAATTTGAATGGACCACCGGCAAAAGTGATGGAAAATGGAGGAGAGGAAAAGACCAAAAATAACAAAGAAAAACAACAACAAAATCATCGGCAATCCTCGTCCATTCACATTGAGAATTGGGCATTCTCCCATCAACAGAATGGCACCCAAAATGAAAGGCAAAAACAACTTGTTCGGCAAACAGTCTCATTGGATTCACCTTCGGGGGCCGAAAGTAGCACAACCACCGAGGATTGCGGTGGCCATCATCCCCAACAAAGGCAAGCCCACCTTTCTTGGCCAGCATTGAAGGCCAATTTGACGGTGGTGATTGAGCGAAAGAGTTTTGTGGACAAAGTGTACGGATTGTTCAAAGAGGCCGCCTGGATGGCAGGAGGAGGGGGTTACGGCGGCGAATTCAATTTGAAGGCCGAATTATTTTGGCTTAAATTTGGCATTCGCCATTCATTGAAAACAATGTTGAATTGGCAGGTGAGGAATGAATGAGTCCATCCATCCTTTATGGCTAATTATATATTTCCAAAAATAGTCCACAAATCCTCTTTCCTCCTCTATTTTATATTAACTAAATGGAATTTGGATGGGGAAGTCCAAATCGAATTGAATTGTGGAGGACATTTTTTGATAAAAGCAAACGAAATTGTAGGTGGTACGGATTAGTGAGAATGGAAAATGAGGGGGGAGTAAATTAACCAAAAATGGCACAAAAATAATAATGGAATAAAAACAAATTAATAAAAAAGACAAAAAGCATTGATGCACAAAATAAAAACAAAATAAATTTATGAAAATTTTTCCAATTTTTTGTAGAACAATTCGTGTTTGGACGATTTTGACCGGCTTAAAACCCTGGGCACTGGCTCATTTGGACGGGTGATGCTGGTGAAGCACAAACAAACGGGCACATATTTTGCCATGAAAATATTGGATAAGCAAAAAGTGGTCAAATTGAAGCAGGTTGAGCACACGTTGAATGAGAAACGAATCCTACAGGCCATCGATTTTCCCTTCCTCGTCAATATGCAATATTCATTCAAAGTATGGACCAACCACCCCCAATGCCCCATCAATGGCCAAATATTCTTCTTTTTTTAGGACAATTCCAACCTGTATATGGTGCTGGAATTCGTTTCGGGTGGCGAAATGTTCTCGCATTTGCGTCGAATTGGCCGCTTCTCTGAGCCCCATTCCCGCTTTTATGCGGCCCAAATTGTGCTCGCCTTTGAGTATTTGCACTCATTGGATCTCATCTACAGGGATTTGAAGCCCGAAAATCTGCTCATCGACAACAATGGCTATTTGAAGGTTGGCCAATTGGATTTAGAATATTTCTATTCATTCATTCATTCATTTAAGATCACCGACTTCGGTTTTGCCAAACGGGTAAAGGGCAGGACATGGACTTTGTGTGGGACGCCCGAATATTTGGCACCGGAGATCATCCTCAGCAAGGTGGGCTCCTCAAAATCATTTCAAATTGGAATTCACCTTTTAGGGCTATAATAAAGCCGTTGATTGGTGGGCACTTGGAGTGCTGATCTATGAAATGGCCGCCGGCTATCCGCCTTTCTTTGCCGATCAACCCATTCAAATTTATGAGAAAATTGTCTCCGGAAAGGTAATTTTGACCCATTCAAAAATATTATTTCAACGTTTGTATAATTTTAAGGTCAAATTTCCGTCACATTTCTCCAATGAATTGAAGGATTTGTTGAAGAATTTATTGCAAGTGGATTTGACCAAAAGATTTGGCAATTTGAAGAATGGGGTGGCCGACATCAAAAACCATAAATGGTTTGGTTCCGTCGATTGGATTGCCATTTATCAGCGAAAGGTAAACAAATTTGGGGGAATTGTTTTTATTTTTGTTTTGTTTGCATTTTTGGTTGGTGGTTTTTGCTTTCCTCCACTTTTTGGGGTGCACTAATTAATTAATTAACATTTTCCATTCTTTCCTTTCCTTTTCATTTTTGTGCTCTGTCCAATTCCAGGTTCAGCCAATCAGCTTTTCTGTGGCCCCATCCGCCAAAAATCCAATTGAATGCCGATTGCTCGAGGCATTGTACCCAAAAATCAGTGGCCCCGATGATACTCGACATTTTGTGGAGAATGTTGACGATGATGATTTCCAATTGAATGTTGGCGATGAAAATTTGCACGTCGACAAATTCACAGAATTTTGAGGCTCCATCCACAATTTTGCTTTATTCTTTTTTATTTATTTGCATTTTTTTCACATTTTTATTTTATTTTTTGTTTGCTTTGGATTTGGATTCACAAAAATTATGTGCCAAATTATAATTATAAAATATGCAGGTTGAAGCACCATTTTTGCCAAAATGCCGTGGACCCGGTGATTCCAGCAATTTTGATGATTATGAGGAAGAACCGTTACGCATTTCGGGCACTGAAAAATGCGCAAAGGAATTCTCCGAATTTTAAAGGCCAATTTTGCATAAAAAACACAAATTTGACCCAATTTCACCTCCAAAATAACAAAAAAGATATAAAAATGTATTTCCCGAGCCTCCTCCCAATAATGCAATTCAAAAAAATTTAAATTTTTGTAAAATATTTTTTATATTTTTATTCCTCATTTTCTTATAAAATCAGTCAAAAAATGCCATTGGCAGAATTGAGTATTTTTCATAAAATTAGTATATTTTCATTCTTGCCAATATTTCCTTCCGGTACTTGTATACTTTGTATCCGCCAGAACCCTTAAAAAATTTCGATTTTTTTTTCGCTTTAAAATCAATTTTAAATGTTTATTAATGCATTTTTATAACAAAAAAAAACAACAAAGTGAATTAAATGGGGTATATTTGTGAAACTTGAGACCAAAAATGGAAAAAAATATCGGGTCCTCCAAATTCTTTTCGCCACATAAATTCATGCACATAGCTTATAACTGCTGATCGGTGTGTGCCAAAGCGTTTCTTATGCCCATGTTTGAATTTCTGCCACGTGCTTTCAATGGTATTCGTGTGTTGTTTTGAAATAGGATCGACGAAATTTTTGCTGTGGTTGACTGTGTAATGAGTGTAGAGTTCAGGAAGATCCTTGATTTTGTTGTATGCTTTCCAACAGTCCGACACGATTATTGATCCTGGGCGAATGTACTGTTGAATGTATGGAAGAAGGCTGTCGGCAACATAAATTAAACATTTAAAATTGATTTTAAAGCGAAAAAAAATTCGCAATTTTTTAAGGGTTCTGGCGGATACAAACTACAAAGTATACAAGTACCCATTTTTATTTTCACGAACATTCTGAATTTTCACAAACATTCTGATTTTCATAAACATTCTGATTTTCACAAACATTTTTATTTTCACAAACATTCTGATTTTCACTAACATTTTTATTTTCACAAAATCTGATTTTCACAAATATTTTTATTTTCAAAAACATTCTGATTTTCACAAACATTCTGATTTTCATAAACATTCTGATTTTGATTTTGATAAACATTCTGATTTTCACGAACATTCTGATTTTCACAAACATTTTTATTTTCACAAAATCTGATTTTCACAAATATTTTTATTTTCAAAAACATTCTGATTTTCACAAACATTCTGATTTTCACAAACATTTTTATTTTCACAAACATTCTGATTTTCACGAACATTCTGAATTCTCCCAAACATTCTGATTTTCATAAACATTCTGATTTTCACAAACATTTTTATTTTCACAAACATTCTGATTTTCACTAACATTTTTATTTTCACAAAATCTGATTTTCACAAATATTTTTATTTTCAAAAACATTCTGATTTTCACAAACATTCTGATTTTCATAAACATTCTGATTTTGATTTTGATAAACATTCTGATTTTCACGAACATTCTGATTTTCACAAACATTTTTATTTTCACAAAATCTGATTTTCACAAATATTTTTATTTTCAAAAACATTCTGATTTTCACAAACATTCTGATTTTCACAAACATTTTTATTTTCACAAACATTCTGATTTTCACGAACATTCTGAATTCTCCCAAACATTCTGATTTTCATAAACATTCTGATTTTCACAAACATTTTTATTTTCACAAAATCTGATTTTCACAAATATTTTTATTTTCAAAAACATTCTGATTTTCACAAACATTCTGATTTTCACAAACATTTTTATTTTCACAAACATTCTGATTTTCACAAACATTTTTATTTTCACAAAATCTGATTTTCACAAATATTTTTATTTTCACAAACATTCTGATTTTCAAACCTTTTTAGGTACTTGTATACTTTGTATCCGCCAGAACCCTTAAAAAATTTCGATTTTTTTTCGCTTTAAAATCAATTTTAAATGTTTATTAATGCATTTTTATAACAAAAAAAAACAACAAAGTGAATTAAATGGGGTATATTTGTGAAACTTGAGACCAAAAATGGAAAAAAATATCGGGTCCTCCAAATTCTTTTCGCCACATAAATTCATGCACATAGCTTATAACTGCTGATCGGTGTGTGCCAAAGCGTTTCTTATGCCCATGTTTGAATTTCTGCCACGTGCTTTCAATGGTATTCGTGTGTTGTTTTGAAATAGGATCGACGAAATTTTTGCTGTGGTTGACTGTGTAATGAGTGTAGAGTTCAGGAAGATCCTTGATTTTGTTGTATGCTTTCCAACAGTCCGACACGATTATTGATCCTGGGCGAATGTACTGTTGAATGTATGGAAGAAGGCTGTCGGCAACATAAATTAAACATTTAAAATTGATTTTAAAGCGAAAAAAAATTCGCAATTTTTTAAGGGTTCTGGCGGATACAAAGTATACAAGTACCCATTTTTATTTTCACGAACATTCTGAATTTTCACAAACATTCTGATTTTCATAAACATTCTGATTTTCACAAACATTTTTATTTTCACAAACATTCTGATTTTCACTAACATTTTTATTTTCACAAAATCTGATTTTCACAAATATTTTTATTTTCAAAAACATTCTGATTTTCACAAACATTCTGATTTTCATAAACATTCTGATTTTGATTTTGATAAACATTCTGATTTTCACGAACATTCTGATTTTCACAAACATTTTTATTTTCACAAAATCTGATTTTCACAAATATTTTTATTTTCAAAAACATTCTGATTTTCACAAACATTCTGATTTTCATAAACATTCTGATTTTGATTTTGATA
The DNA here is from genome assembly GCA_030063045.1 of Pratylenchus scribneri. Lineage (NCBI taxonomy): Eukaryota > Metazoa > Nematoda > Chromadorea > Rhabditida > Pratylenchidae > Pratylenchus > Pratylenchus scribneri. The sequence continues at coordinate 82,781 of JAQSEB010000105.1, read as the reverse complement.
AACATTCTGATTTTCACGAACATTTTTATTTTCACAAACATTTTTATTTTCACAAAATCTGATTTTCACAAATATTTTTATTTTCAAAAACATTCTGATTTTCACAAACATTCTGATTTTCACAAACATTTTTATTTTCACAAACATTCTGATTTTCACGAACATTCTGAATTCTCCCAAACATTCTTTTTCATAAACATTCTGATTTTCACAAACATTTTTATTTTCACAAACATTCTGATTTTCACGAACATTCTGAATTCTCCCAAACATTCTTTTTCATAAACATTCTGATTTTCACAAACATTCTGATTTTCACAAACATTTTTATTTTCACAAACATTCTGATTTTCACGAACATTCTGAATTTTCACAAACATTCTGATTTTCATAAACATTCTGATTTTCACAAACATTTTTATTTTCACAAACATTCTGATTTTCACTAACATTTTTATTTTCACAAAATCTGATTTTCACAAATATTTTTATTTTCAAAAACATTCTGATTTTCACAAACATTCTGATTTTCATAAACATTCTGATTTTGATTTTGATAAACATTCTGATTTTCACGAACATTTTTATTTTCACAAACATTTTTATTTTCACAAAATCTGATTTTCACAAATATTTTTATTTTCAAAAACATTCTGATTTTCACAAACATTCTGATTTTCACAAACATTTTTATTTTCACAAACATTCTGATTTTCACGAACATTCTGAATTCTCCCAAACATTCTTTTTCATAAACATTCTGATTTTCACAAACATTTTTATTTTCACAAACATTCTGATTTTCACAAACATTCTGATTTTCACAAACATTTTTATTTTCGAAAACATTCTGATTTTCACAAACATTCTGATTTTCACAAACATTTTTATTTTCACAAACATTCTGATTTTCACGAACATTCTGAATTTTCACAAACATTCTGATTTTCATAAACATTCTGATTTTCACAAACATTTTTATTTTCACAAACATTCTGATTTTCACTAACATTTTTATTTTCACAAAATCTGATTTTCACAAATATTTTTATTTTCAAAAACATTCTGATTTTCACAAACATTCTGATTTTCACAAACATTTTTATTTTCACAAACATTTTTATTTTCACAAACATTCTGATTTTCACAAACATTTTTATTTTCACAAAATCTGATTTTCACAAATATTTTTATTTTCAAAAACATTCTGATTTTCACAAACATTCTGATTTTCACAAACATTTTTATTTTCACAAACATTCTGATTTTCACGAACATTCTGAATTCTCCCAAACATTCTTTTTCATAAACATTTTGATTTTCACAAACATTTTTATTTTCACAAACATTCTGATTTTCACAAACATTCTGATTTTCATAAACATTCTGATTTTCACAAACATTTTTATTTTCACAAACATTCTGATTTTCATAAACATTCTGATTTTCACAAACATTTTTATTTTCACAAACATTCTGATTTTCACAAACATTTTTATTTTCGAAAACATTCTGATTTTCACAAACATTCTGATTTTCACAAACATTTTTATTTTCACAAACATTCTGATTTTCACGAACATTCTGAATTCTCCCAAACATTCTGATTTTCATAAACATTCTGATTTTCACAAACATTTTTATTTTCACAAACATTCTGATTTTCACAAACATTCTGATTTTCACAAACATTCTGATTTTCATAAACATTCTGATTTTCACAAACATTTTTAATTTCACAAACATTCTGATTTTCATAAACATTCTGATTTTCACAAACATTTTTATTTTCACAAACATTCTGATTTTCACAAACATTTTTATTTTCGAAAACATTCTGATTTTCACAAACATTCTGATTTTCACAAACATTTTTATTTTCACAAACATTCTGATTTTCACGAACATTCTGAATTCTCCCAAACATTCTGATTTTCATAAACATTCTGATTTTCACAAACATTTTTATTTTCACAAACATTCTGATTTTCACAAACATTCTGATTTTCACAAACATTCTGATTTTCATAAACATTCTGATTTTCACAAACATTTTTATTCTCCCAAACATTCTGATTTTCACGAACATTCTGAATTTCATAAACATTTTTATTTTCACAAACATTCTGATTTTCACGAACATTCTGAATTTTCACAAACATTCTGATTTTCACAAACATTCTGATTTTCACAAACATTATTTTCACAAACATTCTGATTTTCACGAACATTCTGATTTTCTGAGTACAAAAATAAAAAGAAATGTTAACAAATTTATGACATAAACATATTGCCAAAAAATATGAAAAAATAGCAAATTTAAAAATTGTACTGATACTTGAATGAATCGAACAAACGCAAACCGAACATTGAACTTGTTTGTCATCTAGCATTTTTAGAGCTTTATTAAAATCATATAATTTTTAAAATCTCTCTTGCCAAATTATTAATTGATATTTTCATATGAATGGCCTAACCCTAATTAATAATTATCTTTTAAAATAAAAAAAGCTAAAATCTCCTGAAATAATTCCGGTTTCTTTCTCCATAATAAAACTTTTAACAGCAGCTTTTCCAATTTCCACCTTTTTCAAAGCAGCCGGCCACTCCCAAAATTATATGTAGCGGCGGCGACAATAGCACCGGAGGGAGGAGGATTGGAGGATGATTGTTGACAATTTTCTCTCAACACAATGTCTTTTTCCCATCCATCCCTATAGTTCACTTCACTTCACTAAAATTGTTGGGAGCACAAGGGCAGAAGCAAAAGAGTGGGGGAGTAGCGGGGCAGAAAACGAGTGAAAATCGAAGAAGCAAATCCATCCTCCTCCTTCATCATTCCCTCAAATAAAAGCTGTTGGGTGTGAAGTGTGATTGCAGCAGGAAGAAAAAGTGTCTTCTTTCCTTCCCTCTGGGATGACACTTTTCTAATAAGGAGGATAGGATAGGCGCAAGCTTGTTGGCTAACAACAAGTATTATTTATGCTTATGAATGAATTATTATGATGCAAATTAAGCCAGAAATAATAAGAAGATTCCACCACATTTTTGGACACATAGATCAAATCAAAATAACAAAAAAAAAAAAAACAAGTGATTTATGGGCGGTGAATGACTAAATGAAATGATTAGTCATCGCTCATCTTATTCTCAAATTTCAATTTCATTCATTTTACCTGTTTTTTTCAAGTCATGCCCCTCTTTCAAAACTATAAATTAATTCGCAATAAAATTTCCACTTTTTTATAAATAAACATTTAGAAAAGATCAATAAAATGGTTAATTACGACACAATTGATGATCAACAACAGCATCGATATCATTCCACTACTTCAAATTCATCCAGTAGTGGACCCTCAACATTCGAAAGGACAAATGCGATGCCATCAGACGAGAAGGAAATTTTATTGGCATTTGAGGAAGTTTTGGTTTGTAATTTGTAATTATTATTTTAAAATAACCTGAAAAAATCCACAGAAATCGATGGATCTTCCGCCTGATAAAATGCGAACATTGCGAAATTGTGATTTGAAAAAGAAATGGGATTTGGTCTGTGATCAGCGACAATTCTCTATGGACCATGTGGTCACGGATCCTTCCGTCTATTTGGACAAATTGAAAATTTATATGGACAAAAAAGCGTTGAAAAAGGTTTTTACATTGTGTTTTTTTAAATAATTAATCTAAATTTAAAGAATAAAAAGTATTTGGCTGGTGAATCGTCGACCTCATTGCTTAAACATATTGAGGTAAATTCACACCAAAAAATTTAAATTATAAATTGCTGCAGATTTCTCTCCGGACCAACACCATTGAATGGGTTCGACAATTTTTGTCACCCAAAACGGATGGATTACGAATTTTGGTCGATTACATTTCATTCCTGCAGGATTCATTCTTCACTATTCTTGCGTAAATAACAAATATTAATTCTAAACCATTTAAATTACAATTTAGTAATGCTGACCATCATGACAAGGAACCATCTTCATCCACTTCCTTCGCACCATTGTCTTCCCAATTTGCTTCTTCCGACCAAAAATCGTCCAAAGGAAGTCAGCAGGGAATTCAACAACAAAATCCATTCAATGCCAGCCATTCCAGCGTTTCATCATTGCAGGTTAAATTATCAAAATAATTTAAATTTATCTAATCAATATTTCCAGGCATTGAATCAAATGAACGTGTCTACCCATTCTTCGGCCACCAATCGAGAGGAAAACACAAAAATGAGCACATTTCGAATGCCATATTCCACCAAACACAATGGGAATGGTACAAAAATAGGTGGCAAAAATGCACCGAATTTGGATGCAATGGACGACGATATCCACGTGGGCATTTTCTGCTTACGGGCATTGTTGAACAACAAAGTTTGTTGGAATTTTTTGTCCAAAATTACTCATATTAAATTGTTCAGTTTGGCATTACAGCGGTGTTCAGCAATACGCAGGCAATTTATTGCATTGTTCGTGCCATTTTGCATCCTTCTTTACGGTTAATTTTTAGCCCAAAATTCCCAATATTTTCAAATATTTTTAAAGAACCAAAGCATTGGCATTGGATCTCCTTTCGGGAATTGTTTCGTTGGCCGATGGTCATGAACTCGTTCTGAACGCATTCGACAAATTCCGCATTCAATATGGCGAGGTTCCTTTTCAATCAATAAAATTAATCAATAAATCCAAAATTTAAAGTTGTTCCGTTTCCAATCTTTGGTTCACTGTTTCAAATCCTCAACAAATGTTAATGTCGATTTTTTGACTTCCTGCATAAAGTAACCAATCATTAATATCCAAAAATAATTCATTGTTTAGGTTCATCAATGTCCTGGTCCATTCCACTGCGGATATGAACCAACGGGTGGCATTACAACGTAAAATATAAATAAATTAATAAAATATTATTTTTAATTTATTCAGATGAATTCGCCTGCCTAAACTTGGAAAGCCATTTGGAAGTAAATTTGTTTTAAAATTTAAATAAATTTTTGCCAAATTTATTTGCAGAATTTGTCCGTTGAATTTCCTGAATCGGATTTTCTGCTCACCCACATAAATTTATACGATGAAAATTGCATTGATGTGGAATTATTGCACGAAAAATCAATAAAATGTGATGAATTGGAACAGGAAATGAATTCTCTTCAGGTTTAAAATATAATAAATTAATTTTTAAATAAAAATTAAATTTAATTTAGTCGGAATGTTCACGCCAAAAAGAAGAATTCCAAGTGTTACAAGCGGATTGCTATGTTCAAATTGCCCAATTAAATGCGCAGCTGAAAAAATTGACAGAGGAGAAAACGGATTTGGAAAGGCAAAAAGCGCATCGAGATGCAAAAATCACAACATTGACAAAAGATTGGAAGGAAAGGGAGGCAAAATTCGAATCGGAGAGGGGCGAATTGGAGCAGCGGATTTCCCTCTTAGAACAGGCGAAAAAGGAAATTCAACGTAAATTAAATAAAATTATTTTTAATAATTTTTGAATATTTTTTTAGAAAGTTTAAAAATTGCGCAACATGCACCGCCGCCACCAACGCCACCTCAAATTACAACGCCAAAACCATCAATTCAACGGCCGGTCCAAACAAAAACAATTTCTACCGAAAATGAAGCGCCGGATAAACAAATTCAACAGGTTTAAAAATAATTTTTAGAAAAATTACATAAAATAAATTTTAGAAGGTAAAGAATGCAGCGCCTCCTCCGCCACCATTAAATGGATTGAAAAATGATAGCAATGTCAAACAATTGACAGGTAAATTCATTTTTAAATGGAAAATATTTAATTGTCGAAAAAAAAAGTATTGGAAATATCGAAAACATTATAATGGTTTAGTGAATCCTAGAGAGCTCGTCAACACTTATCATTTTTGATAATTATTTGCAAAAGGTTTAGTTAATTTTAATTGGTTTTAAACCAAAAAATGAAAATCGGTTTAAACGGTTTATTACCCTTTAATTTTGACCAAACAATTAAAAAATTATGTACCATTCAATGCATTTTAACCAGCAGTTCCATCCAATTTTGTATATGGTTTAGGCTTTGGGGGTCTAGGACAAACTCATTCTTAAACCGCTTAATTATTTTTGCCCTCTCTACTCTTTTTTCGTTAAATTTTCAATAATTTTTGACAAATTAAATACCCAACTTTTATATTAATTTTTTCAGTTCCAGCGCCCCCTCCTCCGCCACCCCCACCACCTCCACCGGCAATTTCCCTGAACAACAGGCCAAAATCGACAATGGCCCCCGGCGCACCGCCTCCCCCTCCTCCACCTCTTGGCGGACTTTTGGCCCTAAAAACACAACAACAAATTGAATTGCCCAAAAAACGAATTTTGGCCACAAAGTAAAATTCAAAATTAAAATTATTTTAAATAATTATATTTTTAGGAGTAAATTGCCAATCCTGAATTGGGCCACACTAAACCCAAACCAAGTGAAGGGAACAATTTTCAATGAATTGGACGATGAAAAACTTGTTGATGTAATTTAAATTTATTTAAATTTAATATTTTTTAAATTAATTTTTTTTTTATTAAATTTTAATTTATTTTAAGGTGTTGGATTTGACCAAATTGGAAAGCCTTTTTGGTGGAGGAACAACGATGGCAACGGCCGATGAGAGGGCATCCAAACATTTGGAAGAAGGAGGAGGGAACACGGAAGAGACAGAAAAACCGCCGCAACCTTCGCCAATTGGAGGCGGGAATGGGAAAACATCATTGTTGGGCACAAAAAGACTACAAAATATTGGTTTTTAATTTTAATTTTTGTTTAATTTAAATTATGTTTTTAAGCAATTATCCGACGGAAACTTGGCAAATCCCACATGGAAATTATGTTCGTTTTTTGTTTAATTATTAATTTTATTATGGGTGCAATTTTTTACCTATAACATATAAAATAAAGCTCGTCAAAACATATCAATTGGTCGATATATTATTGGGGCTTAAAACAAAAAACCATGAGATGTGGTTTAATACCAAAAACCGTAAGACGGTTTAAGCGGTTTAAAACCCAAAACCGTGAAGTGGTTTAAGCGGTTTAATAACTTGAATTTTGGATAAACCATAACAAATTATATATCAAATGATTCGTTTTAACGAAAACTATAAAATATATATAAGATTAATGTAATAAGATTAAGTACTAAAAAGTTATAATAAAAAAAACAAAAAACTTTTCTTTTATTATTTATTTCAATTTTATTTTTTAGGTCCGCCGTCCATCGATTCGATTTGTCCGTTTTGGGTCCGGACCAAGTGGACATTTTATTGCCAATTGTGCCCACCCAAGAAGAAATGACAAAATTGAGGGAATATTCGGCCCAACATTCAAATTCATTTGAGGCCCTCACAAATGAGGACCAATTTTTGGCCGAATTGATGGGAATTGAGAGAATCACACAAAAATTATTGCTGATGAAATTTATGGGCGATTTTGAGGACAGGTTTGAAATATTTTTGGCTATTTTTATTTTAAATTTTTTTCTTTTTCAGTATCAAATTGCTGATTCCGGTAACCAAAAATGTTATAATTTTATCAAAAATTTTTTAGCAACTTCAAAAAGTGACCGCGGCGGCCAAAAGTGTGCACAAAGCAAAGAAATTCCCAAAAGTGATTGAAATAATTTTGGCCGTTGGAAATGCAATGAATGGGGCCAGAAGGGCACCGGTTTATGGATTTCGGATTGGCAGCTTGGATTCGGTTAATAATAATATAAATTTATTAAAATTTTGTATTTTTTAGTTGAGCATTTTGAAAAGCCCAAAAGACCGGACTGTGACTTTGTTGCATTGCATTGTGGAATTAATTGGCGAGAAATTCCCAAATTTATTGGATTTTGGCACTGAACTGAAATTGGCAGAAAGTGCAGCGACCGGTAGAAATAAAATATTTAAATATTAATTTACAAAAAAATTTTCAAAAAAAAATTAAAAATGTCAAAAATGGTTCATTATTTTCGAAAAAAAACATTCAAAATTTCGAAGAGGTTAATAATTGTTTTTTAATCTTATAGAGCTCTTAAAGACGCATAAATTTTATATAATTTTTAATGGAACTAAAACGGTTTTAAACCGTTTTTTAAACCGGTTTCCATTTTTGGTTTGAAACCAATTTAAAATTTGGTTTAACCTTTACCAAATCTTTATCAACGATGCCTCTGGCTCTTGTCGAGAACTTCCAAATACTTTTATTTTATGCTTTATGGGTTTAGGATAAATCATTGAACCGGTATAAACTATTCGATATTTTCATTTTTTCGACAATTTTAGTGAATATGGAATCAATCAGTGCGGATGTTCGCGATATTGAGACAAAATTTGGCCAAGCAATGGCCGAACAAAATCGAAAGGGCAAAGAGGAAAGTCCGGCATTGTTGAATGCATTCATTGAGTCGGCCGCTGAAAAGATTGCCTCACTTCAGGAAAATTTCAAATTGGCACAGGTAAAATTAATTCCCTAAAATTAATATTATTTTCAAAAAGGAATCCTACGGCGAATGTGCGGAATATTTTGGCGAAGTGCCGGCCAAAATGCAACCCGACGTTTTCTTCACTCGAATTGTTTCATTTTGCAAACATTTTGATGCGGCCAGGGCCGAAAATGAGGCAAAAAGACAAGCGGAAATGGTACAAAAATAATTAAAAATTTATTTAAAAATTTACAAAAAATGTTAATTTTCAGCGCCATCTCCAAGAAGAAGAACAACAAAAACGTCGTTCCGCCCAAATTCAACAACGTCGTTCGGCAGCAAAGGGAGGGGCCAATATAAATGATGGAGGGAATGGAACGGATCGATTGCTGGACGAATTGAACGCAAAATTTATGCAATCAATGAATGGAAGTGGACAGCAAGGAGGGAATTCACGATTGAAATCATCAAACAAATTGGGCGATGGGTGAGTGTTTTTTTCAGTTAAATTAAGGCCAAATAATTGGATATTTTTTAACGGTTATTTGGGTATCGGAAAATTTTTTTGAATTTTGTATTTATTTTCTTAGTGCATTCTAAAAATGCTATTTTCTATTTTCAGTGTCTAAAATTAAAGTAGTGTGATCGAAAATTGATGCAATTTAAAAATGAAAATAGGAAAGGCCGAAACTCAAAATTTATCAAAAATCGAAAACCTATTTTTAAACCAACAAGACTCTCTAAAAATCGATCACCATTCTAGGATCTATTCTATTGAAAAATTTATGACTAATTTTACGAAAAACAATAGGGTAGGGTGACTTTGAAGATGTTAACTGATAACCATAAGTACTAATAATTTTACTTCTGTTTCTTTTTTCGATATTTTATCTAATTTATCAAAAAAATTCCAGTGACTTTGAGCGAATTATGGTGGAACTGAAAGATGGCTTTGTGGCATCAAATTCGATGATGGCAGCACCAATTGCGGCAAAAAGGCGAGGAGGCAAATCACCGTCGCCAAACCGTGAACGGGAAAAATTGAATTCAAGCCGGGAGCAGGAAAGATCCTCATGAAGAATTTTTGACATCAAAATGAACACAAAAAATGCACAGATATTTTTGCTCAATCTTCTAATTCCCCCTCAACAATTTTCATAATTATTCCACAAAATTTTGAACTAATTTCTCAGCCAAAACACAAAAATGATTCCCCAATCCCCAATTTGGACTGCTGAAAAATTTATTAATTTTATTTTGTATTGACTTTTTTGTTTGTTTTTTTTTATATTTATTTTTGACACTTCCATTATTCAATTTATATAAAAAAGGCGCTAGTATTTTACCCAAAATAGCCAATCAAAAATATAAATAAATTTTTATTTGCTTTGCCAGTGTTTTTCCATTCTTCTTTCTGTGTTCTTCTCTTTTAAATCACAAGTGCTTTTTGTCGTTTTTTGCATTGCTTAAATTTGCATTCCCGGACTTCCTCAAATTTTATCCATCTCCAAAATAATAGTTCCCAGCCCATTCCCCAATTCCAATTTGCTGTTCTCAATTTGACTTGCACAATAAAAATTACACAAAAATTATTAAATTTGAATTGTTTTTGATTTTTGCCGCATCAATAATTCCTCTTTTGAAAATAATCAGGCCAATATTCCCATTCCCATCATATTGCTTATATATTTTCTTAAAATTGACATTTATAAAACCCAACAAATTTTTGTTTTTATCAAATTTATCAAAGCAAAGAAAATAATAAAAAGTAAAAATTACAAAAATGTAAATTTTGAAAATGAGAAAAATGTTTAAAAAAAATCAAATTTTTGCAATTGAGTAGAAAAGTTTTAAAAAAAATATGAAATTCTGTGAACAAATTCTTCAAAAATTTAAAATGGTTTGGGAATTTTTCAGTTTGCCCTGAAATTTGAAATTATAAAAACAATTTGGAATTAAAAAATTTAGAAAGAAAAATGAAATTAATTAATTCATTGGCCAAAACATTTAACATCCTCCATTGGCCGGTGGTGGTGTTGGTGAACTTGGCACTGGCTCATGGTGGCCTCCATTCGCATTTCTCTTCACTCGATTTGCGGAATGACGGCGAATTGCCAACAAAACGAAGACAATGGCCAAAACGCCGGCAATCACAACGAGAAGGGCGACCAATGAAAGATGGGAGGTGGGAAACAAATCGCCCATTCCTCCATATTGGCCTTTAGCATTGGCCGAATTTGAGCCAGATTTGCGCGGATTGAATGGGTCATCCGGATGAGATAGTCGGATTTCTGTGTCGGAATGAGAGGGGATTTAATGGAGGAGTTGGTTAAAATTTTATCAAAAAATTTTTAAACATATTTTATTGTACTGCACCTTCACTGTATTCGGGTAGTTCCAGTGTGTAATTAATGAAGGGACCCTGGCGTTTGGTTGAATCAAAACGATTGGCCTCCAATTGGAAAAGCAAAAAATTTGAAGCAGAATCAAAAGATTGGCCTGGTTTTGGCGACTCAGCGGCCGAACATTTCACACTTTAATATTTGAGTGAATTTTCGAAGATTTTTAAGAAGGGAGACACAAACCTAAACATTGGAATTGAAGAAAGGCCATAGATCTAAAAATTATTGAATTTAGAAATATTCGAGGAATATTTAAATATTTATTCTTAAATTTTGCCTGAGGGTTCCTTTTCTAATATCTCTGACACACCTCTCATGCCAGTGGAATTTATCCTAATATTCCCCAAATTTATTTCAATTTTAAATCAAATGACCACCTGCAATTTGTCGGGACAATCGATGGTGCCAGCTGCTTTCCGGCTCATATCCAGCCCAAGGAAATCCACCCGAAATCGGGCCCATGGATCATCGCTTTGCAAAAGAAATTGACAATATGTGTTCGATTCCATTGGAGAACTATAAAATGAAATGAATGGTCATTATCATTATATATTTTGAAAGGGCATATAATTAATTTGAAAGGATAATTTTAACCTAAGAATGTTTGGAAATCAGAATGTTTGTGAAAATCAGAATGTTTGTAAAAATCAGAATGTTTGTGAAAATCAGAATGTTTGTGAAAATCAGAATGTTTGTGAAAATCAGAATGTTTGTGAAAATCAGAATGTTTGTGAAAATCAGAATGTTTGTGAAAATCAGAATGTTTGTGAAAATCAGAATGTTTGTGAAAATCAGAATGTTTGTGAAAATCAGAATGTTTGTGAAAATCAGAATGTTTGTAAAAATCAGAATGTTTGTGAAAATCAGAATGTTTGTGAAAATCAGAATGTTTGTGAAAATCAGAATGTTTGTAAAAATCAGAATGTTTGTGTAAATCAGAATGTTTGTGAAAATCAGAATGTTTGTGAAAATCAGAATGTTTGTGAAAATCAGAATGTTTGTGAAAATCAGAATGTTTGTGAAAATCAGAATGTTTGTGAAAATCAGAATGTTTGTGAAAATCAGAATGTTTGTGAAAATCAGAATGTTTGTGAAAATCAGAATATTTGTGAAAAACGTGTTTGCTAGTCTAAAAATCGTTAACAAAATACAAATCATTTGAATGTTTCCCACCTCAATTTGAGAATGCCTCCTTCGCCATTATTGTTGACGTTGATTTGCCCACAGGCTGAATCAGTGTATTCGCCTAATTTGACCTCAAATTGATGTTTTAAAATTATAATAAAAAATGGCTGAACCAATTCTTCGCAATTTTCCCCATCAAAAAGTCCGTTAAATGGACATCGACATGTGCAATCATCGGGCGAGAGGATTCCACCATTTTTGCAAAGTTGCGTGCAATGGTCTTGAATAAAAGGAAGAGTGGTTAATGAAATGCCAAAATATTAAAATAACCAACTGGTTACAAAAAACTAACCAGGACAAAAGAAATGTTTATTAATGTTGGGCACAACGGATTCGGTCGATGTTTTTTCGCCGGTCAAGGCAAGGCCAAGCAACCGAAGGCAAATAATTTCAACATCCTAAATAAAAGGAGTAAGGAAGGAACCAATTACTCGGGAATATTTTTAACACCAACATTGGCCGATGCGCATTTTGTGTTCAAATAAATTGTGACATTTTTTACACGTGAATTGAAGAATGAGGAATCCAAACCGCAAAGACTGAAAATAATATTGGAATAAATAATGTATATTTTAATAATTTGGAAAGGACCCGGATGGCGTGGATTGCACAAAATTAATTCGGAAATTTGTGCCATCATTTTCAATTGGGCCACCTCCATTTTGGATTGCTAATTTCAAACAAGTTTTATCCTGGATTTGTTCAATTGCTCGCATTGCCCCATTTTGCAAATTTGGATCTTTGGAAGGAGAATTTATTAATGGGAAATTTATTAGTAATTTAATTTCAAGGTATTTATATAGTTTTATGGTAATGGTATCTCTTTTATTTCTTATTTTTCCGAAAATTGATGCCCTCTCTATTAGAAGTCCCCTCTCCATTAATAGCCCCTTTCAAAGAGTTTCCGAAAAATAGTAATTAGTAACCCCGGGTCCTTATTAGGAAAAATATGGTCCTTGGTCTTTTTCCTATGAAAGGGGCATTCAACTTTATAAGATTGGAATTAATTAATAAATAAAGCTAATTAAGGTTTAAAATAATTTTTTTACAATTCCTTTTTTATTTTTACCAAGCAGTTGGGAAAGATCGACGGTGAATGAATGGTTGAGGTGGGAAATGGACATTGACTTTGACATTTGGAGGACATTGCAAAACAGCAAAATGAGCAGACAAAATGATGGAATCTGGCACAAAAATATGAGGAGAATTTATTCTAGAATTGTCAGAAAAATACCAGCATTTTCTTTTTGGCCACAAAAAAGTTGCCTTCTTCACTTCAATTCAATTAATTAGGGACAAATATTTGCTTAAATTTTTTGATGAATTTTTTGACCAAAGGAATATCGTAAAAAGGAATGAAAGAAAATGAAAAATTGGGGTTGGTTGGAATAGGAAATTGAGTTGGTGGGAGTGTGAATTTCGGCGCAAACAAAGAGGGCATTTGGTGGAAATGGGAGGAGAGGTTGGCAGCAGGCCCTCAAACCCATAATGATGTAATTTCATTATCGAGTATGAGGGTGGCCAAAAGCAAATTTATCCCACTGTCACCAACATATTCAACCCTTGTGTTGTTGTGGACACAAAGGCAATGAAAGGGGGGGGGGGGGGGGGGATGGCTATTTTGTGCTTGATGATTTGGGTTGGAAGGGGGAAGGCCGGCTGACAGCAAGTGGAATGAATGAAATGAAGGATGGATGGCCTTCTGCTCTGTGGCCAGGGACCATTTCCTCTTTGGTTGGTCCAATGGCATATTTTGGTCATTCCCCCAAAAAGAGAAGGGAGGATTGGAATTGTTTATAAATTTGAATAAATTCAATGAGGGTGGAACAATTTTATGGCCAATTCAAAATTTTTAATCTTTTTAAATGGATTTTTGGCCCATATCTTTTATAACTTCAAAGTTCTAAAATAATCAAATGAATGACCATGGATTTTGGATATTGTCCGGCAGCAGTAGCAGCTGGTTGGAAAAATATGGGTGTGAAAGGGCCAAAGGTCCAACGCGACCAAATCCCTTCTCCCATTTCCCCTCTCACAATTCGGCCTTTTCCATTCATGCGCCGTCCATCCGGATGCGGATAATGAGTTTCCCTCTCCTTTCAATTCCAATGCGCCCCAATGCGCTTGGGGGTGTTGGTGCGAGAAAATTGGAAGAATTCCTAATGAAAAAGGGCCGAATGGAGGATGGATGGGTAAAAAGGGATATGAGGAGGGGAAGATGGATTATGTGGGCCAAATTAGCAGTGGCCAAGAAATTGTGGAAAGGGAGGATTAATTTGTTTTTGTTGAGGGATTTTAATGGGGTTGTTTGTGTCAAAGAATAAAAATGAAGGGAAACATTGATGGATCAATTTATGATTATGACCCTAAGGCATGTAAAATTGTTCATTGACTATGGTCATTTGCAAAGATACGGTATAATAAAATATGGTTTTTATAGTATTTTTCTGCTAAACCCTCATATATCCCTGAGAATCAAACTAATGGAGATGCCTCAAATAGGCCAAAATCTGCATTTTCTACCAAAAACTCTAATTTTGTGCTTGAAAAATTGACTCATTTTTGCATGGATTAATAATATAAAAAAAAAGTAGAAGAAAATGTAATTGATGGAGGAAATGGAGGGAAAGTCGAGGGCCAGCTCGAGGTCGTCGACCACTGACGGTCCTCGTCGATATTATGCCCATAAATTTGAGACTGGACTGTCCGAATGGACCATCCATCCCTCGTCCCTCCTTCATCCGATGACCCCGGCACCGGCACACATTTCCCCACCCATTCGCCACATTTGGCTTGGAGAAGGTCTCTTCAGGGCGAGGCTCAATTTTTGCCCTTCACTTTCGGCCGTTGCGCTTTTTGCCACCCCAACAACATTTGTTTGGGTTGCCCTTCACCACACACATTGGCCCAGGGGTTTGTTTGCCTTTTTGTGCCCTCTTCAAAAAATGGTGGGCGAAATGAGAGTGAGTGATGGGAATTGGCTTTGGAGATGCAAAAAGAAAAATGACCGCGGCATTTCCATTGAATGAGCAAGAAGAAAAATTGATAAAAAGCAATCGGTGATTTATTTGATCGGGGAAAATGTTGGTGCGGAACATTGAAAAAGATTTGAATCCTTAGAAGAAAATGTCAAAAATTTGGGGAATTTGTTGCAATTTGGCCATAAAATTGTGGCCAAAATAGTAAAAATTGGTTCAAATATTCCACCAAAATTTAAATAATAAAGCTTTCAAAAACCAAAAAAAGGGCCACAAATGTGAAAAGGGAAAGGGGAATAGGGTAATCCTTCCGTCCGCCATCCCCAAAAATTTCCCAAAATTTAAGTCAAACAAGCCAAGCAAAGGGGAAAGCGAGGGCATCAAGGGGTCAGCGGTCACATTTGGTGGTGGAGGTTTGTTTGGCCTTCCACCAACGACGGTCTCGTCCCCTTCTCGACTGCTCTCCCGACCGATCCCCAAGAGAGGTAAAGAGGCAAATTTGGACATCACAGGGCCGAGTATAGAAAGGTCGCATCTTTTCCCCATTCATTCACCCTCGCATATTCCCCCCTCTCCCAAATTCCGTCCTCCATCGGCCACCGATGGATGACCGGCTTGGCCCAACAAAAAAATGAGGGACGCCAATGTGAAAAAGAAAGAAAGCCGAATGGATTGAGGCTTAAGAGAGGAAATGGAAAATGAAAACATTGAATGGACAATGAGGGAATAAAATTCGGATGATTGGCCACATTTGAATATTTTATTTCACACAAATTACTCTTTTGGCCCAAGCAAATTGCAGTCAAAAAGGCATAACATTATTTATTACAAATATAAATAATCAAATTAGAGCTCTTTTGGCCATAACAAAATATTCCTCAATTTTTTTGGATTGGTGGGCACAAAAAAGCATTGTTGTACTCAAAAAGGGCCAAATATATGGAAGGATGGAATTTGAGCCCTTTCCTTTCTTTCGTCCACATTTTGAATTGCACAAAATGAGAGGGTTGAGTGGACGACGGGAAGGTTGGATGAATGGTTTGTCGCTTGGACGGTTTTCCCAGCCAACAAAAATGTCCATCCTTTCAGATTACTAGGCTTAAGCCCCCCTAAACAAAACATTTGGTGGATGGAGGTTAATTTTGAATTCTATGCGGGAGAAATATTATATTCAAATTTTCTCGGCTTTATACCAACATTCTGATTTTCACAAACATTCTGATTCTCCCAAGCATTCTGATTTTCACAAACATTCTGATTTTCACAAACATTCTGATTTTCACAAACATTCTGATTTTTCACAAACATTCTGATTTTTCACGAACATTCTGATTTTCACAAACATTCTGATTTTCACAAACATTCTGATTTTTCACAAACATTCTGATTTTTCACGAACATTCTGATTTTTCACGAACATTCTGATTCTCCCAAACATTCTGATTTTCGCAAACATTCTGATTTTCACAAACATTCTGATTTTCCCAAACATTCTGATTTTCACAAACATTCTGATTTTTCACAAACATTCTGATTTTCACAAACATTCTGTTTTTAACAAACATTCTGATTTTCACAAACATTCTGATTTTCACAAACATTCTGATTTTCACAAACATTCTGATTTTCGCAAACATTCTGATTTTCACAAACATTCTGATTTTCACAAACATTCTGATTTTCACAAACATTCTGATTTTCACAAACATTCTGATTTTCACAAACATTCTGATTTTCACAAACATTCTGATTTTCACAAACATTCTGATTTTCGCAAACATTCTGATTTTCACAAACATTCTGATTTTCACAAACATTCTGATTTTCACAAACATTCTGATTTTCACAAACATTCTGATTTTTCACAAACATTATGATTTTCACAAACATTCTGATTTTCACAAACATTCTGATTTTTCACAAACATTCTGATTTTCACAAACATTCTGATTTTAACAAACAATCTTATAAATTTAAAATTTTAATTTCAATTTTTATACAAATAAATAATTTAATAATCAACAATGGCGAAAGAATAAAGAAAAAATTCCTGAATATTATATTTATAACTTCGGAATGGTGTATACTTAATGGATGTGAATATATTGTATTTTTATCATTTCCATTGGTCATTTCGGTTGTCTCTCCTAATCTCGCAATTGTTCGTGCAATTGGTCAAACAAACAAATGGTTGGACGATTATTTGAAGGAAGCCCACAAATTATCTGAATGCGCAAGTGTTAAAAATATTATGGTATTTTTTTTACTCACTGAGATACGGAAATCACGGTCACGGCTAATTTCATGGAAATTGGGAGCGGCTTCACCAATTGGTTGACGAATAATGAAATCGAACCATCTATTAGCCACATGCATTATTGGACAATAACGAAGACATTCTTGGGTGAGTTGGTTTTGTGTTTCCTCATTCGGTGCTGGATGGTTGAATCGTAGAAACATAATGATGAATCTTTGGGCAACTGTGGCGTTGTTGGTGAATTCCTGTGGATTTTTAAGGGAAGATAAAATGTTGTGGACATTGGATTATTGTGAAATTTGATAAATGTCTTATTAGATGGGCCATTTTGATTAGGATTTGCTTAAAGAGGAGGCTCTCAGCTAATATAATATTATTATTTAAAATGAGTTAATGATTTGACATAATTCTAATTTAATAACAAAATCATCAAAATTGGTTCAGCCCACTTTTGAATTTGGATCCTATGAATAAATTTTGTGCTTACCTGAATAATGCGATTTTTCATTCGAGTTGGAAGTTCCCATAGAATCCAAACGCGTTGTGGCGGTCGGCGTGAACAACCAACGAAGCATGAAATTATTGTCAAAAGCGATGCCACGAATGCGAGGAATGGTCAAAACAAAATCCTCATCCAACAAATGGCCAATTAGTTGACGGGGCTGAAATTTATAAAAATAATTTAAAAATATTTAATTAAATTATAAATTATTTAATTTTCTTAAATAAAGAATATAATCATTCAAAATCCTAGATCCATAAAACTTAGATTCTGGGTCTCGCAGATTCATTATTTAGGTATTTATGGTGGGCTAAGGGCTAGTGTCAACCAATCGACTTAATTTTGAACTAAAAACCAAAATCGGTTTAAACTGTTTAATACACTTACTCTTTAATTTTGACCAAATCATAAAAAATTATGGCCAAAGGCTTTAGCCTTATTTTTATGACTTTTTTTACAAATTAAATACCGCAAGCCAAAAAAGCTACACTCAAAATCTCTATAAAGAAAATGAAAAGATTATTTTTAGGCTAATCTAAAGACACACAAAAATATTTTTGAATAATGATTAAAATTATTTGCCTTGTAATGATGAACAATTGTTTCTCCACTGTCCAATCCAAAGCAATGGCCAATCAGTGCTTGACGAGCGAACATTTGGAATTTAGCAAAATCGGCGGTGTGAATCAGTTGCTCATTGCGATTAGCTGGTTGGAATTTCACCTAAGAAATTAATTTGGTTAAAATTGCGTCAATTAAAAAATCGGATTTTACCACGAGAAGAAAGCCCTGCTGAAAGCATTGTCGGATTAGATTGAAGAAGGAAAGCACTGGATCACCAAAATGACAAAATATTAGAAGATTACGTAGTATTATCAAGAAAATCTTACTGAATATAAAGTCGACTGAAGCGAACATATTCCGGTGGAGGAACTACGGCGATTGGAAGCTCATTGTTTGTGCCACGTTTGCATAATTTTGTGTGGCCCCATTGTTTGCGGGAAAAACTCAGATCGGATAACATCTTTCGATGTTCTTCTTCGCCATATTTTTTGGCCAAATTCGTGGTAATGATGTCATAAAACAAATAATTGACCAGTGAGATGTTTTGAATTTGTTCCGGTTGTTCAAGCGATTTGAAGATTTCTGTCCAATTTTCGACGGGCAAATATATTGGCATTGTCGTAGATTTGTTATTTATTCTTATTATTGCTTAAATCAATAATTATTAAAGAAAATATTGATTTGATTTATATCAGATATGTAAATAATTTGAATATATATTATATATTAATCAAAAAATGTGAATATTATGAATTTTTATTCTATTAAAAATCATTCATCATTTAATAAATTAAATTAAAAAGTTGAATTCTTCTTTGATTGACTATTAAAAATGTTCAGCAGGATCCGCTTCTTTTGCTGTTGACTGGATATTGTGGAGAAAATCGTTTACAAACAAAAAATGTTATTAAGGCAAATATCTGAAAAAAGGGAAAAAATAAATACAATGTTTAATTTAATAAATGACTTACGAAAATAATAATAATCCCTGCAATAATTGTTGTTGTGATTGGTAAGCCAAAACTTTCCACTGAAATGCTGCCGAGAGTGGGACCAAGAAATGCACTAAATAAGAAATTGAACATCATTTTATTTTAATTGAATTTAAATTACCCAACGGCAAATGCAGATTGGAATACACCGGACACATAACCATATGTTTGGAATGAATCCTCGTAGCCATTTTCTCTAAAAAAATTATTTTAAATTTGATAGTTAATTTATTCACTTACTTTACAGCATCAAGGCAATTTTTGAAAGTTGGAATGTAGAGAGCGCCTTAAATAAAGGAGAATATTAAGAATTTTAATAAAAAATACCTGAAGCAATACCCAAAACAGCCAAAGAGATGCAGATCAGAATTAAATTCCTATAAATATACAAAATATTAAAAAACGAATGCAATTAAACTTACTTTTCGATGTTCAAAAATGGCATTGGTCCAATCAAAACCAGGGAAAAGATGGTGGCCATTGAGCCAAAAAGCATTAGTGCATTTGAACAATTCCATCGATCGAGGAGAAGACCCCAAAGTGGTGCAGTGAGACAATAAAAGCCATCAAAAAGTAGAAATATTAATCCCACCGTTTTTGGCGACAAATTGAACTTAAAATTAATGTTTAGAAATAATTAACAATATGTAAATTACTTACCGATCTCAAATGTTTATCCAATGTTGGGTCGAAAAATGACAGTGAAATTGCACAAATGATTACGGCACAGATCATTAGCCAAATGACGGGAATTTTGAGCATTGTGAGGATGCCCATTGCATCATCCGTTGGTTTATCATCAATTTTTTCGATCAGAAAATATGAAAAGATTGTGGCCAAAAGGAGCAGAAAGCCAAGAACAAAAAATGGAAGTTGAAAGCCGCCACCTTCATAAAGCAGGGCACCAATGAGTGGGCCAATACTGTAGCCAAGACCGGCGAATGTTTCCATTATTCCCTAAAATTGATGAATATTTAATCAAAATTTTGGTTTAGTAAAAACCAACCACAATTGTTGCGATTCTCCCTGGGAAACATTTTGCACTAATCGCAAAACATGCGGTCACAAAACAGGCATCGCCAAATGCTTGGGCGCATCGAATGAAGAGGGCGGACCAGAAGAAGATGGGACCGGCGGGAAGTAATTTGAGCATTCCAAAGGTGATTGCAGTGATGGAGGTGACAAAAAGACCAATAATGATCATTGGTTTGGAGCCAATTGAAACCAACTTAAATGATTGAACATTATTAATTATTATACATTATATTGTGTTAAAAATACTCACATATTTGCCTAAAATTGGAGCGATGAAGAACATACACAATTCGAAGATGCCAAATATTAGGCCGATCTCAGATTGGTTCATTCTTCAGAAATATACAATAATTATATTTTGATGATTAAGTAACTCCTAACTCATACCCTTTTAACTCGGCTTCCTTCGGGAAAAATGGAGCAATGCAACTGAATGCGATTGTGCTGCAAAGATTTGCCGTGGCCAGCATCCCAATTGTGGCCCATTGCTTTTTTGTCAAATCCGAAAAACGAGTGTGTATTGATGATTCACTGCTGCTGCTGCTTATGCTGCCACTTTCGCTAAATTAATGTTTTAAATTCAAAAATTTAAATGTGAAAAACCTTTCTATATGCTCATCCTCATCCGATTCACTTTCCGGTATTGTTACTTGTTGATTTTGTTGATCTGTTGCAGTTGACTGTTCTAATGGCTGCTGCTGCTGTGATGGAATTGTTCTTTGTTTGGCCTGTCCAATTATGCGCATTTCTTTTGGCCCAGTAATGCGAGGAGGATGAACTGTATTCGTCGTAGGTGTTGATTGCTGCAATGCTGTGTTGGCTCCAGATAAATTGCTCGTATTGGCGCGACGTTTTTCTTGTGAAAGTTTGGTGGCCAATGTTGGCATGAATGGGGAAACAATCAATGGGCTAAATTTACATATATTAGTGGATTGATCCAATCAAATATTACCGAGTTTTGGTGATGTCCGTGTCACTCCTTCTTTTTTGACGGCATATTTTCGATGGATTCCTCCTTTGTTGTGCCTCATCCCCATGTTGTTGTTCCGGTCTTCTTCGATTCAAATTTTCAGCAGAATGTGAGGTAGAAGCTTCTTCAATATTCAAGGCCAGCGAATTGTGTTCCCTTTCATTTCGTTCTCCACAATCCTCATCCTCAGCCATCGTGTCGCTGAGCTTTGAAGGTAAAGATTTGTTATTTTTCATTTTATTTGTTGCTGACATTTATTCTGCATCGATTATTAAAAAATAATTTTGAAATAAATCAATATTTTTTCTCATTTCCTTTGAAAATAAATCGGAATGATTTTAACATTTTTGAAATTATTTTTATTTAATCAAAAATACGTTTTATACTGAAAAAACAATAATCACCATTTATTTAATTAATGGAATAATCATATAGAAGTAGAATAAATTATCGATAATCCTAATAGGTTTCATCATTATATTTGATCATTCAATCAATAATCGTCCTCATCATTATCCGCGCTTTTCCCGCGTTTCTCTTTGAATTCCAGTTTCTCTTTTTCCGGATATTCTGCTTCCCATTTGATGGTCAATTCCTTTTCGGCATCATCCACCAAGAAAGTCCATTCCAAGTTGTTGTCCTTGTTCAATCTGGCACCCACCGAAGGAGCCTTCAATTGTTCTGCGGTGCTTCTTGCCAATTCATCGTTTCCATTTGCGGTGTTCGTCGTAGTTGATGTTGATGAACGCGCAGTACTGAGCCCACCAGCCTTTCCAGCAGCAGTGCCATTCACCACACGAATTACTTGCCCGGAAATTTCAAGCGACGGAAGGCGAATCTGACAATGAATAAAATATTTAAATGGGTGTTAATTAATTTGCTAATGAAATCAACTTTTTGTATCGGAAAATCAACAATATTTTTGTTAGGAGTAAAAATTTGATAATTAAATATTAAAATATTTTCATATGTCCCCATCCTTCACTCCTTACCTTAATCTTCTCGTCAGTCGATTTTGGAATTGGTTCCAAAATTGTCAGCATCACTGGTTGACTAGAGCGACTGTTTTTGACCAGGATTTTCTGCTCATTCACCAAATTGGAACTTTTGCTAAGCATCCCGGTTTGATGGTGTGATTTGTTGTTCGGCTTGTATGACACTTTGAGGTAGGGGAAAACACCCAATGGCACTTCGAATTTTTCGCCCGGTGAAACATTGCCAAATTTGTTAACCTGTGAAATAATGGAAAATGTTTGAAAAATTGAACAAATTTTAACCTTTTGAATGTAGCAATTGTTCAAATAGATGGAAACTGGGCCTTTGAGCAGTGGGTAGTCGGATGAATTGATGCACGAGACCGACATGTACACATTAGTATTCTTCGAAGGAACACAATCGAGATGGGCCAAACAATCGAAGTTGCGGTCGGCAATTGTAACCTAAATATATTTGGTGAGCATGAAAGGTGTACTTTTAATGGATAAAGCCCAAAATTTGGCTAAAATCCACGCTCCTCCTACTCCAAAAAATAAGAAGATGATGATGACGAAGAAGAAGAAAATGATGAGGAAGAGGCGAATTAACTCATATTCATCATCCTCATCTTCTTCTTCAACAGCATACTCATTATCATTATCTTCATCATCGTCATCTCTGCATCATTATCTTCTCCTTCTTCTTTGCCATTCTACCCCCCTCCCCCTATAGCCCAAGGCATAGTTGTAAACATTTTGAAGATGACTCACTTTGTGTTCGCTATCATCCGCCGGAATGCTTTTTGCCTGTGGAATTGTGAATGTGCTCGCCAAAATTTGTTCCGATGCCTTCGTTGTTTGAACTTTCATCACTTCACACATCTCAGGAGACGAACGGCAATAAGCCAATTCTTCATCAGAACCACCGGCAACTGGTGCCACCATTGCCGTACTGGTGCCCAGCGGTCGTGATCTGGCGGCCATCATCATCATCGCCCTTCGTGGTTGGTAATGGTGAACTGATTTGGGAGACGGTGGTGGACGATAGAATTCGGCATAGGTTGTGCCCAATGTTGGCAATAATCCGCCATGAGGTTGCGCAGTGCTCAGCACCAATTTCACATTCTGTAAATTATTTATTCATTTCATGTTCGAATTGTGTGTTAATTTCCCTACCTGCCAATCTTCTCCGCTATTTTGGCTGATCATCCCAAAATAGGTGACTTTGATTGATTTCTTCTTCATATCTTGCTGATTGTCCATTTCCACACGAACGTCATATGAAGGTGACCAATAGGCGCGTTCAACCTTAAAGTTTGGGGTTTAAGCTGACTTCTGAACCATTATAATCTCTTTTTGGCATTTTAAAAACTTTTTCTAAATTTTTTTCCTTAAATTGTTCACCTGATAACTGAGCACAATTGTGGCCTTTTCGCCCGGCTTGCCATCATTCACCAAATCCATAGAAATTGACCTATAAATTCCACAAAGTTTAATCTTCCACCCTTTTCTCCAACTAACTTCTTCATGATCCCTTTCTGCACCAATTCATCCAATTCCAGTTTCAATTTTTGCTTTTTCTCCTTCAAATTGTCCAATTCCTTGAGTTGTGTGCGAAGCTTTTCCTTCAATTCTTTGGTCTTTCTTTCATGGAATGTGTACAATTTTTCCAATGATTGCTCGGCGCCATCATCGAAATAGACTGCTCGAAGATGTTGTTGGTCGACAAGGGCCGATTTGCCAAACTAAAATAAAAATTGATAAATTTATATCCTATGGAATGGATAACCAGGACCGCCCCTTCCTTCCTTACATTGTCCAAAATTTCGCCAACCGCTTTAATCTGCTTCTCCGGAATTCCTTTCTCATCCTCCAACTTTTCTTTTTTGGCATTCACATCTTCCAATTTGGTTCGCAATTCCTCGATCTATTAAAAAATTCAATTTACTTCGGTTGGAGCTTGGAGGCGATTGTTTACTACCTTCTTGCTTCTGACTTTGTCTGAATCCAAATATTCCTTCTTCATTTGGACTTCATGGATTGTAGCATTGCCTTCACCGTCCACACGAACAGTGTCTTCGATGATATGACGGGCCACATTCTGTAAAATAAAAAACAAAAATTATTTGAACTTGTAATCTTTTCTGACCTCGATCAATATACGATTCAATCCAGGATTGAGTTTCACTGGAATGCTGCGCTTCACTTCAGCCCTATCCGTATACACTGTCACTTCGGAAATTGGCAAATCGCTGGCTAGCAATTTATGCACACTTGGGTTTGGTTCCATTTTTATTTAGGAAATAAGGTAATGATCTCTTAAAAATTGGAATTTTTAATTGGAAAAATACTAAAATGGAATGATTTTAATTGGTAAAAAACTAATAAAATGATTTTGTATTCAACATTTTGGCCTCATATTTTTATTCAAGGTCGTTTTTTTGTTTAAGCAATTTTTGCTGAGAGGGGGCAAAAAAAGACATTTTTAGTTGTTGTGAAATTAGGTAATATATTGTAAAGGTAAAAAATAAAAATTAAAAGGAAAAAATTGAGGTCGAGCGTCGAAGTAATGAAATGAGAAAAATGCATATGAATGAATGTGCTGTGCATTGTGTGCAAGTGCAAGCAAGCAAGAAATTACGCAATCGATATCGATTATTCATTCGCTTCGATATTTATAAAAAAAAATAAATAAAATACTGTAATGCTAAAAAAATTTTTTAGGTGGGGCGTGGCGCGTGGTGCATCCCGTTTGTGCCATCAACCTCAACCCAAAAGATCCGATCCAAAAGTGACACACCCAAAAGATACACATTGAAATGTTGTCTTTTTCGGTGGAAATCACAAATGTCTTTATTATTAGTCGGTAAAATATAGGGTGATTCGACATTTGCGACGGGAACATTTGCGCCGCCGACATTTGCGCCGGAACTTTTGCGACGCCGACTTTTGCGCTGACGACTTTTGCGCCGGAGCATTTGCGCCGTCGACATTTGCGACGCAGACTTTTGCGACGCCTACTTTTGCGCCGCACACAGAAATACGAATTATTGTTTATTAAAGAAATTATCGGACCGAATGCGCGCAATGGTTCAACATGGCTGGCACATCCTCAGGCATTACGATATCGTTTAACAACAAGGGGATTAGATGATTGGGTTTATTGATGCTTGGGATTTTTATATAACATTTATTTAACAATTTTATTTATTCATTTGGTTAATAATTTTAATTTTGATAGTTAATAATCATAACTTGGATTTATTTTACATCATTTTGCAAAATCTAATCGTATTTCTAGAGGCGGCGCAAAAGTAGGCGTCGCAATAGTCGGAGTTGCAAATGTCGACGGCGCAAATGCTCCGGCGCAAAAGTCGACGGCGTAAAAGTCGGCGGCGCAAGTGTCGGCGGCGCAAGTGTCAGCGGCGCAAATGCTCCGGCGCAAATGTCGGCTAACCAAATATAGTTCACATTCCACATATAAATATAACGTCCAACCCAACTTTTTCCATCCATATGTTTAGTTTTAGTTAGTTCCTTTCATGGTATATAAAATGATTTAGTTCCTATTTTATGTAATTCCACACAAATTACCACCAACAACATTCAGCGTTTCAGAGTAATTCTATTCTATAAATTGAAATATAAATGTCCGAAAGATCCAGAGTTCGCAAATTTAGCACGAACCACAGAGGTCGTTCAGCATCGATTGGACGCAGAATGAGAAAAGAAGAAGATGAAGGTAAGCAAGCAAAAAAAGAAGGCACAAATTGAACAAAACATTTTCAGGCCAGCAACCATCAAAACAATGGCAGAAGGCAAATGCATCCGAATACTTTGAGGAATTTGGCCGTGACCTTTGGGTAAAGCAGAAGTTAAGCGACTTGAGTGATAAAGAATTCGAGTTTATCTATCGAGGTTGGACTGGACTAATTTTAATTTTCAAATATTCAATTAATTTTTAGTTGGACCCGATGATGTCTACATTGATGGTAATAAAATCAGAAAGGTTTCAAATTAAAGAATTTTTTAGATCCAGAAGGGCCACCACCCGCCAATCATTGCAGTGGGCTTTTTCAAGCAGGAGGAATATCAAAAGCTTATTTCCATATGAAAGCGTTGGCAGTAGCCCAGCAGAAGGCACAAGCACAATCAACGAGTCAGCAGCAGGGGATTGACGGTGAACAGCAGCAGGGAAATAATGATGGTGGTCAGTTTATGGGTTTTTTTTGCCATTTATAAAGTTTAAATTTAGATGGCCAAAACAATGAGAAGAAGAATGATGTCAAAGAAGCCATGCATGCACCAAAATGGTGATGAAAATGTCGAGGAAATGGAATTTTAACTTCTTTGATTGAATTAAATGTTTTTTTTAACAAGTTTAAATGGTTTACATTTTTTTTTGTTTTGAATAAATTTTTTAAAAATTTTTTTTTTTTTATTATTGATTGTGTTTAAATGCTTCATTCATGCATTTGTACTTGTACTACAATATCAATATGTGATATAACCGTCTCAGATTGTCGTTTTTAAACAATAATTCACGATTTATCTTCGGTTCCGACAATTTAATCAAATCTTCCAGTTTATTAACTGTTTTATTTTAAAGAAGATTTGTTAGATCAGAATATTCATATTCAGTAATTCATCTATTTATTCCAATTGCAACAAATGTATACGGAAATTCGTGAACTTGTGAATTTTTTGGCACGCTACTTTCACTTGCGTGTCCCACGTCTTAAGGTTAGCCTCTTAATAAATCAATTATTTAATTAAATAAATTCTTAGATCGGAATGTTTTGCGAACAAATGGCCAACAATTGCATTTTCCGTTTTCAACCTTATTGGAACATCAATCAGCCGAAACAACGTTCGTTTATTTACTCAATTAAAAATATTATAAATTTTATTTGTTTCAGATGAAGAGCAGCGCATAATTCGCATTTCGCGTGTCTTCTGCGATGAGTTGGTCACAATGGCCGCAAAATCCGTTAGTGTTTTGCTTGACGAATTGCTTAACTGCTTGCCCGGTTTGGAATCAAATTCAATTATTTTTAATCCAATTAAATTATAGAATCACTGATCCTCTATGTCAATCCCGGCGAAGTATTCTATTGTAGCAGCGACTATTCATCACCAATCCCGATTTGGCTTGGCTCCGTGAATGAAGATCTCAACTACAATGAACAGCAACAAAATCCGGTTAATTCGCTGATTCTGCCTCAACCATTGCCATCAATCATTCTGCCGCCGCCAACAATGCCATCGCCACAAGGACCACCAACTCAATTTGGACCAACTCATCAATTTCCATTACTGCAAATGTCTTCATCAATCGTGCCTCTGATGTCTACTCAACCACCTAATTATTCGGCAATTCCTTGGCGCATTCCATTGTCTTTGGTCCATCCACGTGAGCTTGGCTATGAATGCACCAGTCCGGTATGAAAAAATCACAATAAAATTTTTAATTCCAAGATTTTAAGTATTCCGGCTTTCTGATGTTTCGCTTCATCATTCCTGGCACGCCGAAATTCACTGTTGAAAGTTTCGCCAGCACTCGTTTTGGTTCCTTCCGCAAACGTTCGGACCATGAGAAGAAATTTGTTGATGCAATCAAACAATTCGTCACCAATTCAACGAGCAATGAAACGGCCAACAACACCAATACAAGCACCAGCGATAATTGGCTGAATGGATGAAATGAAATGAATGAAGAGAAGAGATGAAAAAGAATCCAAATTATTCAATTAATAATTGATCATATTACCCTAATTATTTAAATGATTGATCAATGATCTTATTATCTAGCCTTCAACATTTATTTTTGGATTATTTATTTGGGCTAGATTATTTTATTGTTAACATTTCAACAATTCTGCAAATTACATACATACAAACCATTTTTATTTTGTTATTTCATTATTCATTCTATTTATTAAAATAAAATTTTGGAGAAAATTTATTGATTATTTATGTTGATTTGGAAGTGTCCTTTAAGGCAACCAAATAGATGGATTAATGTAGTTATTGAATACATAAGGAATACATGGGTAGACACATTCGGGCTTCTTTTGAACCAAAACTGTAAAATATTCTCCGAAAATTGCATCAAACCCATAAAAACATTCCCAGGAAAATGCTTTTTACGTCCTCCCCCATATTTTACATTCTTTTATCTTTAAAATGAGATAAAGAACTAATTTTTATTCTAAAAAGTTTTAAGCTCTATAAAATGTGGAAAAATTGTGCGTTAGAAGAAAACAATTTATCTTGGAATGAAAGGAAATAAAGAAAAAGGATTTGAACTATTAAAAATATAATCGATGGAATATAAGTTGGGGAGGATTCTACCGGTAAGTTTTGGTAGAAAAAATACAAAAATATGCAACGGGATTTTCACTGGCAAAAATACAAAATAAAAATGGAAATAAAATATCAAAAAGATGGAATGAGAATTGGTTTTGGTGGGCGACTAGAAAGTGAGAAAAAAAGAAATTGAGGAAATTGGAAAAATTGGAAAAAGTTGCATTTTGTGTGTGAAGTGAGTGCCAATGCCAATTTTGCATTTCTTTTCAATAATTCGATGAGATCACCGATGTTTGACTGATTTTTTTGGAACAATAATATTTGCCAGTCCTTGGCCCAAAACTGAGCGTACGTTGAATTGGTGGATTTCGGGTCGGCTGCGAATTTTGGCCAATTTTTTGTTCAATTGTGCTCGTCTCATCCAAACTTGTGCCGCCGAAATGAATGGATTGGGCGGTGGATGAGAATGGATTGATGAAGGCGGCGGGTTGGGCAATTTCGACACTAAAAATGAAATAGAATTGGAATTTTATATTTTTGGCTGACCGTCCGGAATGTAAATCATGCAAATGTGTGGAATAGCCATTGTCCAGCGAAACACAATTATTGCCGGTTTGACGGCGGCGATGATGGCCGCCAACTTTGAATATTCTTTCGGCATTTAGGCCAGCATTCGCATAAACTGCCACATCTTTTGCACTTCCATAAGCTGCCTAAAATTCCAAATTATGATTTAAAATTCGGTAAAATTTGCCTGAATGCAAAGTCCAATGTCGGCCAAATGTTTCATAAATTGCATTTTTTGGCGCAATGGTTCGGTGGAGAGAGAGGGAGTGAAGAAAAGGAGACCATGTGGGAAATTGTGGGTGGCCAGCCAAGTGCTCACCAGCCGTTGTTGCATATCCAAACGAGCGGTTAAATAAATGATCAAATATCCCTATAAAAATATTGATTTATTGATTGGTGGATTTAATTTAATTTTTGGTTTTTAAAATTCATAAAATTTTAGGTTTTTTGTAAAAAAATGGACCTGTTGTTGCCAGAAACGAACAACATCAACAGCCCCTGGTCTGAGCCGAGGATCGCGACCAGTCTTTTGGGTGGGAAAATAAATTTATTCTCACAAAATTCGACTTACAACGGAAACTGAAGCAGTCAGCGAGCCATCAATGCTGAACACCACAATTGGAGTACCCGGTGGCACAATTGCCATACTCACTGAGAGGAATGTGTCTGAAAAAATCGATTTAAAATTTTATTTCGGACTAAGGTCAATAATTAATTTATTTTGGATGACCATTAACTAGTGCCTAATATTTCCTTTAATATTCAATTTTAATTTAAATTAATTGTGAATAATATTAAAATAATACTCACGATCGCCTTGCACAATCAGCCGAACATGATGAATTCCAATTGGCAATGTTTTGCCCAAATTTATTGTCAATCGGCCATTTTTGTCTGTCGTTTCCACTCCTCTCAAAAACCATTCGCCCCCGGCGGGCAGTACATAAACGAGCACATTCTCCTGGGACAGGACCACCAAATCCATTGGTCCATAACAAAATCGGGCATTGATTAATTGTTCTTCCCCTCCGTCCACAACAATTACATCATTGGCCCGATGGTTGGCTGCCAAATTGGCAATCTTCAAAAAAAAAGTATCGGAAATTGCGAAAAGAATAGTTTTGGTTTGTCCTAAACCAAACCATAAACCCTATACCCAATCGAGTTTCGTAAAGACGCACCAAATGGTATATAATTTGGCATGGTTTAGTCAAACATTAAGGGTATTATAAATCGTCTTAGAGTTTTTGATATTAAACCATTTAATTTAACCATCTTATCTTTTCTGGTATTAAACTGCTTAAACAATGTTTACGGTTTTTGATATTAAACCGGTTTACCATATTATTATTTTTTAGTATGAACAATCTCAAGGTTTTTGGTATTAAACCGTTTAAACCACCTTCTAATTTCGGTTTAAACTTTAAATCTAAGCAAGACAAATCATTATCAAAAGATGCGTCTCGTTCTCCAGGAGATCTAACGATAAGATATATGGTTTAGAGGTCCAGGATAAATGCTGAACCGTCCGTTATAATCATCTTTTTTCGCTATTTTTAATATTATCCATAGGAATATATTTCGGCAAACCTTGAACCGTGTTCGTCGTCTATTCCACACAGTCAGCGGCATTTGGAATTGAAGGGGCGGTTGATCGATCATATTTTTCAGTGTCAATATTGGACAGGGAATTTCGTCGAATCGCAGGAATTGCCGAATAATGAATGCGCCCACATCTTTGCTTTCCCAATAGGAGGCATGCAAAATGCTGGGCAGGGCCAGTGCGGGTAATGAGCTCATTTCCGGTGGACTGTACAGCTCATGGTCCACCCGGCGATTGCCCCAAATCATCGGTGTTTCGAGGAGGGCATTGTCCCAATTTTGGGTTAAATCATGATGGTCGGCCCCTGGTCCACTGATCAAATGGAATCGTTGGTAACGGTGCACTTTGGGTGCCGGCAACAGCGCCAAATTTGGGTTCAGTACTGGTTCAAGACGAGCAGCACATAAATCCAAAGTATAGTAGAGGTTGAAGAGTTGATCACAGGCAAGGGACAAATTTTGTTGGACTGAAAAAAATAAATTACTTGGAATATTTTATAAAAGAAATATTTAATTTGCAGAAAAAAGTATTGAAAATGCAGAAAAGATTATACCGGTTTATAACTGCTTTAAAATTTAACCTGACCCCAAAATTTTATACCCAAACCTAATCGATAAAACTCTTCGAGAATTCATCGATAGTATATTATTTTTTCATGGTTTTAAATCAATTCTAACTTAGTTTTGAATTGAAAACCAGAAGATGGTTTAAACGGTTTAACAACTTTAATTTTTGACCAAACCATAACAAATTATAAACCATTGGATGCTTCTTAAGGAGATTACTGATTGGTAAATGGTTTAAGGGTTTAGGAAATCTTTCTGACTTTTTTTTCCTGCAAATTAAACCCAATTTTATAATAAATTCAAAAAAAACAAACTTTCAATCAATTTTTTCTGGATTAGCACAAATGCCAGCGGACAACCAAGCAAAAAAGCGGTAGAAGGTCGAAATGAGAAAGTCTCAATTGATGATTGGGATTGGCGACGTTTTGTGGAGGTGGAGGTTGGAAAAAGCTAAAAATTAAATTTTAAAATAAAATTATTTAAAAGCATACTGAGGTATTGAATGAATTTTGTCCACTGGGAGTTGCACTTGGAGGGGCTGAATTGTTCTTTACAAATTCCGCCTCTTTGTTTTGTTGAAGAATTTGATTTGATGTTTTATTTTTGAAATTGAAAATTTGTCCAGATCCGCTGCCGGGAGCGGTTGGTCCTGCCGACAAAGATTGATGCGAAGAGGTCTGAATGAATGAGAAATTATTTTTGGTGAATATTTTAAGAATTTGTATTTTTATCCCGATTTCTTTTCTTTTAATTTTAGGAAATAATTAATTTGGCGAAAAAACCACTGAAAATTGTGAAAAGGGTTCAATGTTTTTCCTAATTCTCAAATCATATATATTCAATCGATTGATCTCGTCAAGACAAGACGCATCGCATACGCATCGAATGATTAATTGATTTGACTTAAGATTTAACCGATTTTAAATTAGTTTTGAACCAAAAGTGGAAAGATGGCTTAAGCGGTTTAATACTTAAAAACCTTAGTAGCATTGACAAGATCTATTGATCGGGTATATGGTTTCGACTCTATCCAAGATTGAACCAGAACCATACAATCTTTTCTTTACACAATTTTCAAAAATTTTTTTCTTTCAAATTAAATTCTATCATTTAATTTTATTGGCAAATAAATAAATAAATCAAAATCAAATACCCCATCTCCTCCTCCTCTATTCAATGCCGGCGATGATTGCAATGAGGCAGGGGTCAACGCCCTTTCCCCTCTATTATTATTTCCTCCGCCAATTTCCAATCTCAATGCCGCTGTCCTGGCCAATGCTTCGTACATTAAAATTCCTCCAATAAAATCGCCAACAACAAAAATTTCATAATCTTCATTTTCGAATAATTTTCCCTCATCGGATGCCAAAAAATTGGCAACAATTCGATTTGCGTTCAGCACCGTTGAATTGACGGCCTCGGTGAAATTTGGCGAATCCGAAGCAAGGATTGGGCCCAAAGATGGATGAAATAGGCCAAATGAGGAGGAACAGAGTCCATTCAATAATTGGGCCAATTGACCCAATTCACTGCCACAAGTGACGCACTAAACGATAAATCATCAATTATTTTTAATATAATTTGTAATTTACTTGGACATGAAGACGGTTTTTGAGTTGAGAAAAATGGCTGCCAATCAATGATTCAAGCGTTGAACGAAATGTTTTAATATCCGTAATTTTGGAATCGGCCGAAGTCTAAATTGATTATTAGGTAAATATGTATGAACTATGAAAAAGAATTTACTTTTGGAAATAAATCGCCGTGAAAAACCAAAATAAGCAATGATTTATTTGAAGGTCTTAAAATGATAATTTATATTAAAATATTTTAATTTTTTACCTTGGTGTTCGAGGCGGTGATTTTTCCAATTCATCCTCATTCACCAACAATTCTGAACTCCAACGAACCTTTATAATTAATTCATTTTATTCACTGGTGAAATATCAATAAATTTAACCAATGTTGGTTTATGTGCTTTGTTGGCCGCATCTTCGGCCACTTTGTCCGTACAATCAAAGAAAATATCATCGGAATTTGATGAGGAAATGGAATCTTCTTCCTCTTCACAATTCTCATTCTCTTCATTTCCATCCACTTTGTCTCTGTCTACACTTTTATCATTCAAAATTAATCCATTTCGAGGATATTCTATTGATGTGCCTTTTTCATCCCCGGATGAGGTCGTTGACATTAAAGTGGACAAATATTTTTGCGTTTCATCCTCCAATTCACGAATTTGCTCAATTGTCAAGCCAAACCATTCATCTTGCCAAGCCCAAGCTTGTCGGTGGGCTCGTAACATTGTATTCTTAAAAAATTGAAAATATTTCATTATCAAATTTATATAAAAATAAAAATACCCGAAGTGCCAATTCGTGAATCCATCGTTCGGCCCTTGTTTGCAATCCCCAATATTTAAATTCCACTTTGCATAGTTTATAAGCGCACATTACTGGCTTCCCTTGCCGAATGAATTCCTCAACCCAGCTATCATTTAGAGGGCCTCGGCCAGTCTTCAAACTTTTGTACAATTTTGGGTCCTCTTCCACAATATAATCATGAGAGGAAATTTGATCTTTGACAAAATCAATAACATCTTTAAAATTAAAATTATTTTATTTATGAATTATTTTTAAACCAATATTTCGATGTTTTAGTTCATCTTGACTCAAATTGAATACATTCTCGCTCTGTCCCGCATCATCCAAATATCTGGTTTCAACCTAAATTTAATTAATTTATTTGGTTAATTATTTTCAAATATTACTTCAACACTGAAATGTGAAATCAACGGGCATGAATATCTGGTCCGGGTATATGGATATGAATTCCAAGCCTCCTCATGGGCTTCCAATGCTGAAGATGGCAGCACATTTCTGATCCACACTTTAATTTTATTAAGTTTATTATTTAATTAATTTGATTGAATACTTGGAATCCGATTGCCAATATGATATATTTTGTAGGTGTATTGGCCGGAATCATTACCACAATTCCCATCTTCATATGGTTCATTTTTGATTATTTCAACTCCGCTGCCTGCCCCCGAACTTTCCAAACGTGATTTTTTCTTCAATTTTTGTAATTAATTAAATTTTTATCAAATCAGAAAAATACTTGAATCATAAAAAGCTGTGCAATTCGATATTCCTCCGTGGTAAGCGGCAACAAAATTCGATATTCCTTGATGAGCATATTTATGCATTAACTTTTTAGTTTTCCTTGTGTATAACACATATAATTTATAGAATTTCTTCTAAAAAATTGATAAAAAAAAAGTTTACGGAAATAAATAAAATGTGAATTAACTGAATTTGGCATTCCTAATGTGAAAAGTTGACCTTTTTGCCTGACAGACAAATTAGCGTTAAATATTAATGCAGCAGAAAAAGTAATGTCAAAGCAAATCCCACATAGAGTAAATCCTTTTTTCTTTGCCAAAGTCAACTTTGTATGGATTATCCGGCTTCTTCTCCTTTTTGTGCTTAAAAATAAAAGCATTACAGCTGTCAGCAGCTTGTGCCGATGCCGACTTCTATAAAAAATTTCAATGCAATGTGCAAAACAAGGAGTATTAGTTAAATTTTAAATTTATTTAATATATTTTTTGTGTTTATTTGGTACCAAATGTCAGAAAATTTTTCTCTTTATAATCTCATAATTCTTCTTATCTCTTACAAAATTCTCCATTCCGTTTCCGTTCCGTTTTCGAATTTCGATTTTCGTTCGTTTCGTTCCATTTCAGATTCCATTCCCGATCGATCCGAGTCGGATTCGAGTGCTCATCACTCTCATCTCATCAGTCATAACTCATAAGCACACTTTCTAAAGAAGTTTATCTAATTTACCTGTTCACTAACTTTAAAGTTCTGCTGAATGTTTTTTTTTTATTGCAAGGCTTAAAACAACCCAAATTAGAGGAAAGATATAAAAAGCCGCACATAAAAATAATCTATTCTATTCTAATTTCTAACATTAAAAAATTTATAGACACCCAGACCAAGGCATCATATAGCAATTTACATACATATTATTAATTGCTATTTATTTATTTTACATTTACAACTAAAACAATTCGAAGCAATGGGCGCGTATTTATCGAAACCAGAAAAGGAAAAGACGCATGAAATCGGCGAAAATGAGTTGATCCGATTTTCGTCTTGTTCAATGCAAGGATGGAGAATCAACCAAGAAGTAAGTTCCGGACAATTTAAATTACTTTTTTACTTTATTATTGTTTAGGACGCACACAATTGCATTGTCGATTTTGCACCCGGGATCAGTTTCTTCGCAGTTTACGATGGACATGGAGGTTTTTTTTAAAAATATTTAATGGAAAAAATTAATAAAATATAAGGTCGCGAAGTGTCAAAATATTTGGCCGAAACTTTTCCAAATTATCTGAAGGAGAAGGATTTGTTCGCCAATGACAATGTCCAGAAGAAATTGGAGGAACTTTTTGTTGATTTCGATGCAAATTTGTGCAATGAGGAAACTATCAAAATTATGAGCAAAATGAAGGAAGGGGAGAAAAAGATCGACGGAATTGTTGACACAGAAGAGGTCGAGCAAAAGAAAAAGGAGGCATTATACGGTTTAAATTTTAAGTTAAATAATTTAAATAAGAATTGATTCAGAGGAGGCGATCGCACTTTCACAGGAAGCCAATGTTAGTCTGGAAACAATCATCAAACAATACGCCAAATGCCACAATTTCGTTATGGAAAAGTCGGCCGAAGCAGAAGGTTCGCGAGGAAGTAAACGGGGAGTGAGTGCTCCATCGCCACAAATATTGAAGCGTCGAAAGGTCAAGGACGGAGAAGTGGACAACACAAAAGAAGGTTAATATGGAAATTATATTAAATTATATGAAATTGTAAAAATAACTCATTAAATAAAAAATCGGGTCTTTTCAGCTGAATCATCGACATCATCATCCGCTGCTGCAGCTGAACAAGTCGAACCATCCTCTTCATCGGGATCAGCAGGCGTTTTGGTGCGAAAGTACGAAGAACGTTTTCGAGGAGAGGATGGCGCCGTCCAATTGGCCAAAGTGTTCTTCCCTACCGAAGACCCTTCCTACAATGAGGACGAAGACCCCGACTTTGTGGAAGAGGACGAAGAAGGCGATGATGAAGAAGAAGAGGAAGAAACTGAAGTTGATGGAGAAGGGGATGAAGAGGTTTACGATGAGGAAGGGACCGAAGAAGAAGACGAAGAAGATGATGAAGACTTTGATGAGGCGGATTTGGGCACATTGTTGGGCTCCACCGAAGGTACAAAGGCAGGATTCGATTCTGGTTCAACTGCTTGTGTGGCACTCGTTTATAAGGTTTTTATATTTTGCTCAATGTGAACTTTCCTCTTCTATTGGCTTTTAATTTATTCTATTAGAAAATTAATAAAACAAAATATGATTTAAACGGTTTAATACCTTGAATTTTGGTCAAACCATGAAAATCAATACATGATATACATCAATCAATGCATCTCGATGAGTTCTAGCTAATGGGAAATGGTAATGGTATAAAGTTTAAAAGTTACCTTAAAAATCAATCGTTCGGGAAGAAACTTTTTCAATTAAATTATAGTCTTTTTTCCTTTTTTTTTATTTAAAAACAAAATTTATAGAATCGCATAATTGTGGCCAACATTGGGGACAGTCGTGCAGTGCTTTGTCGAGGCGGGAAGGCGATGGACTTGTCGGAAGATCATAAACCGGAGGATGCTAAAGAGAAGAAGAGAATTATGGCCGCCGGTGGAAAAGTTGGCGAGGATGGTCGAGTGAATGGAGGTTAACAAATATTAGATTCAATTAAAATAAAAGGTTTTTTTAGGATTGAATTTGAGCCGTGCCTTCGGTGACCATTACTACAAACAAAAGTCGGAATTGCCTTTGGAGGAGCAAATGATCACTTCATTGGTGAGTGGAAAATTTAAATTTATTCATCCTTTTTATTTTCAGCCGGATGTGACCTCGACTGAAACTGTGCCGGATGATGAATTTTTGGTGATTGCCTGCGATGGTATTTGGAATTCGATGTCCAGCCAACAATGTTGTGATTTTATTATGGAACGAATTGGCAAAATGGAGCTGAAGGAAATTACGGCTGAGGTATAAAAATACCATTAAATAATTCGAAGAATAAATTTATTTTATTCAGATTTGTGAGCATTGTTGTGCCAAAGACACCGCTGGTGAGTCCCATTTTAATCAGATATAGTAAATTTAAATTCCTTTTTTAAAGGCGATGGCTCTGGATGCGACAATGAAACTGTGTAAGTAGAAAAATATTACAAATTAATAAAAACATCCAAACTTGGCGCCGTTTATTTTTACTCTTCTCGGGCGGAACCATTTTTGACAATTTAATATCAAATTTAATAGCATCTTTTGGCTATTTAATAATATTGATTTTTTTAAAATTTCATCAACTGAAAATTGAATAAAATTTATTGCAGGATTCTGGTTGATCTCAAGAAAAATCAACGGCCGAAGATCGCACCAAAAGATGGGCTCACTCAGGAAACGGCAATTCCGGTGAATAATATTCTGGAAGAATATCAGGTAAAAATTTGCAATTGATTTTGATATAATTTTCACGAACAAAAATTTCCAGTATCTTTGTGCCACCTATCCAGGCCATCGACTGATGAGAAGACAGGCATTGATGGTCGGCGGATTCGATCGAATTAGCATTACGGCTGCGGATGGCCGGAATTTGGACATTTACTTCGACATTAAGTCATTCTTCCATATGGATACATCGCAAATAAATGGAAAGTATTTGGCGATGAAGGAATTTGAGAATTAAATCAATCAATAAATATTTTCGATTATGAATATCGATCTCCGATTGTTTTAATTAAAATATGATTCAATTATTGCAGCGAGCAAAATAAATTGTTGATTACCTAAAGACATATATTTTCATTGACTAAAATTGCTCAATTCTTAATCAATCAATAATGGTACAGCAAAATTGTGAGCAATAGGACGATTGAATTTCTTTTGGGCCTCTTCCTTTACAAGTTAGCTATATTTTCACACAAATTGAACCGATTTTCGGCCTGAATAAGAGTAGAATTAGGGTAAATTTATCAAAAAAATTCTACTCTTCCAAAAAATTAATAAAACTCCTACCTAGCCCTATTCAGTTGCTTCTTTAATGGAATTTTTGGAAAAATTCAATATTTTTTGAATAAACAATAAATTAACTATTTTATGAAAAATTAATATTTGAACCCCAAAATACTCTCCCAGCTAGGCCTAATATTTTGCTTATTTGATCGAATTTTTGGAAAAATTTAACATTTTTAGAATAATTAGAATAATTTATAGAAAATTAAAATATTTTTAAAATCATGAAATACTCTTCCACCTAGCCCAGAAAATGCTTAAAAATGCTTATTTAATGGAATTTTTGGAATATTTTTGGACTAAATAAAATATTTTTTGAATCAATTAACCATTTTAAGATTAATTGAAAATTAAAATATTTTTAAAATCATGAAATACTCTTCCACCTAGCCCAGAAAATGCTTAAAAATGCTTATTTAATGGAATTTTTGGAACATTTTTGGACTAAATAAAATATTTTTTGAATCAATTAACCATTTTAAGATTAATTGAAAATTAAAATATTTTTAAAATCATGAATACTAGTAGTAGGAGGCCACAACATATCGTAAGACATTTCGGCCTGCTCTCAAAAGACTGCTGTCTCTTAATGAAATGTCTTACGATATGTTGTTGCCACTTCTTCTTTAATTTATAATTTTCAATGCTTTTAAGATATTTGTGATGTGAAGAATGAAGATAAATGGAAAGGATGAAATAAAGATATTGATCATTAATTATGTTGAATTATTTAATATTTTATTGTTAATTGTTAAATTTTTTTAAAATCCAAAAGGCTCTCTTTAGAGCCACAATTCTTATGAGTGGGTTGAATTAAACGAGTCTGTACATTTTCAGGGTGGAATCTATATTACAAGAAGAAGAATCTCAAATTATCAATCAATCGCAGCAGAAATGGCCGTTCACAATATTCTAAGCAAATTCTACTCCAATGGAAAATAAATCATCACTTATTATCAATATTGATTGAATTAAAAGATGGAAAAACAATTGTAATAATGCATTTACACCCTCTTATGTTACCTTGAATTCTTTATTTTTAAATGAGATAATTATAGAAAAATACTAAGAAATAACAACATTCCAATCAATATAGAATTTAGAAGAATTTTGTTTGTTTGTTTGATTGCATATCGTCCAATTTTTCTCTGTTTTTTGAGGGTGGATTGAACAGAATTTTTATACTTAGGGTTTTCGATGATGCTGAAAACGATGATTATAATGGTTTTGTATTTTAATCAAATCTCAAACCACAATACTAGGGTTAAGTTAGATAATGTTGGATATTGATGATGGAAATACCAATTATGGGGTGCTAAAGACGATGGTAATAATGGTTTCGCATTTGGTTTTCAAATCTATGGCCACAACGCTATGGTCAAGTTTGGTGTTATTGGATTTTAATGATGGAAATGTCAAATATAGGGTAATCGTGGGTGCTGAAAACGATGGTAATAATGGTTTTGCATTTAGTTCAAGCCCCCGGATCATAGTTATGGCCAAGTTTGGTGAAATTGGATTTTTCATTGGGAAAATTGATTTTTCTTTTAAATTTTTATCCGGCTTAATTATTATTGAATAAGGATTTTTACCATTTTTATTTCATCATTGAAATTTTTCTTTTTTAATTGTTCTTAGCTTTCAAAAAACATTCAAAAATGCCACGAAAAACCCCTCGAAAAATTGCTATGAAAGCTACAGCCACCGCTCGCCAACAGGCTGCCCTCCCCGATCAATTCCAAACCGCTATTGATTACTTCAATTCAATATGGGACAAGGCTGTTGATCACCCCAATACAATAGCCCGATCCATAATTCGACATCTTCTCCGGTTTAATTTTTTTGTTTTCTTCCTGATTTTGTTTTTTTCTTAGCCATTCTTTTGGTGTTGCCCAAAACTGTAAAACTCTTCCAATTCTCCATTTTTTGGACGATGAGCAATTCGCTGAATTTCTGCCTGAAGGGCTGCCACCAAATACACAAGCATTTACCGTTGGCGCAACCCATCCAAATGGTACAAAGGACGCCATATTTCTGAAGCTGTCATATATGACCTCTGGCCAAGTTCTGATAGGATATCTTGCCCATGAAATGGTGCACTGGTGGCTTCTGAGGATCCAAAAATCCACCTAATGGAATGAACATGGGCAAGAATTTCAAGCAAAAATAAATCAAATTTATAATCAATTGGATCAACCACTGGGTCGGCCCTTTCCAAGAACACCGGAGGCACCTTGAGGCGGCAGCGGCAACTTAACCCAAACGGCCCTCTTTAGGGCCAAAACTTAACCCAAACGGTCCTCTTTAGGACCACTAGTAAAATGAGTAGTGTGAGACAAAGGAATGTGTTTTATTAATGAATAAAATTGTTTATTGTACTTTTATTATATTGATAGTATATTTTCATAGGATATGGATGGATTTGAAAAATTGTAGTCAGAGGATTTTGAGGATGCTTAAAATGATGGGAATATAAATTTGCATTGGTTCATGTCCTGTGCGACTTGGTCAAAATATGTTGGAATTTTGATGATTGAAAATTCAAATATATGTTAATCGATTATGTTGAAGACGATGGTAATAATAATTTTGCATATGATTTAAGTTTTATATCAACGCTTGATTGTCTTTTAATAAATTATAGTGACTTATTCATCATGAAATAAAAATTTTATTCGAAAAAATTGGTTATCTTTGAACGCTTTCAACTCCATAAAATTAGCATTATATTTGTTTATATTAGACTTAAATTAAAGCTTAAATATCTTACTTTCTATGTTATTTCCGCAACAGTGAACTGTTGCGATTTAAGCAAGTTATGCTACCTCAAAATTGGACAACTTTTTGACATTATCAAATACAATATTTATAAATAAACATTATGCCAAAAATAAATAACTTTTTATTTTATTAAATTATTGGTAAAATCAATTACAAATAAATCTGCATCATTTTGTGAAGATAAAAATTCGATATATTTATTAATTGAAAAACCTAGTGAGAGGA
This sequence comes from Pratylenchus scribneri, assembly GCA_030063045.1. NCBI lineage: Eukaryota > Metazoa > Nematoda > Chromadorea > Rhabditida > Pratylenchidae > Pratylenchus > Pratylenchus scribneri. Next base: position 41,299 of record JAQSEB010000105.1, on the reverse strand, counting down.
AATATATGAAACTAATACAGTGATGTGCACAAGATTTGGCTAAGGGGGATTGAAATGCATGGGAATTTTTATTTGTTTTTGGAAAATGTTTTAAATATTCCTCAATTCTATTGTTTATTGGCAAATTAAGACTGTCAAAATAGGAAACATCTTTATCATGATCATATGCAAAAATAGCCACCCAATGTGTGCCCTCAAGCTGGTGCGGATCTTGGTTGATTACCAATGATGAGGGGAATTGCTGTAGGATTGGGATTTGATCGCTCGGAAAACATCCTTGATAAATTGGGCGAGTTAGAGGATTCGAACTCAGAATTTTGTTGATCATGTCGGTCTCCATTTTGTTTTATCTGTTTATCTCTGACTTTATAATTGAACCATAAAATTGAACGAAGTTGATAAATAATTAGACTGAGAATGAGAAGGGCATAAAGTGAAAATGCAGCCCAACAAAAAATATGTCCATAAAAATCCCCGTCAGCTGGCGCTTTTTGGCACAACGAAGGGAATTGTACAAGAGGATTATTTTCCAATGGAGAATCCTTTTGAATAACTTCACCAACACTATTATTATTCTTCCAGCCTATTCGCCCTAAATATTCTGAGTATTCGGGCATTTTTACAAGTTTGGACATATCATTTCCATTGGTCACAATCAAACTACCCACCACGGGGAATGACAATCGAATAAAATATATAATTAAATAAAAATTACGATGAATCATTATATTTTTATTCAAATAATGGAAAGAAAAAAATTGGAATATGAAATTAAGAAAATGATTCTCTTATTTTCAAATGGTAGTGTCTGATGAAATAGATCTATTTTTATCTATCATCAAAATCGAATCGGCTTCTCCCATAACGATCAATACCAGGCCTCCATCTGGAACTTTTGTTCCAAATCGAATATTCACAGAAGTTGTACCAGTTTTGATTAAGTCGAAAAGACCAGCCTGTGAATCACCGCTATTCGTCAGGTTAAAGACATAAATACAATGAGTCTTCCCATATTGCCCATAGGAGATCCCATTTCCTTCTAATGTATTTGTGAATCCAACTGCCTCATTCATATCATTGAATGGTCTAACATATTTTCCATTTTTATAGTCCAAGTCATAAGGCGCTTGAGGATATTGGCGCCCGTTAGCTACAATTGATATCTCTTTCACATCAAATGGTTGAAAATTAAATGGACTTTTTTCCAATTGCCCACATAGTTTTTCATTGGCTACCAATCCTAAAGTTACTCTTCTAGGAATTTGATCCATAAAAATTGCAGCATTATACTCATATCTACCAGGACTTATGAACATTGACTTCATCATCGTCTTTCGAGGAGCATATCGAGCAGGCTGAGCTGATATTTTTTTAGCAATATCCAAATCGAATACATCCATTAACGAAACTTTTTTTACATACAATTTACAGTTTACAACCTCCAATTTGTATTTCGGATTAGCATCGCTAGTAATTAGGAGGAATTTTGGATCATTAGGTAATATAGTTATGTCGATATCTGTATGGTTTACCAGATATTGAGGAACCATGAATAAATCGGCTTGAATTTTGGCGAGACATTGTACCGTATTACTCTTTTCAAAAATTTTTACTCTCTTCTCAAAAGCGGTTCCAGCTTCAAGCGATTCTTCCTGACTAAAGGAGAAATAGCCAGCGGCATTTAGATGTGAAATTTTTGCAATAGGGTTAAACGAAAGTTCATGGGCTAAATAAGCTTTATATGCTTGAAGCGCATTTGAATTATATATTTCTCGACCATTAATAGAAATTTGCATATTGTTTATAAATGTTTGGCCAATTAATTCAATCGGTGCTACTTTTTCTGTCCCATCCAAATCTGTCCATACTCCATTTACTTCTTTCCGTATTTTAAATTCTGTGAAAAGATAGCATTTGGTCAAATCGATATAGTCTTGACTGGAATGTACTTTAAAGTGCCAAGGAATATCAGTGATTGGATTGCTAGTTAATATTTCATAAACTTTGGACGATGAAATTGACACATTCGTAGGTGGAATGTGAAAAAAATCTAATGCAGAATGCAGATGTAATTGAGTTGACTGAATCACTGTCAATTTTATGATAAGCCATTTTTAAAATTTAAATTTTTATTTTAAAATAAGGAAATGGAAATTTATAATAATTTAAACTATTTAAAAAATAAAAAATGAATTGGGGTATTAATAGAGAATTAACAATTAGTATAAGCCAAATGCATCTGATCGAACACGTTTTTTTGGAGGGAGAAAACGGTGAGGTCTTTTTAATTTTTTCCCTATTATTTGATGCATAGGAATTTGGGGTTTAATTCTTCGCCTTTTTACACTCTTTCCTGTGCCAAATTGTTTTGGAAAACCACCCTGATCAAATACAGTATCGATTCCCTTTTTTCCTTCATTGATCAATGCATCTTTCAAATTTTCTCCTTCGTTAACTTTTTCCAAAACTCTTTGGCCTGTGTTCAAAGCTTCCGCAGAAACTGCAGTCCCCACACGACGAAGGAGAGGAAGAAAAAATCGCCAAATTCCTCTGAATACATCCCCGACACCTTCACCACTTTGTATTATTTCGCCATAGCCTCGTTGGAATACTCCACCTCTATACACATTGTATTGAGGTCTGTCATCTATTTCCGAGTTAAAACCGCTGCCCGTTTGAATAAAATCGTCGTAACCTATTGTACTTGGATCGAAAATTGTATGTACCATTTTATCAAAAAAAATACAATTTGAATTTAATTTAAGAAGGAAAATTTATTTAAGTTAATAAATTTGAGGGAAAATAAAATATTGATTACGTTAAATTACTTTTATAGTTTAATGAAAAAATTTTCAAAATTCAATAATTTTCTTAAATATTAAAACAATCATAACTGTCCCATAGGCAAATGGAACAAATCGACCATCCATTGTTCTTAGTTCTAATTCGATTTCTTTGACATCTCTTTGTAAAACATGGCAAAAAATCGGTGAATTATAAATTTTTCAGTATATTCGCCGAGTATTGCTCCAGAAATAGACACAACACGAAGTAAAGAGTTAAGTGTATTTCCGATAACCATATTCTCAGTTAAACCTTTTGTATAAACACCAAAACTCGAGAAACCCCCTCTCAAATCACATCCATATTTTGCTATATCATTATTCTTAATCAATTTATAATTTTCAAAGCCTAGAACATAGCCAAGCTGTGATGTGAATGAAATATGTGTAATTGAAGAATCTTTAAAAACAGCTACAAATCGATCAAATTCCTTTGAATATTCAATTTCAATTGATTCAATAATTTTTCTCAATTCAGTACCGCTCATTCCACTTTCTTTTAACTTATTCAATTCTATTTCATTATAATTTTCACCTAAAGTTGAACTTTTCTCATCAACTCTCGGTTTTATTCCTTGAATTTGCATAATATCCTTTTCTTGGTCTCTCGGTTTTATACCGTAAGCTGATTGCATAATATCTCTTGCATAATCTCTGGGTCTTATGCCATAAGCAGATTGCATTATATTCCTTGACGATGATTGATTTGTCTTTGTTGGATTTTCTTCTATCGCGTTTTCATTATCAGTTGTTTTTGCTTCTTTTTTTGATGATTCTAACGCATCACCAATAATATTTCCAATTAAAATATTTTCAATTATTTCCAATTTTTGTTCGTTTGACACTTTACCCTCTTGAGCATTTTGATTAGCTAAGGAATCCACTGTTTTTGCTTCCTTTTTCGATGATTCTAATGCATCGCCAATTATATTTCCAATTAAAATATTTTCAATTATTTTTAATTTTTGTTCGCTTGACACTTTACTCTCTGGGGCATTTTGAGTATCTAAGGAAGTCGATGGAATTTCGCTTGATGATGCAATTTTTCCTTCTTCTTCTTCTTTTTTCTTTTTTCCAACTCCAATATTACCCATTATATCTTTATCATTATTACGAGGACGAATACCATATGCCTTCTGCATTATATTGTTTCTGGGTGGTTCAATAGGTACAGGGTTATTAGCTGAGGGTGGTTCAACAACAGGTTCAGCTCGCCTTTTCCTGATATTTTCGGAAATAATTTGAGGTTGTTCCACAAAATTCCTTTCATTGTCTAGCGATTCAATTGAATTAGCCTGATATTTTAGAGCAGATGATAAAAATGTTTGTAATTCATGAACAGTTTTATGTGAACCCTTTGGTATGGGGACTCGTAGAATCTGCTCATTACCTTTCTTATCATTAAAATAAATATTAATCCATTGATCGTCTAATGTGCCAATAGTCGATGGCCATGAGTAGGGATAGCTTATACTATGAAGTCCGCAGACCCAATTCCCTTTAAGCTCTAAAGTTCTGGGCAAATGAACTCGATAATTATTTGGACGATTTTCAATATAATCAAGATTATCGGAGGGTAAATAAACGAAAAAAGTATTTGACATTTTATTGAAATATATGGAAATAAAAATAAATGACAAATTTAATTATTTTATACAAGTTTTGTTTCGTGTATCCATTCCCTCTCGGGATATCCAATAAATTTCACAAGCACTTCATATGTTCCGTCGGCCATTTTCCGTTTCCGAAAAACTTTTTCGATTCTGTATGTAGTATCTGCATCTTTTCTTACTTTCGACAATTCTTCAGCATAAAAATGTCCTTTGAAAGGCTCACCTTTTTCATCTTTAATTTTATATCTATTCGGTTTTACATGATCTTTGACAGCATCAATCTCGAGGATTTCATCGCCCCAACTTGGAATATAACCTTTTTCAAATAATCCTTTCCCACGACTCATTCTAACTAATTCGCCTTTTTTAAATTTTGGTTTCTTTCTCTCAGGTTTTGGCGTCAATTCATTGCCATAAATTTTTTTCCATATTTTTTGAGCATTTTTTACATTCACATCAATCGGTCTGAGACCATGTACTCTACATTTTGAATGATTTATGCCATCAATAATTTTTTGAATTACATTTATCCAATTCAAATTTTGATGTTGTGCAAAATATCTATACAATCTCTGTTTTATATTACGAATAGCTCTTTCAGCCATAGATGCTTTCACAAAAGGAGAAGAAGATTGAAGTTTTTGAATATCTTCTTCTTCAAAAAATTCTTTAACTAATCGATTAGTAAATTCTTTGCCAAGATCGGAAAAAATACGAAAAGCTTTTATTGGCATAAATTCAATCAATTTTTTAAATGCCTCAACCATATCTTCAGATTTCTTCGATTTTACTGGAACAGCAAAAACTCTTCTGGAAAGAACATCAATTCCTACTAGCAAATAACGAAATCCACTATTGTGACGTGAAAGAGATTGAAGATCGGCCAAGTCAACTTGCACATCGGTCATAAATCCAGCAGGCACAGTTTTGGCTCTTTTGAAATGAATACGCCGGGGGCGCATGAGGGAATAGGTTCTATGACCTTCTAGATATTGTTTGACATCCTTTTTGCTAATGTTCCCTCCTAATTCCTTTTTTGCCGCCTCAAAGAGACTATTTACCCCCGAGAAAGCAGTGTGAGAAATTGGGTTATTATAAAGCTGATCTAATATTGAAATTTTTTTATCATCCATGAGAGAGGGAATAATAGTGATTGAATAAATGAATAATTATCAATTATTAAATTGTATCAATGTGTTTTATTCGAATTGCTAAATGAATGATTCATTAGTGTTCCACAGATTTACCATAGCTGTTCTGGACAATGCGCACGCAGGATGGGCATAAATATAAGTGGTAGTGAAATCCAAGGTCACCTTGAGGGCGAATTGTCTCATTTTGCCCTTTGAGAAGAGTCGAGAGCTTACAAGCTGAACACCATTTCGCGCCATTAAAATTATGCCGTAGGAAAGTCAAAAAATATTTGATTGACAGCATTTGCCCTCCGATTATCATCTCATTTATTTCGTGCGTCAGGGGGTGCCAATCGCACCCTCTAAAATTCTTGAAACCGCCGATATATTCAATAATTTCCGGCTCATAATAGCTCAAATTTCCTGCTTCGATATCAAGTTCTTTAAATGATTCTCCAAAGCAGAATTTGTTGAAAATGCTTTTGATGAAATTCATTTTATTTGGATGAAATTGTAGGGGAAAGAATTTGAATAGGCAAAAATTCTTTAATCCCTCGACTCGCTAAACAAATGTGCGACACTGACAAAGAATAAAGGAAAAAAAGAGTGGGGTGTATGGTAAAACTTTTCCTGCTCTTTGATGCATGCAAAAAAGGGCTTCCATTAATCGTAAAAGTTGATTGTAAAAAAGCAAAGGCGGCTTTTTTGAATAGAAATTCAAAATTTTGGATAAATTAAATTTATTCCTTAAACTTTTCAAAATTCATAAACAAAATAATTTTTCTATTTTTACAATATTATTCTGAAAAAAATGCCATCTTCACCCGTTAAACGTTCTCGTAAAATGTTTGCTTCCTCTGAAGAAGAAATTCGTTCAATTTCACCTGTCCTTCGTCATCGTTTACCTAATGGAGCAAATTCAGCTCGATTTCGAATTGAAAATTTACTCAATATTCAAAATGGAAATGGAAATGAAATCGAGGGGGTAGAAAAATATATAGAAAAACTGGGCTATGAAGTAAAATATAATAAAAAATTTCTATGTATGGATTGCCACACAAAATTTATCATTACAAATGTCCCAGAAAAAGATCCAGAATCGCTTTTATTAGGCATTTTCCAATATTGTATTGATCAAGCAAAAATAGAAAGTACGACTAGAGGAATTGAAGCAGATCATTTAGGTTGCATGATTGGCAGTGAACATTTGGATTTAGGTGATATTTACACACCGATTAGGCCGATATCAGAAAACACTGCTGAAATTATTTTAAATTTCTTCCTTAAAGTGGCACAGAGCAAAACACAGTATGGCATTTGTTTATGGGGGAGCCCATTTACAGTCCGTATAACGACAACAAATCGAGATGGCCTACCCAAGACTAAGCGAATATTAGGAGGGAAACAAATTAGGAAATTGGCTCCGATTAGACATCAAATAAAATCGAAAGCACTCATTAACATCAAAGTAAAAAATCAAAAAAACTATTGTCTATTCTATGCTATGCAGGCAGCTCTTGTCAATAAGATAAACGGATTGACTTCTAGTCAATTTTATGATTATATTAATGGTCGTTCTAATAATCGTCTACATGATGAAGTTCGAGAGTTAATGAGAATAGTAAAGGCTCCAAAAAATTTAAAAAAATATGATGCTGTTGAATTTGTTCCCCGTATTGTGGATTCCTTATTAAAATGATGATATTTTTGTTTTTAATCATGCTTTTTTTTGTCTACCTATTAATGATAAAGTTTTCCCTCTCTATTCATAATTTATTTTTGTAGAAATTACTTTTTTTTTAAAATTAGCTAAATAAAGATACTGTTTTAAGGAGAAAATATACAGAATTAATGATAGGAAGATAATTTTTTCAAAATTTTTATTAAAAAAGTATTGAAATAAAAAAAATTACTTGCAGAAAATATTATTTTAAGGGGTAAAAATACATAATTAACAAAGTGAAGATTAAATTTTTAAAATTAACCAAAATTAAGGAAAAATTAATCAAAATTGAGTCCGTTTTTAAGGAATATTTATTGGCTCTCTTTGCTTGGATCAACTTCCATCTTTCCTAAATCGTCTTCCATTTCCATATTTGCTATTCCATCGATTGCCTGATCAATATCAATTTTTAATGAAATCACCGGTTCATCCTCGACTATTCTAAGCAATTCCAAAGGGTAAAATCTTTCATGGCCATTGCTTAAACGTTCTACAGCACATTGTAAAAAAGGGTGTTTGAGTTTGATACGATAAAACACATAATAATATGATGAGATTGATGCATTATAATGAGGGAAAAGACGTCGAAAAACGGGTATTTTATTAGCACCTTCAGATGTTATATCTACATGGTCAAATGTGCGAAAATATCCTTTTTTGTCTTCATAAATTGTTTGCACTTTACAGCCCCTCAAATCGCCCAAAATCCTAGCTCTATGAAATCCACTCCGCTTCAAATAAAATCGGAGTTGAGAGTAATCGCAGTCTAAAATGCGGGCACATTCTTCATGAAGAAGAGTCATTTTAATTTAAAAGAATTTTTAATGGAATAAAAAAGTGGAAAATGAATAAAAATTCGGAAATTATTTCTTTTAAATATATTTTTAGAGGTTTTGGTTTGTGCAAAATTTTTAGAATTTACGATTTACGACCTTTACTTTTTTCTTTTTTTTTCGCCGAAATTTTACAATTTGTTTTGACCTGTAAAACTAGGTATAAAAATGTAAATGTTTTTTATCAAAATTTCATTCTTCCTTTTTTTATTCAAATCTTCTATTCTCTTTTTAAATAAATGTCTTCTTCGAATGGTGAAATTGAATTATTGGTTTCTGATCATGTTTCCACTAAGGATGAAGAAAAACGAAAACGAAAACATGAGAAAACGGACGAAAAAAAACGAATGATTGAGTCTTCCGAATCTGAGGAAAGTGGATCGGAAGAGGAGGAAAGTTCAGATGAAGAGAGTGATGAACCGAAGAAGAAGAAGAGGAAGAAAAATAAATCGGATGGAACCAAAAATTTATGGAAATTGGTCAAAGGCAAATATTTATTCATACTATATTTATGCAAAAACTGCCAGGATAAACTCTACAATTCTGATACAAAGGTGACTCAATCTGGAAAAAAGACCGTAGTTAAATTTGTTTTGTGTAAAAAATGTGTGAAGGCCAATATAAAAGGCACGGATATTTACAGTCCATACAATCCAAAGAAGTTTGATTTCAATTTAACTTGGATATTGTAATAAATTTAATTTTTAATTCAAAATTTTTTATTGTAATAATTTTTATAATTTAATATCATTTTGTAATTTTTCATTAATTATTTGTTACTTTCCATTTTATTTTGGTAAATTTAAATAAATTTCAATATATTTGACTTAACATTATTTTATAAAATTGCTTCCAATGTTAAAATGGTATTTTCAATAAAAAATGCGCACTCTGTACTTAGAATTTTCCGCTTTTACATGCTTTTTGACCGGCCATTGCTACCTATTGTTTTGGATCGTTTACAATCATATTTGTCAAACTTTTTCGGTTGAATGGAAACGGCAGAAGGGATGAATTTTACGATAATCTTTTCTTTCTTTTTCTATGCCAACTTTGTTGAATTAAGGGAATTAGTGGTGGGATTATTGTATGTCGGTATTGCTTTGAAGGAAGAGTGGGCGGGAATTGCCTCGAAGGTGTTGAAGTTTACTTTTTTTGTCACTTTTATCCTTTTTTGCCACTTTTTCCTTTTTCCCAACTAAATTTTGCAATGAATTCGGTTGATGCTGAATTATTTCGCCTTCTTCACGACCAACTTAACCTTTTGTACCAGATGCAGCAGGAAATTAGGCAGGATCTAGACAATGTGCGCCGTGTTTCGTTAATACATGGCATGCGCCATGAGAGACTGGAGGAATGGGCCGCCGGGAATGTAAATTATCCCCCGTTCTCTTTCTTTAACTTTGTTTTTTTTAGAATCCTCGAGCACCATTTGTCAGAATTCATCGGCCAGTTGTTCTGCCTTATATGGTGCAAAGGGCCCGTCAACGACGAGAGGCCCGTCAACGACGCGAGGCACGAGAGGCCCGAGATGTTGTGAGGGCATGTCAGCGGAGGGAATTTGAATTCGCCTTGGCAGCTGCAAATGATATGGAAATGCCTCCAGGCCCAATTTATCGTAAGCATGGGGAATATTTGATTGGATTAAAATTTGGAATAATTGTCTAGCGTAAAATTTATAGTTCAAATTATTTAGCATTTTTTAGGAAAAAATTCTCTAAAAAATATTTTTCAAAATCATCATTCAATATTGATATTTATATTATTATTATCTAAAATTGTTTCGATTTTTGAGTTCTGGAAATATCAAAATTGTCAATTCTTTTTATACCTTAGTTAATTTAAGCACAGTAAATTGACTCATGATTTTTTAATTAACATCTACGCTAGCCAGTTTCATCCCTCATTACTGTAATTCAATTCTCACATTTACAGCCGATCCTGCATGGATGGCATTTACTCAACCCGCTCGCTTTCTTGTCGTAGAAGAATGCCAGATTTGCCGCGATGCTGAGCCGTGCTTCTATGCACAATTCTGCGGCCATGTCCATTTTTGTCATCAATGCGTAGGAATTTTGATGAGCCAGCAAGAAAATCCCCAATGCCCAAGTTGCAGACAATATACCCCCTATTTTCGTTTTTATCGAGACCAATGAACATCTTTTAGATTTGGTTTTTTTTTTGAGGAAACGAAAATCCATTCCTTATTTATTTACCGCAATTAATCCCCCATCTTTATTTTGCCATTATTATTTAACATTGCAATTAATCTTCCATCTTTATTTTATTCCATTAATTTAATTCCATAATTAATATTGCAATTAATCTCCCATCTTTATTTTGCCCTCAATTATCATTAATCTGCAATTGATATAATTTTTACCAACCGTATTTTAATTTGATTTAAATAAAAAAACCTTTCAATATTTTATTTGAATTTTGGCATTTTATTTATTTTTATTAGAATTACAATATGTGCAAGAGAAGAGAGTTGCTTGATATTTAGCGTTTACATTAAGTATATTGATTAATGATTACAATAAGAGAGAAGAAAGAGAGCCGCTGCTTGATTTTGCTTTTATATTAAACATATTATAATTATCCAAATTTGTCATCAATTTATTCACTTGAAAATTTTTTTGATTTTTTTTATCAAAAAATGACTTCATTCAAATCGATTCCATAATTGTTTTTAGATTTAAAACTGTGCAAGCGTTCAAATTCTCTTCATTGCTCTCAACAACAAATAATCAAAGCGAAAATGTTACATGATATTAATTTGGGAATGGATGGGAATGACGGTGGACCAACAGGAAATGAAGGCGGAGGTGGGAATGGCGGTGGACCAACCGGAGGAGGTGGACAAGCTGGAGGCGGCGGCGGTGGTGGCCTTTTTGGAATGGATGGTGGAGGAGGTGGTGGCCATTTGAGACAGGCCTTAAAGGCCATGTGGCAAGGTTTGGGAATTTTGTATTTTTTATGAAAATTTAACTTAAAATGAAAAATCAATAAATTAAATTGTTTTAGAGCGTCATTTTTTGGCTCTCATGTTGATTGCAGCGATTGGTGCCCTCCATGCTTTCATGTTTTTCATTGGATTGACCCGCTGAGAAGGGCAAAATTGAATTGGGCAGAATAAACATCGGTTTAAATGAATCCTAACAACATTTTTATATATTTCAATTCAACATTCCTTAATTTTGATCACTCTTTCAATGTAATCATCAATCCATCATCCTTTATTTTTTCGGCAAATTGCCAACCAACCAAAAATGTTTTCATTTAAAACTTTGAATAAAATTTATCCAAATATTATATTCACACAAATTTTTACAATTTTGTTATTCGCTATTTATATTTTCGTATTTTCTTCTCATTTCGAGCCAAGGTCAATCGATTGGGAATAGATGGTCCTGCCGTCAAGGCTTGAGGAGATGGTTTAGATTTTTTAACTGGCACAATTTCTTCACCCAATTTTGATGGTTTTCTCTTTTTAAGCCCTATTGTAACAATCCGAATTAAATTAGGATCAAATTTTTGCTTCCTCTCGGGTGGAGCCGGTAATGCTAATTGAACTTCTGGTGATTGAATAGCATTTTGCATTTCATAAGTTAATGGAGAGGTTTTCTTTCTTGCTCCATTGATTTTAGCTCGCATTTGAGCTTGGATAGGAGGATAAGGAGCCCATTTTCTCTCTACTTTTTTATTATGTTTTATTTTCAATGTAGATTTAGGTAAGGGAACAATTTCCATTGGTGCTTGAATTGAAAGCATGGATGGAGGTTGCGGAAGAGCACCAGATTGTCTCACATTCTCAATTGCAGCAGGGCTTGATTGCTGAATTTCTAGAGGGCGATCAAAGTCAGCTAATTGGCGTCTTGATTTAATTTCTTCAATTGGTGGATATGGCGCCCATTTACGCTGGCCTATTTTATTGTGAACTATTTTCATTGACGATGAAGTAGAAGCAGGAATTAAAGCCTGAGATGCAGACTTGGTACCATGCTGAATAGAAAGCCTTTCAGGAGGCGATTCTAAAATTGCATTTTCTTGCAATTTTTCTTCAACGGAAGCGCTATTTTCGGGCAATTGCACAACCTTCGACTTATTTTTAGGCTTCTTTCTAATGATCATACGACTTTTTTGATTTAACCCAACGTCTTTAGTTTTAACTTTTTCCCTAATATATTTTTGACTGGTGGAATTTAAATGGTCAATATTAGCCATCGGCCATATTTGTGGTTTAAAAGATATGTTTATTCCAGTATTAACAGGCTCTTCATGAGCCTGCTGTTCTTCAGCATCTTCAAACAGATCATTTTCATCATCATCATTAGGAAATGGAATTGAGTCTAGATTTTCTAAATTTTGTTCCTCATCAGGAGTTTGTTGAATATCTGCTGATTTATCCCACCAAAGAGAAGAATTATTGCTGTTTATTCTACTTTTTCTTCTACCTGATTTTTTCATGGAATGAAATTGCATAGGAGATGGACCTGTAGCTGGTTCAATTTCAATTTCATTCTCTTCATCTGAATCTTCCCCTTTCTTCAATAACATTTTTAATCCTTTCACAACTTCCATTCTGGCTGGTCGATTCTCCTTTTCATTTCTCATAAATAAATAACGTCTCAATTCCTGATTATAATTCACATTTTTTGTGGACGGATCTGTCCTTTCTCTTTTAACTTTTTCAAGTGATTGTCGAACAAAATCGAGATTAGGTTCGCCTGTATCCTGAGGTGCTTTTAATCTTCGATAAATAACTTCAGGAACAATAACAAATTTATTTGCCATTCAAAATTAATAAGTAAATAAATATAAAATTACAAAAAAAATGTATTAATGGATTAATTATTATATAAAGTATTTTTGGCAAGTTCAATCAAAATTGGAGTAAGTAGGGCGGCAAACAACCCAACATGACCTGCTCCTCTTTGCACAACTTGTCGTGCGCCTCGTTCACTTCGAGCACGACTTAATGAGCGAACTAGATGGGCATAGGGCATTAGTCGGGATTTTTGACGTGTAGTGAGGCAAAACCTAGATTTGACAATGTTCAAACAAATTTCAGCAAGAGCAAGTAACTGTTCAGGGGTGGCTTTTTTCAAAAGAAATCTTTTCTTTTTTGTTGATTTTGTGCGAGCTAATTTTTGAAGAAATGAATAATTTTTTGTAACAATTTCACTAATTTTTATTTTATTATTAGAATAAGAATGAAAATGAGACAAATTAGAAACCATTTTTTGGAATAAAAATATTTTTTTCTTCGTCGCCTTTAAATATATTTGTCCTAAGACGTAATGCGGGATGAGAAGAGGCGTGTAAATCTAGCAATAAATAGCCGTAAGGTTGTTGTGTTGCTTGCCGATAAGCGTCAAGGAAATAATCTAATTGCTTTGGATATAATTGAACTCCAATATTTCGAATGGAAAGAACCGAATTTGGGGCTCGCATTAGAACCAAATATTGAGCATTTTGTCTCGCCACTCTAATTTTTTTCTCAAAAAGGTTTTGGGTAACAAATACAACAACAAATTGTTGGTGGTGACTTTTAGCCGTAAAAAGCCGATTTAAAAATTTTTCATCAATTGTAAGAAGTAAATCATCTAGAATTAAGAGAAGGGGTTTAGGCATCCTTTTAATTAATTCTTCTGAAGGAACTCCAGCATAAACTTCAATACCATTCTTTTGAAGGACTGGAATCATTTCGTTCATTTCCCCAAAACAATAAAGGGTAGACAAAGGTTTGGGATCAATAAGCTCTGAAGCTTCAGCAATGAATTTGAGCAAAAAAGTACTTTTTCCACTAGAGCTAGGTCCCGAAATAATCATTCCAAATGGTAATTTTAATTTTAGATCTTTATCAGTGAAATTTTGTAAATTTAACATGATGATTTAATTTTAAAAATATTATGATGAATTAAAAAATATTAATGAATAAAAATAAATTAATTATGTTAATTTTTGTGTTCTGGATTTTCATTTGTACTTTCCGACATTTCCATTTCTTCTTCTTTTTCTATATTTTGGCTGCAATTTTCAGGAATGCCATAAGTTGCAGCGGACAAACTATCAAAAAAACCATGTACTCCTTTTGCTTGTTCCATTTCATTATTCTGAATTCCATTTTTTCCTCTTTAATTTTATCGCTAGGAATAAATCCAGCAAAAGTGAGAGCAGCCGAAAGAATATTGATTAAATTTTGATAATGCTCTTCCTGTATCTCAGGATTTTCCAAATTCTTTTTATGACTTTTATAATGTTCAATTTGATCTTCCGTAATTTTATGGTTCAATGATTCCTTCTCCATTGAAGGAACAAAGGTTGTAGCGGCTGATAAAATTTCAAAAAATTCCTCAAAATGTTGACCCCCTCTTTCTTTTATTTCCTTAACCATTTTTATCGTATTTGTTTCAGATGGAATAATCATATCCAAAAGGGTTGACATATGAGAAATTGTAGAAATAAAATCGGAATGGGAAGAGTTATTGGATGAAGAGAGCTTTACTGGTGGCATCGATTCAAAAGTATTTTCCTTTTTCAATGAATTTGACCCAGAAGGTTTAGACAATTCTTTAGGCCTAGGAGAGAATGACAAATGATTTGAACATGGTTTGTTTCCATATTCAACATTGAAGATACGACCTTAATTTTTAATTTTAAAAAAGCAATGCCCGGGTAGATCATTGATTTGATCAAACTCGACAAATCTAGAGCCTTTAATTTTGGTGCAATAAACTGTGACTCCTTCCTTTGTAACTACAAAATCAATTTCCACTTCTGTCCCGCGGCATTCTCTACATCGGCCTGGCGAATCAAAAGGGAGAAAACGGGGGGTAGATAAACGACTAGAGGAAATAACAGTAATACCATTTGTAGAAATTCTAAATTCAATTTCGGGTAGAATATTTTGAATTAAATTTTGAGGGTTTTTTAAATTCAGAGCCATCAGAATTTATGAAAATTTTAAAATTTTAAAAATGATTTTCGGATTTAGTCGGGGAAAGGTAATAGCTGTAAATGGACGGCTTTTATAACTAGGGAAATAGGAATGAGCGGCCGACAAAAAGCAAACAATTCTACACATCAAATATCCGCTTTCAAGAAAACACTATTTAAAATATTAACAAATCCCTCACCTTACCCTCCACATCTATTTTTAAAATTGAAAATTTACTTCATTAAAAATGATTAAAATGGAGGGAAGAATGTAAATGATTAAAATGGAGGGAAGAATGTGCTTATTTTTGGAGATTTTATAATTTAAAATAATATCAATCAAATATTCCAATTCATTGCAAAAAAGCCTTTTCATGGCATACAACGTAAAAGTTGTAAATTTCACCATCCTTTACTGGAAATTCGGGATGGACTCGGCCTACAAAAAATGTAGAATTTGATTCGGCCGAAATGCAAATAGCTGTGAAAGTGTGCCTATGGTACGGGCATGAATTCCATTTAGACCAAAACTTTATAAGTTGACCGACATTGCGAATCCTTCCAGACCGTAAACGAAATGTGCATTCATCGGTGTATAACACTTCCTTTTCTTTTGCCTTTTCTAGAGTCAATGGAAAGATCGGCGTATCCTTCAGGACGTTGATTCTGACATGATAGGTACTGTGCATCATTGATAGAATTTGAGGAAAATAAAAGAATTTTATTAGCCAAAATAGGCAAAAAGTATTTAAATAAAAAATTAAATTTATGCAGCGTGAATTTTGGGATGAAAACAATGGGATAGTAAAGGCGAATTCGGTAAAATTTATAGAAAAAACAGCAACTTTCTATAAAAACTTTTAGGGGTGGATGCGACCTTTTATGGTTACCAAATCAACAAAAGAAAACCGACATTAGCGAAAAAAGGTGAAAGGGAGTTATATCGTAAACTATCTTTGAACTTGCCGAAGGCATTGAATAAACAAATTCCCAAAAAATTTTATTAAAGAAATAAATTTAAAAATAGAAAAATTTTAAATAGCATTATAAAATTTAATTTCTTCTTTAAAAATGCACAAATTCCATTCAAAATTCATTGCTGAGTCGAGGTCTTAAATACAAAATACATAAAATTATATCTTTCCCGCAAATATTTTTTACTATACAGTAGGAATTGCCAATGGAGGGGCATTCAGTTGCGCCATCTCTTCACCTTTGAGAAAAAAAACATTTAGGAGGGATTAGAAAAATCACCAAAGTTTTCCTGATGAGCCCGACGATTTCGGCGAGCTTGATGGGAACGTCGAGTATTGGCGCGACAGCCCATTAAGCAAAACAGCAATTGTCCTAACTGTAAAATTAATAGAAATGTGATTTATATTTAAACTGCCTCAAGGAGAAAAATGATGAAGAGGAAAATGAGAATCGAAATGAGCAAAGCTTGAGTTGAATCGGTTTCTCTGTATTTGTTGGCACAAAATTGGTCAGGCTTCTCCAAAATATTATAGATGTCGTTGATTTGAGGATCAACACAAATTTCGGGCAAAGTAAATGGTAAAGGACGCCGGCAGATATTCAATGCATTTTCACATGAACAGTTTTCAGCTTTGATCCATTCATATTTAATTGGAAGATCCATTTTTTAGATGGAATTTTAGGTCAATTGGGAAAATAAGGAATGATTTAGCCCTAATAATGTTTCAGCCATATCGGCCATTATATCTCTTTTCCTTTATTCCATTCCAATTTGCATATTGGCCTATGATAAAGATCAAAAAAATATGGGATGCTTATGAAGAGAATGAAAATGTACATACTCTTTAAATCGATTACTCATAGCTCAAAAAGAATCATTTGATTTATTATAATTTATACAAAAATAACAAAAAATAATAATAAATATTTTAATATAAATAATTTATGTTCAATCCATCTTGCTATTTTGAGTCGTTCATTTCATTATGTTTCCATTTTATCTTGATCGATTAACTCTTCTGTAAAAAATTATTATAAAAATCCAATGAAAAATCATTTATTTTATACTGTTGAATTGTTTTCCATTTATCTTCATTCTTCACATCATAAATATCTTAAAAGCATTGAAAATTATAAATTAAAGAAGAAGTGGCAACAACATATCGTAAGACATTTCGTTAAGTAAGAGACAGCAGTCTTTTGAGAGCAGGCCGAAATGTCTTACGATATGTTGTGGCCTTCTACTACTAATACTCTTCCACCTAGCCCAGAAAATGCTTAAAAATGCTTATTTAATGGAATTTTTGGAATATTTTTGGACTAAATAAAATATTTTTTGAATCAATTAACCATTTTAAGATTAATTGAAAATTAAAATATTTTTAAAATCATGAATACTCTTCCACCTAGCCCAGAAAATGCTTAAAAATGCTTATTTAATGGAATTTTTGGAACATTTTTGGACTAAATAAAATATTTTTTGAATCAATTAACCATAAGATTAATTGAAAATTAAAATATTTTTAAAATCATGAATACTCTTCCACATAGCCCAGAAAATGCTTAAAAATGCTTATTTAATGGAATTTTTGGAACATTTTTGGACTAAATAAAATATTTTTTGAATCAATTAATCATTTTTAGATTAATTAGAATAATTTATAGAAAATTAAAATATTTTTAAAATCATGAAATACTTCTTCCACCTAGCCCAGAAAATGCTTAAAAATGCTAATTTAATGGAATTTTTGGAATATTTTTGGACTAAATAAAATATTTTTTGAATCAATTAATCATTTTAAGATTAATTAGAATAATTTATAGAAAATTAAAATATTTTTAAAATCATGAAATACTCTTCCACCTAGCCCAGAAAATGCTTAAAAATGCTTATTTAATGGAATTTTTGGAATTATTTAATGGAATTTTTGGAATATTTTTGGACTAAATAAAATATTTTTTGAATCAATTAATCATTTTTAGATTAATTAGAATAATTTATAGAAAATTAAAATATTTTTAAAATCATGAAATACTCTTCCACCTAGCCCAGAAAATGCTTAAAAATGCTTATTTAATGGAATTTTTGGAATATTTTTGGACTAAATAAAATATTTTTTGAATCAATTAATCATTTTTAGATTAATTAGAATAATTTATAGAAAATTAAAATATTTTTAAAATCATGAAATACTTCTTCCACCTAGCCCAGAAAATGCTTAAAAATGCTAATTTAATGGAATTTTTGGAATATTTTTGGACTAAATAAAATATTTTTTGAATCAATTAATCATTTTAAGATTAATTAGAATAATTTATAGAAAATTAAAATATTTTTAAAATCATGAAATACTCTTCCACCTAGCCCAGAAAATGCTTAAAAATGCTTATTTAATGGAATTTTTGGAATTATTTAATGGAATTTTTGGAATATTTTTGGACTAAATAAAATATTTTTTGAATCAATTAATCATTTTTAGATTAATTAGAATAATTTATAGAAAATTAAAATATTTTTAAAATCATGAAATACTCTTCCACCTAGCCCAGAAAATGCTTAAAAATGCTTATTTAATGGAATTTTTGGAATATTTTTGGACTAAATAAAATATTTTTTGAATCAATTAATCATTTTTAGATTAATTAGAATAATTTATAGAAAATTAAAATATTTTTAAAATCATGAAATACTCTTCCACCTAGCCCAGAAAATGCTTAAAAATGCTTATTTAATGGAATTTTTGGAACATTTTTGGACTAAATAAAATATTTTTTGAATCAATTAATCATTTTTAGATTAATTAGAATAATTTATAGAAAATTAAAATATTTTTAAAATCATGAAATACTCTTCCACCTAGCCCTAAAAAAATGCTTATTTAATAGAATTTTTGGAAAAATTCAACATTTTTGAACTAAATAGAATATTTTTTGAACAATTAACCATTTTAAGATTAATTAGAATAATTTATAGAAAATTAAAATATTTTTAAAATCATGAAATACTCTTCCACCTAGCCCTAAAAAAATGCTTATTTAATAGAATTTTTGGAAAAATTCAACATTTTTGAACTAAATAGAATATTTTTTGAACAATTAACCATTTTAAGATTAATTAGAATAATTTATAGAAAATTAAAATATTTTTAAAATCATGAAATACTCTTCCACCTAGCCCTAAAAAAATGCTTATTTAATAGAATTTTTGGAAAAATTCAACATTTTTGAACTAAATAGAATATTTTTTGAACAATTAACCATTTTAAGATTAATTAGAATAATTTATAGAAAATTAAAATATTTTTAAAATCATGAAATACTCTTCCACCTAGCCCTAAAAAATTGCTTATTTAATAGAATTTTTGGAAAAATTCAACATTTTTGAACTAAATAGAATATTTTTTGAACAATTAACCATTTTAAGATTAATTAGAATAATTTATAGAAAATTAAAATATTTTTAAAATCATGAAATACTCTTCCACCTAGCCCTAAAAAATGCTTATTTAATGGAATTTTTGGAATATTTTTGGACTAAATAAAATATTTTTTGAATCAATTAACCATTTTAAGATTAATTGAAAATTAAAATATTTTTAAAATCATGAAATACTCTTCCACCTAGCCCTAAAAAATGCTTATTTAATGGAATTTTTGGAATATTTTTGGACTAAATATAATATTTTTTGAACAATTAAGCATTTTAAGATTAATTAGAATAATTTATAGAAAATTAAAATATTTTTAAAATCATGAAATACTCTTCCACCTAGCCCTAAAAAAATGCTTATTTAATAGAATTTTTGGAAAAATTCAACATTTTTGAACTAAATAGAATATTTTTTGAACAATTAAACATTTTTAGAATAAGTAGAATAATTTATAGAAAATTAAAATATTTTTAAAATCATGAAATACTCTTCCACCTAGCCCTAAAAAAATGCTTATTTAATAGAATTTTTGGAAAAATTCAACATTTTTGAACTAAATAGAATATTTTTTGAACAATTAAACATTTTAAGAATAAGTAGAATAATTTATAGAAAATTAAAATATTTTTAAAATCACGAAATACTCTTCCACCTAGCCCTAGAAAATGCTTTTTTAATGGAATTCTTGGAACATTTTTGAACTAAATAGAATATTTTTTGAACAATTAAACATTTTAAGAATAAGTAGAATAATTTATAGAAAATTAAAATATTTTTAAAATCATGAAATACTCTTCCACCTAGCCCTAAAAAAATGCTTATTTAATAGAATTTTTGGAAAAATTCAACATTTTTGAACTAAATAGAATATTTTTTGAACAATTAAACATTTTAAGAATAAGTAGAATAATTTATAGAAAATTAAAATATTTTTAAAATCATGAAATACTCTTCCACCTAGCCCTAAAAAATGCTTAATTAATAGAATTTTTGGAAAAATGCAACATTTTTGAACTAAATAGAATATTTTTTGAACAATTAAACATTTTAAGAATAAGTAGAATAATTTATAGAAAATTAAAATATTTTTAAAATCATGAAATACTCTTCCACCTAGCCCTAAAAAAATGCTTATTTAATAGAATTTTTGGAAAAATTCAACATTTTTGAACTAAATAGAATATTTTTTGAACAATTAAACATTTTAAGAATAAGTAGAATAATTTATAGAAAATTAAAATATTTTTAAAATCATGAAATACTCTTCCACCTAGCCCTAAAAAATGCTTATTTAATAGAATTTTTGGAAAAATTCAACATTTTTGAACTAAATAGAATATTTTTTGAACAATTAACCATTTTATGATTAATTAGAATAATTTATAGAAAATTAAAATATTTTTAAAATCATGAAATACTCTTCCACCTAGCCCTAAAAAATGCTTATTTAATAGAATTTTTGGAAAAATTCAACATTTTTGAACTAAATAGAATATTTTTTGAACAATTAACCATTTTAAGATTAATTAGAATAATTTATAGAAAATTAAAATATTTTTAAAATCATGAAATACTCTTCCACCTAGCCCTAAAAAAATGCTTATTTAATAGAATTTTTGGAAAAATTCAACATTTTTGAACTAAATAGAATATTTTTTGAACAATTAACCATTTTAAGATTAATTAGAATAATTTATAGAAAATTAAAATATTTTTAAAATCATGAAATACTCTTCCACCTAGCCCTAAAAAAATGCTTAATTAATAGAATTTTTGGAAAAATGCAACATTTTTGAACTAAATAGAATATTTTTTGAACAATTA
Organism: Pratylenchus scribneri; assembly: GCA_030063045.1. Taxonomy (NCBI): domain Eukaryota; kingdom Metazoa; phylum Nematoda; class Chromadorea; order Rhabditida; family Pratylenchidae; genus Pratylenchus; species Pratylenchus scribneri. The sequence goes on along the minus strand of JAQSEB010000105.1, from coordinate 19,982 downwards.
AACATTTTAAGAATAAGTAGAATAATTTATAGAAAATTAAAATATTTTTAAAATCATGAAATACTCTTCCACCTAGCCCTAAAAAAATGCTTATTTAATAGAATTTTTGGAAAAATTCAACATTTTTGAACTAAATAGAATATTTTTTGAACAATTAAACATTTTAAGAATAAGTAGAATAATTTATAGAAAATTAAAATATTTTTAAAATCATGAAATACTCTTCCACCTAGCCCTAAAAAATGCTTAATTAATAGAATTTTTGGAAAAATGCAACATTTTTGAACTAAATAGAATATTTTTTGAACAATTAAACATTTTAAGATTAATTAGAATAATTTATAGAAAATTAAAATATTTTTAAAATCATGAAATACTCTTCCACCTAGCCCTAAAAAAATGCTTATTTAATAGAATTTTTGGAAAAATTCAACATTTTTGAACTAAATAGAATATTTTTTGAACAATTAAACATTTTAAGATTAATTAGAATAATTTATAGAAAATTAAAATATTTTTAAAATCATGAAATACTCTTCCACCTAGCCCTAAAAAATGCTTAATTAATAGAATTTTTGGAAAAATGCAACATTTTTGAACTAAATAGAATATTTTTTGAACAATTAAACATTTTAAGAATAAGTAGAATAATTTATAGAAAATTAAAATATTTTTAAAATCATGAAATACTCTTCCACCTAGCCCTAAAAAAATGCTTATTTAATAGAATTTTTGGAAAAATTCAACATTTTTGAACTAAATAGAATATTTTTTGAACAATTAAACATTTTAAGAATAAGTAGAATAATTTATAGAAAATTAAAATATTTTTAAAATCATGAAATACTCTTCCACCTAGCCCTAAAAAATGCTTAATTAATAGAATTTTTGGAAAAATGCAACATTTTTGAACTAAATAGAATATTTTTTGAACAATTAAACATTTTAAGATTAATTAGAATAATTTATAGAAAATTAAAATATTTTTAAAATCATGAAATACTCTTCCACCTAGCCCTAAAAAATGCTTAATTAATAGAATTTTTGGAAAAATGCAACATTTTTGAACTAAATAGAATATTTTTTGAACAATTAAACATTTTAAGATTAATTAGAATAATTTATAGAAAATTAAAATATTTTTAAAATCATGAAATACTCTTCCACCTAGCCCTAAAAAATGCTTATTTAATAGAATTTTTGGAAAAATTCAACATTTTTGAACTAAATAGAATATTTTTTGAACAATTAAACATTTTAAGAATAAGTAGAATAATTTATAGAAAATTAAAATATTTTTAAAATCATGAAATACTCTTCCACCTAGCCCTAAAAAAATGCTTATTTAATAGAATTTTTGGAAAAATTCAACATTTTTGAACTAAATAGAATATTTTTTGAACAATTAAACATTTTAAGAATAAGTAGAATAATTTATAGAAAATTAAAATATTTTTAAAATCATGAAATACTCTTCCACCTAGCCCTAAAAAAATGCTTATTTAATAGAATTTTTGGAAAAATGCAACATTTTTGAACTAAATAGAATATTTTTTGAACAATTAAACATTTTAAGATTAATTAGAATAATTTATAGAAAATTAAAATATTTTTAAAATCATGAAATACTCTTCCACCTAGCCCTAAAAAAATGCTTATTTAATAGAATTTTTGGAAAAATTCAACATTTTTGAACTAAATAGAATATTTTTTGAACAATTAAACATTTTAAGAATAAGTAGAATAATTTATAGAAAATTAAAATATTTTTAAAATCATGAAATACTCTTCCACCTAGCCCTAAAAAAATGCTTATTTAATAGAATTTTTGGAAAAATTCAACATTTTTGAACTAAATAGAATATTTTTTGAACAATTAAACATTTTAAGATTAATTAGAATAATTTATAGAAAATTAAAATATTTTTAAAATCATGAAATACTCTTCCACCTAGCCCTAAAAAATGCTTAATTAATAGAATTTTTGGAAAAATGCAACATTTTTGAACTAAATAGAATATTTTTTGAACAATTAAACATTTTAAGAATAAGTAGAATAATTTATAGAAAATTAAAATATTTTTAAAATCATGAAATACTCTTCCACCTAGCCCTAAAAAAATGCTTATTTAATAGAATTTTTGGAAAAATTCAACATTTTTGAACTAAATAGAATATTTTTTGAACAATTAAACATTTTAAGAATAAGTAGAATAATTTATAGAAAATTAAAATATTTTTAAAATCATGAAATACTCTTCCACCTAGCCCTAAAAAATGCTTAATTAATAGAATTTTTGGAAAAATGCAACATTTTTGAACTAAATAGAATATTTTTTGAACAATTAAACATTTTAAGATTAATTAGAATAATTTATAGAAAATTAAAATATTTTTAAAATCATGAAATACTCTTCCACCTAGCCCTAAAAAATGCTTAATTAATAGAATTTTTGGAAAAATGCAACATTTTTGAACTAAATAGAATATTTTTTGAACAATTAAACATTTTAAGATTAATTAGAATAATTTATAGAAAATTAAAATATTTTTAAAATCATGAAATACTCTTCCACCTAGCCCTAAAAAATGCTTATTTAATAGAATTTTTGGAAAAATTCAACATTTTTGAACTAAATAGAATATTTTTTGAACAATTAAACATTTTAAGAATAAGTAGAATAATTTATAGAAAATTAAAATATTTTTAAAATCATGAAATACTCTTCCACCTAGCCCTAAAAAAATGCTTATTTAATAGAATTTTTGGAAAAATTCAACATTTTTGAACTAAATAGAATATTTTTTGAACAATTAAACATTTTAAGAATAAGTAGAATAATTTATAGAAAATTAAAATATTTTTAAAATCATGAAATACTCTTCCACCTAGCCCTAAAAAAATGCTTATTTAATAGAATTTTTGGAAAAATGCAACATTTTTGAACTAAATAGAATATTTTTTGAACAATTAAACATTTTAAGATTAATTAGAATAATTTATAGAAAATTAAAATATTTTTAAAATCATGAAATACTCTTCCACCTAGCCCTAAAAAAATGCTTATTTAATAGAATTTTTGGAAAAATTCAACATTTTTGAACTAAATAGAATATTTTTTGAACAATTAAACATTTTAAGAATAAGTAGAATAATTTATAGAAAATTAAAATATTTTTAAAATCATGAAATACTCTTCCACCTAGCCCTAAAAAAATGCTTATTTAATAGAATTTTTGGAAAAATTCAACATTTTTGAACTAAATAGAATATTTTTGGAAAAATTCAACATTTTTGAACTAAATAGAATATTTTTTGAACAATTAAACATTTTAAGATTAATTAGAATAATTTATAGAAAATTAAAATATTTTTAAAATCATGAAATACTCTTCCACCTAGCCCTAAAAAATGCTTAATTAATAGAATTTTTGGAAAAATGCAACATTTTTGAACTAAATAGAATATTTTTTGAACAATTAAACATTTTAAGATTAATTAGAATAATTTATAGAAAATTAAAATATTTTTAAAATCATGAAATACTCTTCCACCTAGCCCTAAAAAAATGCTTATTTAATAGAATTTTTGGAAAAATTCAACATTTTTGAACTAAATAGAATATTTTTTGAACAATTAAACATTTTAAGAATAAGTAGAATAATTTATAGAAAATTAAAATATTTTTAAAATCATGAAATACTCTTCCACCTAGCCCTAAAAAAATGCTTATTTAATAGAATTTTTGGAAAAATTCAACATTTTTGAACTAAATAGAATATTTTTTGAACAATTAAACATTTTAAGAATAAGTAGAATAATTTATAGAAAATTAAAATATTTTTAAAATCATGAAATACTCTTCCACCTAGCCCTAAAAAATGCTTAATTAATAGAATTTTTGGAAAAATGCAACATTTTTGAACTAAATAGAATATTTTTTGAACAATTAAACATTTTAAGATTAATTAGAATAATTTATAGAAAATTAAAATATTTTTAAAATCATGAAATACTCTTCCACCTAGCCCTAAAAAAATGCTTATTTAATAGAATTTTTGGAAAAATTCAACATTTTTGAACTAAATAGAATATTTTTTGAACAATTAACCATTTTAAGATTAATTAGAATAATTTATAGAAAATTAAAATATTTTTAAAATCATGAAATACTCTTCCACCTAGCCCTAAAAAATGCTTAATTAATAGAATTTTTGGAAAAATGCAACATTTTTGAACTAAATAGAATATTTTTTGAACAATTAAACATTTTAAGAATAAGTAGAATAATTTATAGAAAATTAAAATATTTTTAAAATCATGAAATACTCTTCCACCTAGCCCTAAAAAAATGCTTATTTAATAGAATTTTTGGAAAAATTCAACATTTTTGAACTAAATAGAATATTTTTTGAACAATTAAACATTTTAAGAATAAGTAGAATAATTTATAGAAAATTAAAATATTTTTAAAATCATGAAATACTCTTCCACCTAGCCCTAAAAAAATGCTTATTTAATAGAATTTTTGGAAAAATTCAACATTTTTGAACTAAATAGAATATTTTTTGAACAATTAACCATTTTATGATTAATTAGAATAATTTATAGAAAATTAAAATATTTTTAAAATCATGAAATACTCTTCCACCTAGCCCTAAAAAATGCTTATTTAATAGAATTTTTGGAAAAATTCAACATTTTTGAACTAAATAGAATATTTTTTGAACAATTAACCATTTTAAGATTAATTAGAATAATTTATAGAAAATTAAAATATTTTTAAAATCATGAAATACTCTTCCACCTAGCCCTAAAAAAATGCTTATTTAATAGAATTTTTGGAAAAATTCAACATTTTTGAACTAAATAGAATATTTTTTGAACAATTAACCATTTTAAGATTAATTAGAATAATTTATAGAAAATTAAAATATTTTTAAAATCATGAAATACTCTTCCACCTAGCCCTAAAAAAATGCTTAATTAATAGAATTTTTGGAAAAATTCAACATTTTTGAACTAAATAGAATATTTTTTGAACAATTAACCATTTTAAGATTAATTAGAATAATTTATAGAAAATTAAAATATTTTTAAAATCATGAAATACTCTTCCACCTAGCCTTAAAAAATGCTTATTTAATAGAATTTTTGGAAAAATTCAACATTTTTGAACTAAATAGAATATTTTTTGAACAATTAAACATTTTAAGAATAAGTAGAATAATTTATAGAAAATTAAAATATTTTTAAAATCATGAAATACTCTTCCACCTAGCCCTAAAAAAATGCTTAATTAATAGAATTTTTGGAAAAATTCAACATTTTTGAACTAAATAGAATATTTTTTGAACAATTAACCATTTTAAGATTAATTAGAATAATTTATAGAAAATTAAAATATTTTTAAAATCATGAAATACTCTTCCACCTAGCCTTAAAAAATGCTTATTTAATAGAATTTTTGGAAAAATTCAACATTTTTGAACTAAATAGAATATTTTTTGAACAATTAAACATTTTAAGAATAAGTAGAATAATTTATAGAAAATTAAAATATTTTTAAAATCATGAAATACTCTTCCACCTAGCCCTAAAAAATGCTTAATTAATAGAATTTTTGGAAAAATGCAACATTTTTGAACTAAATAGAATATTTTTTGAACAATTAAACATTTTAAGAATAAGTAGAATAATTTATAGAAAATTAAAATATTTTTAAAATCATGAAATACTCTTCCACCTAGCCCTAAAAAAATGCTTATTTAATAGAATTTTTGGAAAAATTCAACATTTTTGAACTAAATAGAATATTTTTTGAACAATTAAACATTTTAAGAATAAGTAGAATAATTTATAGAAAATTAAAATATTTTTAAAATCATGAAATACTCTTCCACCTAGCCCAGAAAATGCTTAAAAATGCTTATTTAATGGAATTTTTGGAACATTTTTGGACTAAATAAAATATTTTTTGAATCAATTAATCATTTTTAGATTAATTAGAATAATTTATAGAAAATTAAAATATTTTTAAAATCATGAAATACTCTTCCACCTAGCCCAGAAAATGCTTAAAAATGCTTATTTAATGGAATTTTTGGAATATTTTTGGACTAAATAAAATATTTTTTGAATCAATTAATCATTTTTAGATTAATTAGAATAATTTATAGAAAATTAAAATATTTTTAAAATCATGAAATACTCTTCCACCTAGCCCAGAAAATGCTTAAAAATGCTTATTTAATGGAATTTTTGGAATATTTTTGGACTAAATAAAATATTTTTTGAATCAACTAATCATTTTTAGATTAATTAGAATAATTTATAGAAAATTAAAATATTTTTAAAATCATGAAATACTCTTCCACCTAGCCCAGAAAATGCTTAAAAATGCTTATTTAATGGAATTTTTGGAACATTTTTGGACTAAATAAAATATTTTTTGAATCAATTAATCATTTTTAGATTAATTAGAATAATTTATAGAAAATTAAAATATTTTTAAAATCATGAAATACTCTTCCACCTAGCCCAGAAAATGCTTAAAAATGCTTATTTAATGGAATTTTTGGAATATTTTTGGACTAAATAAAATATTTTTTGAATCAATTAATCATTTTTAGATTAATTAGAATAATTTATAGAAAATTAAAATATTTTTAAAATCATGAAATACTCTTCCACCTAGCCCTAAAAAATGCTTAATTAATAGAATTTTTGGAAAAATGCAACATTTTTGAACTAAATAGAATATTTTTTGAACAATTAAACATTTTAAGAATAAGTAGAATAATTTATAGAAAATTAAAATATTTTTAAAATCATGAAATACTCTTCCACCTAGCCCTAAAAAAATGCTTATTTAATAGAATTTTTGGAAAAATTCAACATTTTTGAACTAAATAGAATATTTTTTGAACAATTAACCATTTTAAGATTAATTAGAATAATTTATAGAAAATTAAAATATTTTTAAAATCATGAAATACTCTTCCACCTAGCCTTAAAAAATGCTTATTTAATAGAATTTTTGGAAAAATTCAACATTTTTGAACTAAATAGAATATTTTTTGAACAATTAAACATTTTAAGAATAAGTAGAATAATTTATAGAAAATTAAAATATTTTTAAAATCATGAAATACTCTTCCACCTAGCCCTAAAAAATGCTTAATTAATAGAATTTTTGGAAAAATGCAACATTTTTGAACTAAATAGAATATTTTTTGAACAATTAAACATTTTAAGAATAAGTAGAATAATTTATAGAAAATTAAAATATTTTTAAAATCATGAAATACTCTTCCACCTAGCCCAGAAAATGCTTAAAAATGCTTATTTAATGGAATTTTTGGAACATTTTTGGACTAAATAAAATATTTTTTGAATCAATTAATCATTTTTAGATTAATTAGAATAATTTATAGAAAATTAAAATATTTTTAAAATCATGAAATACTCTTCCACCTAGCCCAGAAAATGCTTAAAAATGCTTATTTAATGGAATTTTTGGAATATTTTTGGACTAAATAAAATATTTTTTGAATCAACTAATCATTTTTAGATTAATTAGAATAATTTATAGAAAATTAAAATATTTTTAAAATCATGAAATACTCTTCCACCTAGCCCAGAAAATGCTTAAAAATGCTTATTTAATGGAATTTTTGGAACATTTTTGGACTAAATAAAATATTTTTTGAATCAATTAATCATTTTTAGATTAATTAGAATAATTTATAGAAAATTAAAATATTTTTAAAATCATGAAATACTCTTCCACCTAGCCCAGAAAATGCTTAAAAATGCTTATTTAATGGAATTTTTGGAATATTTTTGGACTAAATAAAATATTTTTTGAATCAATTAATCATTTTTAGATTAATTAGAATAATTTATAGAAAATTAAAATATTTTTAAAATCATGAAATACTCTTCCACCTAGCCCAGAAAATGCTTAAAAATGCTTATTTAATGGAATTTTTGGAATATTTTTGGACTAAATAAAATATTTTTTGAATCAATTAATCATTTTTAGATTAATTAGAATAATTTATAGAAAATTAAAATATTTTTAAAATCATGAAATACTCTTCCACCTAGCCCAGAAAATGCTTAATTAATAGAATTTTTGGAAAAATGCAACATTTTTGAACTAAATAGAATATTTTTTGAACAATTAAACATTTTAAGAATAAGTAGAATAATTTATAGAAAATTAAAATATTTTTAAAATCATGAAATACTCTTCCACCTAGCCCAGAAAATGCTTAAAAATGCTTATTTAATGGAATTTTTGGAATATTTTTGGACTAAATAAAATATTTTTTGAATCAATTAATCATTTTTAGATTAATTAGAATAATTTATAGAAAATTAAAATATTTTTAAAATCATGAAATACTCTTCCACCTAGCCCTAAAAAATGCTTAATTAATAGAATTTTTGGAAAAATGCAACATTTTTGAACTAAATAGAATATTTTTTGAACAATTAAACATTTTAAGAATAAGTAGAATAATTTATAGAAAATTAAAATATTTTTAAAATCATGAAATACTCTTCCACCTAGCCCTAAAAAAATGCTTATTTAATAGAATTTTTGGAAAAATGCAACATTTTTGAACTAAATAGAATATTTTTTGAACAATTAAACATTTTAAGAATAAGTAGAATAATTTATAGAAAATTAAAATATTTTTAAAATCATGAAATACTCTTCCACCTAGCCCTAAAAAAATGCTTATTTAATAGAATTTTTGGAAAAATTCAACATTTTTGAACTAAATAGAATATTTTTTGAACAATTAACCATTTTAAGATTAATTAGAATAATTTATAGAAAATTAAAATATTTTTAAAATCATGAAATACTCTTCCACCTAGCCTTAAAAAATGCTTATTTAATAGAATTTTTGGAAAAATTCAACATTTTTGAACTAAATAGAATATTTTTTGAACAATTAAACATTTTAAGAATAAGTAGAAAAATTTATAGAAAATTAAAATATTTTTAAAATCATGAAATACTCTTCCACCTAGCCCTAAAAAATGCTTAATTAATAGAATTTTTGGAAAAATGCAACATTTTTGAACTAAATAGAATATTTTTTGAACAATTAAACATTTTAAGAATAAGTAGAATAATTTATAGAAAATTAAAATATTTTTAAAATCATGAAATACTCTTCCACCTAGCCCAGAAAATGCTTAAAAATGCTTATTTAATGGAATTTTTGGAACATTTTTGGACTAAATAAAATATTTTTTGAATCAATTAATCATTTTTAGATTAATTAGAATAATTTATAGAAAATTAAAATATTTTTAAAATCATGAAATACTCTTCCACCTAGCCCAGAAAATGCTTAAAAATGCTTATTTAATGGAATTTTTGGAATATTTTTGGACTAAATAAAATATTTTTTGAATCAACTAATCATTTTTAGATTAATTAGAATAATTTATAGAAAATTAAAATATTTTTAAAATCATGAAATACTCTTCCACCTAGCCCAGAAAATGCTTAAAAATGCTTATTTAATGGAATTTTTGGAACATTTTTGGACTAAATAAAATATTTTTTGAATCAATTAATCATTTTTAGATTAATTAGAATAATTTATAGAAAATTAAAATATTTTTAAAATCATGAAATACTCTTCCACCTAGCCCAGAAAATGCTTAAAAATGCTTATTTAATGGAATTTTTGGAATATTTTTGGACTAAATAAAATATTTTTTGAATCAATTAATCATTTTTAGATTAATTAGAATAATTTATAGAAAATTAAAATATTTTTAAAATCATGAAATACTCTTCCACCTAGCCCAGAAAATGCTTAAAAATGCTTATTTAATGGAATTTTTGGAATATTTTTGGACTAAATAAAATATTTTTTGAATCAATTAATCATTTTTAGATTAATTAGAATAATTTATAGAAAATTAAAATATTTTTAAAATCATGAAATACTCTTCCACCTAGCCCAGAAAATGCTTAATTAATAGAATTTTTGGAAAAATGCAACATTTTTGAACTAAATAGAATATTTTTTGAACAATTAAACATTTTAAGAATAAGTAGAATAATTTATAGAAAATTAAAATATTTTTAAAATCATGAAATACTCTTCCACCTAGCCCAGAAAATGCTTAAAAATGCTTATTTAATGGAATTTTTGGAATATTTTTGGACTAAATAAAATATTTTTTGAATCAATTAATCATTTTTAGATTAATTAGAATAATTTATAGAAAATTAAAATATTTTTAAAATCATGAAATACTCTTCCACCTAGCCCTAAAAAATGCTTAATTAATAGAATTTTTGGAAAAATGCAACATTTTTGAACTAAATAGAATATTTTTTGAACAATTAAACATTTTAAGAATAAGTAGAATAATTTATAGAAAATTAAAATATTTTTAAAATCATGAAATACTCTTCCACCTAGCCCTAAAAAAATGCTTATTTAATAGAATTTTTGGAAAAATGCAACATTTTTGAACTAAATAGAATATTTTTTGAACAATTAAACATTTTAAGAATAAGTAGAATAATTTATAGAAAATTAAAATATTTTTAAAATCATGAAATACTCTTCCACCTAGCCCTAAAAAAATGCTTATTTAATAGAATTTTTGGAAAAATTCAACATTTTTGAACTAAATAGAATATTTTTTGAACAATTAACCATTTTAAGATTAATTAGAATAATTTATAGAAAATTAAAATATTTTTAAAATCATGAAATACTCTTCCACCTAGCCTTAAAAAATGCTTATTTAATAGAATTTTTGGAAAAATTCAACATTTTTGAACTAAATAGAATATTTTTTGAACAATTAAACATTTTAAGAATAAGTAGAAAAATTTATAGAAAATTAAAATATTTTTAAAATCATGAAATACTCTTCCACCTAGCCCTAAAAAATGCTTAATTAATAGAATTTTTGGAAAAATGCAACATTTTTGAACTAAATAGAATATTTTTTGAACAATTAAACATTTTAAGAATAAGTAGAATAATTTATAGAAAATTAAAATATTTTTAAAATCATGAAATACTCTTCCACCTAGCCCTAAAAAATGCTTAATTAATAGAATTTTTGGAAAAATGCAACATTTTTGAACTAAATAGAATATTTTTTGAACAATTAAACATTTTAAGAATAAGTAGAATAATTTATAGAAAATTAAAATATTTTTAAAATCATGAAATACTCTTCCACCTAGCCCTAAAAAAATGCTTATTTAATAGAATTTTTGGAAAAATTCAACATTTTTGAACTAAATAGAATATTTTTTGAACAATTAAACATTTTAAGAATAAGTAGAATAATTTATAGAAAATTAAAATATTTTTAAAATCATGAAATACTCTTCCACCTAGCCCAGAAAATGCTTAAAAATGCTTATTTAATGGAATTTTTGGAACATTTTTGGACTAAATAAAATATTTTTTGAATCAATTAATCATTTTTAGATTAATTAGAATAATTTATAGAAAATTAAAATATTTTTAAAATCATGAAATACTCTTCCACCTAGCCCTAAAAAATGCTTATTTAATAGAATTTTTGGAAAAATTCAACATTTTTGAACTAAATAGAATATTTTTTGAACAATTAACCATTTTAAGATTAATTAGAATAATTTATAGAAAATTAAAATATTTTTAAAATCATGAAATACTCTTCCACCTAGCCCTAAAAAAATGCTTATTTAATAGAATTTTTGGAAAAATTCAACATTTTTGAACTAAATAGAATATTTTTTGAACAATTAACCATTTTAAGATTAATTAGAATAATTTATAGAAAATTAAAATATTTTTAAAATCATGAAATACTCTTCCACCTAGCCCTAAAAAAATGCTTAATTAATAGAATTTTTGGAAAAATTCAACATTTTTGAACTAAATAGAATATTTTTTGAACAATTAACCATTTTAAGATTAATTAGAATAATTTATAGAAAATTAAAATATTTTTAAAATCATGAAATACTCTTCCACCTAGCCTTAAAAAATGCTTATTTAATAGAATTTTTGGAAAAATTCAACATTTTTGAACTAAATAGAATATTTTTTGAACAATTAAACATTTTAAGAATAAGTAGAATAATTTATAGAAAATTAAAATATTTTTAAAATCATGAAATACTCTTCCACCTAGCCCTAAAAAATGCTTAATTAATAGAATTTTTGGAAAAATGCAACATTTTTGAACTAAATAGAATATTTTTTGAACAATTAAACATTTTAAGAATAAGTAGAATAATTTATAGAAAATTAAAATATTTTTAAAATCATGAAATACTCTTCCACCTAGCCCTAAAAAAATGCTTATTTAATAGAATTTTTGGAAAAATTCAACATTTTTGAACTAAATAGAATATTTTTTGAACAATTAAACATTTTTAGAATAATTAGAATAATTTATAGAAAATTAAAATATTTTTAAAATCATGAAATACTCTTCCACCTAGCCCTAAAAAAATGCTTAATTAATAGAATTTTTGGAAAAATTCAACATTTTTGAACTAAATAGAATATTTTTTGAACAATTAAACATTTTTAGAATAATTAGAATAATTTATAGAAAATTAAAATATTTTTAAAATCATGAAATACTCTTCCACCTAGCCCTAAAAAAATGCTTATTTAATAGAATTTTTGGAAAAATTCAACATTTTTGAACTAAATAGAATATTTTTTGAACAATTAAACATTTTAAGAATAATTAGAATAATTTATAGAAAATTAAAATATTTTTAAAATCATGAAATACTCTTCCACCTAGCCCTAAAAAATGCTTAATTAATAGAATTTTTGGAAAAATGCAACATTTTTGAACTAAATAGAATATTTTTTGAACAATTAAACATTTTAAGAATAAGTAGAATAATTTATAGAAAATTAAAATATTTTTAAAATCATGAAATACTCTTCCACCTAGCCCAGAAAATGCTTAAAAATGCTTATTTAATGGAATTTTTGGAACATTTTTGGACTAAATAAAATATTTTTTGAATCAATTAATCATTTTTAGATTAATTAGAATAATTTATAGAAAATTAAAATATTTTTAAAATCATGAAATACTCTTCCACCTAGCCCAGAAAATGCTTAAAAATGCTTATTTAATGGAATTTTTGGAATATTTTTGGACTAAATAAAATATTTTTTGAATCAATTAATCATTTTTAGATTAATTAGAATAATTTATAGAAAATTAAAATATTTTTAAAATCATGAAATACTCTTCCACCTAGCCCAGAAAATGCTTAAAAATGCTTATTTAATGGAATTTTTGGAATATTTTTGGACTAAATAAAATATTTTTTGAATCAATTAATCATTTTTAGATTAATTAGAATAATTTATAGAAAATTAAAATATTTTTAAAATCATGAAATACTCTTCCACCTAGCCCAGAAAATGCTTAATTAATAGAATTTTTGGAAAAATGCAACATTTTTGAACTAAATAGAATATTTTTTGAACAATTAACCATTTTAAGATTAATTAGAATAATTTATAGAAAATTAAAATATTTTTAAAATCATGAAATACTCTTCCACCTAGCCTTAAAAAATGCTTATTTAATAGAATTTTTGGAAAAATTCAACATTTTTGAACTAAATAGAATATTTTTTGAACAATTAAACATTTTAAGAATAAGTAGAATAATTTATAGAAAATTAAAATATTTTTAAAATCATGAAATACTCTTCCACCTAGCCCTAAAAAATGCTTAATTAATAGAATTTTTGGAAAAATGCAACATTTTTGAACTAAATAGAATATTTTTTGAACAATTAAACATTTTAAGAATAAGTAGAATAATTTATAGAAAATTAAAATATTTTTAAAATCATGAAATACTCTTCCACCTAGCCCTAAAAAAATGCTTATTTAATAGAATTTTTGGAAAAATTCAACATTTTTGAACTAAATAGAATATTTTTTGAACAATTAAACATTTTAAGAATAAGTAGAATAATTTATAGAAAATTAAAATATTTTTAAAATCATGAAATACTCTTCCACCTAGCCCAGAAAATGCTTAAAAATGCTTATTTAATGGAATTTTTGGAACATTTTTGGACTAAATAAAATATTTTTTGAATCAATTAATCATTTTTAGATTAATTAGAATAATTTATAGAAAATTAAAATATTTTTAAAATCATGAAATACTCTTCCACCTAGCCCAGAAAATGCTTAAAAATGCTTATTTAATGGAATTTTTGGAATATTTTTGGACTAAATAAAATATTTTTTGAATCAATTAATCATTTTTAGATTAATTAGAATAATTTATAGAAAATTAAAATATTTTTAAAATCATGAAATACTCTTCCACCTAGCCCAGAAAATGCTTAAAAATGCTTATTTAATGGAATTTTTGGAATATTTTTGGACTAAATAAAATATTTTTTGAATCAATTAATCATTTTTAGATTAATTAGAATAATTTATAGAAAATTAAAATATTTTTAAAATCATGAAATACTCTTCCACCTAGCCCAGAAAATGCTTAAAAATGCTTATTTAATGGAATTTTTGGAATATTTTTGGACTAAATAAAATATTTTTTGAATCAACTAATCATTTTTAGATTAATTAGAATAATTTATAGAAAATTAAAATATTTTTAAAATCATGAAATACTCTTCCACCAAGCCCAGAAAATGCTTAAAAATGCTTATTTAATGGAATTTTTGGAACATTTTTGGACTAAATAAAATATTTTTTGAATCAATTAATCATTTTTAGATTAATTAGAATAATTTATAGAAAATTAAAATATTTTTAAAATCATGAAATACTCTTCCACCTAGCCCAGAAAATGCTTAAAAATGCTTATTTAATGGAATTTTTGGAATATTTTTGGACTAAATAAAATATTTTTTGAATCAATTAATCATTTTTAGATTAATTAGAATAATTTATAGAAAATTAAAATATTTTTAAAATCATGAAATACTCTTCCACCTAGCCCAGAAAATGCTTAAAAATGCTTATTTAATGGAATTTTTGGAATATTTTTGGACTAAATAAAATATTTTTTGAATCAATTAATCATTTTTAGATTAATTAGAATAATTTATAGAAAATTAAAATATTTTTAAAATCATGAAATACTCTTCCACCTAGCCCAGAAAATGCTTAAAAATGCTTATTTAATGGAATTTTTGGAATATTTTTGGACTAAATAAAATATTTTTTGAATCAATTAATCATTTTTAGATTAATTAGAATAATTTATAGAAAATTAAAATATTTTTAAAATCATGAAATACTCTTCCACCTAGCCCTAGAAAATGCTTAAAAATGCTTATTTAATAGAATTTTTGGAACATTTTTGAACTAAATAAAATATTTTTTGAATCAATTAATCATTTTTAGATTAATTAGAATAATTGGTACTTGTATACTTTGTATCCGCCAGAACCCTTAAAAAATTGCGAATTTTTTTTTCGCTTTAAAATCAATTTTAAATGTTTAATTTATGTTGCCGACAGCCTTCTTCCATACATTCAACAGTACATTCGCCCAGGATCAATAATCGTGTCGGACTGTTGGAAAGCATACAACAAAATCAAGGATCTTCCTGAACTCTACACTCATTACACAGTCAACCACAGCAAAAATTTCGTCGATCCTATTTCAAAACAACACACGAATACCATTGAAAGCACGTGGCAGAAATTCAAACATGGGCATAAGAAACGCTTTGGCACACACCGATCAGCATTTATAAGCTATGTGCATGAATTTATGTGGCGAAAAGAATTTGGAGGACCCGATATTTTTTTCCATTTTTGGTCTCAAGTTTCACAAATATACCCCATTTAATTCACTTTGTTGTTTTTTTTGTTATAAAAATGCATTAATAAACATTTAAAATTGATTTTAAAGCGAAAAAAAAAAATCGAAATTTTTTAAGGGTTCTGGCGGATACAAAGTATACAAGTACCGAATAATTTATAGAAAATTAAAATATTTTTAAAATCATGAAATACTCTTCCACCTAGCCCAGAAAATGCTTAAAAATGCTTATTTAATGGAATTTTTGGAACATTTTTGGACTAAATAAAATATTTTTTGAATCAACTAATCATTTTTAGATTAATTAGAATAATTTATAGAAAATTAAAATATTTTTAAAATCATGAAATACTCTTCCACCTAGCCCAGAAAATGCTTAAAAATGCTTATTTAATGGAATTTTTGGAACATTTTTGGACTAAATAAAATATTTTTTGAATCAACTAATCATTTTTAGATTAATTAGAATAATTTATAGAAAATTAAAATATTTTTAAAATCATGAAATACTCTTCCACCTAGCCCTAAAAAAATGCTTAATTAATAGAATTTTTGGAAAAATTCAACATTTTTGAACTAAATAGAATATTTTTTGAACAATTAACCATTTTAAGAATAAGTAGAATAATTTATAGAAAATTAAAATATTTTTAAAATCATGAAATACTCTTCACCTAGCCCTAAAAAAATGCTTAATTAATAGAATTTTTGGAAAAATTCAACATTTTTGAACTAAATAGAATATTTTTTGAACAATTAACCATTTTAAGATTAATTAGAATAATTTATAGAAAATTAAAATATTTTTAAAATCATGAAATACTCTTCCACCTAGCCCTAAAAAAATGCTTAATTAATAGAATTTTTGGAAAAATTCAACATTTTTGAACTAAATAGAATATTTTTTGAACAATTAACCATTTTAAGATTAATTAGAATAATTTATAGAAAATTAAAATATTTTTAAAATCATGAAATACTCTTCCACCTAGCCCTAAAAAAATGCTTAATTAATAGAATTTTTGGAAAAATTCAACATTTTTGAACTAAATAGAATATTTTTTGAACAATTAACCATTTTAAGATTAATTAGAATAATTTATAGAAAATTAAAATATTTTTAAAATCATGAAATACTCTTCCACCTAGCCCTAAAAAAATGCTTAATTAATAGAATTTTTGGAAAAATTCAACATTTTTGAACTAAATAGAATATTTTTTGAACAATTAACCATTTTAAGAATAAGTAGAATAATTTATAGAAAATTAAAATATTTTTAAAATCATGAAATACTCTTCCACCTAGCCCTAAAAAAATGCTTAATTAATAGAATTTTTGGAAAAATTCAACATTTTTGAACTAAATAGAATATTTTTTGAACAATTAACCATTTTAAGATTAATTAGAATAATTTATAGAAAATTAAAATATTTTTAAAATCATGAAATACTCTTCCACCTAGCCCTAAAAAAATGCTTAATTAATAGAATTTTTGGAAAAATTCAACATTTTTGAACTAAATAGAATATTTTTTGAACAATTAACCATTTTAAGATTAATTAGAATAATTTATAGAAAATTAAAATATTTTTAAAATCATGAAATACTCTTCCACCTAGCCCTAAAAAATGCTTATTTAATAGAATTTTTGGAAAAATTCAACATTTTTGAACTAAATAGAATATTTTTTGAACAATTAACCATTTTAAGAATAAGTAGAATAATTTATAGAAAATTAAAATATTTTTAAAATCATGAAATACTCTTCCACCTAGCCCTAAAAAAATGCTTAATTAATAGAATTTTTGGAAAAATTCAACATTTTTGAACTAAATAGAATATTTTTTGAACAATTAACCATTTTAAGATTAATTAGAATAATTTATAGAAAATTAAAATATTTTTAAAATCATGAAATACTCTTCCACCTAGCCCTAAAAAAATGCTTAATTAATAGAATTTTTGGAAAAATTCAACATTTTTGAACTAAATAGAATATTTTTTGAACAATTAACCATTTTAAGATTAATTAGAATAATTTATAGAAAATTAAAATATTTTTAAAATCATGAAATACTCTTCCACCTAGCCCTAAAAAATGCTTAATTAATAGAATTTTTGGAAAAATTCAACATTTTTGAACTAAATAGAATATTTTTTGAACAATTAACCATTTTAAGAATAATTAGAATAATTTATAGAAAATTAAAATATTTTTAAAATCATGAAATACTCTTCCACCTAGCCCTAAAAAAATGCTTAATTAATAGAATTTTTGGAAAAATTCAACATTTTTGAACTAAATAGAATATTTTTTGAACAATTAACCATTTTAAGATTAATTAGAATAATTTATAGAAAATTAAAATATTTTTAAAATCATGAAATACTCTTCCACCTAGCCCTAAAAAAATGCTTAATTAATAGAATTTTTGGAAAAATTCAACATTTTTGAACTAAATAGAATATTTTTTGAACAATTAACCATTTTAAGATTAATTAGAATAATTTATAGAAAATTAAAATATTTTTAAAATCATGAAATACTCTTCCACCTAGCCCTAAAAAATGCTTAATTAATAGAATTTTTGGAAAAATTCAACATTTTTGAACTAAATAGAATATTTTTTGAACAATTAACCATTTTAAGATTAATTAGAATAATTTATAGAAAATTAAAATATTTTTAAAATCATGAAATACTCTTCCACCTAGCCCTAAAAAAATGCTTAATTAATAGAATTTTTGGAAAAATTCAACATTTTTGAACTAAATAGAATATTTTTTGAACAATTAACCATTTTAAGATTAATTAGAATAATTTATAGAAAATTAAAATATTTTTAAAATCATGAAATACTCTTCCACCTAGCCCTAAAAAAATGCTTAATTAATAGAATTTTTGGAAAAATTCAACATTTTTGAACTAAATAGAATATTTTTTGAACAATTAACCATTTTAAGATTAATTAGAATAATTTATAGAAAATTAAAATATTTTTAAAATCATGAAATACTCTTCCACCTAGCCCTAAAAAAATGCTTAATTAATAGAATTTTTGGAAAAATTCAACATTTTTGAACTAAATAGAATATTTTTTGAACAATTAACCATTTTAAGAATAATTAGAATAATTTATAGAAAATTAAAATATTTTTAAAATCATGAAATACTCTTCCACCTAGCCCTAAAAAAATGCTTAATTAATAGAATTTTTGGAAAAATTCAACATTTTTGAACTAAATAGAATATTTTTTGAACAATTAACCATTTTAAGATTAATTAGAATAATTTATAGAAAATTAAAATATTTTTAAAATCATGAAATACTCTTCCACCTAGCCCTAAAAAAATGCTTAATTAATAGAATTTTTGGAAAAATTCAACATTTTTGAACTAAATAGAATATTTTTTGAACAATTAACCATTTTAAGAATAAGTAGAATAATTTATAGAAAATTAAAATATTTTTAAAATCATGAAATACTCTTCCACCTAGCCCTAAAAAAATGCTTAATTAATAGAATTTTGGAAAAATTCAACATTTTTGAACTAAATAGAATATTTTTTGAACAATTAACCATTTTAAGATTAATTAGAATAATTTATAGAAAATTAAAATATTTTTAAAATCATGAAATACTCTTCCACCTAGCCCTAAAAAATGCTTATTAATAGAATTTTTGGAAAAATTCAACATTTTTGAACTAAATAGAATATTTTTTGAACAATTAACCATTTTAAGATTAATTAGAATAATTTATAGAAAATTAAAATATTTTTAAAATCATGAAATACTCTTCCACCTAGCCCTAAAAAATGCTTAATTAATAGAATTTTTGGAAAAATTCAACATTTTTGAACTAAATAGAATATTTTTTGAACAATTAACCATTTTAAGATTAATTAGAATAATTTATAGAAAATTAAAATATTTTTAAAATCATGAAATACTCTTCCACCTAGCCCTAAAAAATGCTTAATTAATAGAATTTTTGGAAAATTCAACATTTTTGAACTAAATAGAATATTTTTTGAACAATTAACCATTTAAGATTAATTAGAATAATTTATAGAAAATTAAAATATTTTTAAAATCATGAAATACTCTTCCACCTAGCCCTAAAA